>KV751332.1:13487768-13517873 GCA_001698575.1 Mola mola | reverse complement strand
CCAGCTGAGTTCAGAGAATCAGGAGGATCATGACGGGGGAGCACAACAACATCAACTGTTCTCTTTTTGTACCAGAAGAAGCACAGAATAACGTATGTAGATACTCATGGATGGCATCCCTACAGCCGATATCTCCAAATCTGAGCAACTCACATTGAAACATACTGGACGGGCCTTAACATTGTAGAGAGGAAACTTACCGTTGTGATACAGAATTACGTCCAAGAGATTTAAGGTCTTTTTTTCATGAAAAATTGAAATATGTAGTTTTACAAAACAGAGATACATTTTGTAAGGGTTTAATCGATGGCGGGAGCAGGACTTTGAGAAAAAGGAGTCCACACAAAGTAAATTAATACAAAAAATGTGAGTTGTGGTGCTGTGATTGGCCTGCAATGATCGTACTTGATCAGTGGAAGTGCTGCACGCTGCAGGGGGCTGTTTCTCCCACACGCTGCCAGGTGATTGTATTCAATCACACGGGGGACAAAATGTATTGTGATTAATTTTCTTTTGGCTCAGCTCAAATTGGCCATCTGGTTTAGGAACACAGATTCTGTGGGAGTGGGCTTATTGACCCACCACATTTTTTATGCTTTGGCCCCTCAGGGCCAGACATTTCATATAAATGGGTCGAGGACTCTGTGGGATGCAGTGGTGTATGATTTATAAACTCATATACTGCATTTTATGGATATACAGTTGTGCTGTGTGTTTTCAACAGCCTGAGTTTGCTGTGGAATCGTCTCTATTGTTGCTATCTTTTGAATTATATTTGCCTTTGGAAGAAGTCGAACGTGTAATATATTTTTGACAGAACGATTGATTGATGATTGGCAAGCTTGTTTTAATTGTTTTTTAATGCAAATTCATTGATTATGGCAAATTTGTAAGTAAGTAAGCCCCCTGTCATGATCTTTTTGGGAAAACTTAAATTATGCTGAACATACGAACATTCATTGTCATCTTGAATACTGTATTTTTTTCTTTGCCATAAATGAGTCGGCACTCAATTTGTAGAGATACACATCTTAGTTAATTTAATGTGTATCTTGAATATTGGTCTTACAAAAGGATTTTTTGAATCAATTAATCGACACATAAATCAATGCATAACATTCTTCAGCCCTGCATAAAAGGTAGAAACATTATAATTTACAAACAAATGACTCGCACATGTCCATCTCTGAAGCTTCAGTAACATCCTGAATGCATCATTATATGCCACATGCAGCTGTTTAATTTTTAATTTGCTATAATTGCACCACAGGTGAGCTGCAAAAAGTGCAGAAAGGCTGTAATGATCTGGATCTAAAGGCTGGAAGATGGCGGGTCTGGGTCAAAAGAACAAATGAATACTATGCTGGGTAAGATCCATTTTAAACATGGACATAACTCAAGAAGTAATGGATGAAATTGTTCTTTTATTTATCAGTAAATATGCCTACATATGAATCAATCTGCCACGCTAGCATACATTCAAGGTGTAAAAGTTTGGCAGCTGAAGACGTTTGGCAGCGCAGGCTGCTCCAAAATGCTGCTTGATAGGCCAAAAGCACTAGTTCAAATGTAAATTTTTAAAGATGAATTCTCTTTTTTCTTCCACTCTCTGCGGGCCTTGAAGAGCTCTTTCTCTCTCTTTCTCCCAGATTTTTCCTCATTCTTCATACTCACACTGAACAAGTGGATGTAATCACACTCCATCTTATTAAATATGCATATTTAATTTGGCACTCAGCCTATATTTCAAGAGGTGAAGGAGTTTCTGTCATGGGAGTTAATTTACTAATGAGGAGGGGAAAGAAACGAACCTCAAAGCTGCGCGAGCACTGAGCCGTGTTTCATATACCGCCCTTATTTTGTTGAATCATTTACTTTAATTAGATGCTTGAATTTTACTCCTGCTCTGCTGACTGGCTGTATAGAATGTTGGCTGTCTCTGATCTGGCTTGAAACTCCCACGCTCCCCCATCGAGAGCAGGCAGCACATGTGCCAAAGTCGATGTGCCACATTAAAACACATATTGTTTCAGTTACGTGGTACGGACATGCTCACACCGTTCAGCCACACTTTTGAAACCGGGAACTCATCTTCCTCTCAGTTAATGCTAAAATACAAGAAGAATAAACTCAGTGACGGATACAGGATCTTCTAACGTGTGTGAAATTTGGCACACATGATAATAACAACTAAAAGTGGTCATATATTGCAGATGAGGCATCTGATAAAAAGCTTATAGAACTTTATGATAGAAAGCATTTAGGATAAAGTGATGCAGATAAGGTTGCCAACATATCCTTGTTGCTGAGTGGGATTTATCCAATGCTTGCACCTATAGAAGAGTAAGATTTGTATCTTTCAAACGGCTTTATTTATTTATTTACTTTTTTATTCTTGTAAGTTATAAATGTATTTTTTTTCAATTAACACAAATACTGAGTTAGGCGTACACAACTGAATACTTGGTTACGCTTTGGAAAACGTCATGGTTTTGGTTTAAGATCAGCGTAGATAAAAATCATGTTTCTGACCTTGGTAACATGTTGTCCTGAGCCGGAGTTTACCTGCTCTGCCGTCTTCTGACTTTTAAACTAGACTGATATAAACTTCACAGTGGCAAGTTCTGATATTGGACTAATTTTAGCCACACATGTTTGAACCAGATACAGATGCCCAGGAAGAAGAGCAGCTACTTGTACAAGGTCGCCTACAAGTTGACGCATCAGAATGGGGAGTTTCTTTTTCTTTATTTCAGCATACAAAAAAATGTGTACAATATAAAATACGAAAAATAAAATGTGAAGGAAAATTGCCAAAAACTCTCCAGGGGCTTTAAAAGTTGCCATTCTCCAGGTAGCAAACACAAGAAAATAGCCGCAAGAATTAAATGTCCCAAAACTTTTTGTTTAAGGCGACAACCAGAATTATCAACTGTCCAACAACATATACTCCCAGGTGATGCGAATATAGAACCATCGGAGACAAATAAAGGAGACAATGTTAAAGATGTTAAATGACCCTAAAGACAAACACAAGTTGGTTTTTTTTTTTAACTGTCATTGGTGGATTGCAGAACAAAAGCAGAAATCCTCAGCCATGATGTTGATTACTTATATCAATCATGATGTGTGATAAAGGCAAACACTGATTTATTGTTCTTCTCATAGTTTTATTACATGATTTATGGTTACTGTTGCTGCTAGTTTGGATCAGGACATTTGATTCTTTGATGTGTCTTTATTCTTTTATTTGGCTTTGCCCTGACGTTGCTTTGTTTTTCCTTTGACTTTGACGCTTGATGTGGCCCGTTTTATACCTTTAAAGAAATGTCACTTTCAAGTAAGGTCTTTACCATCTTTGAGGAGGACTTAGATGTTTTGGAGACCAACCTTTGTGTGAAATACTGAAGTCTAACGCTGCTGTAGATTTTGAGTCACGGGTACAGGCGGAGCTGATGACATACAGTCTGGCAGTGACATAAATACAAAGAGTTCCGTGTAACTGTAAGTTCTCCAGGCAAAGAGCCCTGCATCTTCTCTCCTGGCACAGACTCTTTGTTCAGAATCACCTCTTCTATCATGAGCTGCTTCCTCTGCTTGCCTGTGTTAATAAATCAGTCTGTCCCAGACGGAAACTCATCAACGCTGCCCTCCCCTTTCATAGACGTTGTCTTGGAGAAACTCACTCAGCCAGAGAAGCCCCCTCCTCGCCCTGCCTGCCGCTGCCACACTGGTTCCCAGGCCGGCAGGGAAGGTGAGCACAGATAAGAGGTCTCTATCTGGCTCCCAGAGGAAGGCGGGTTAAGTTTGAGGTGAAGTTCTGGCATGGCAGCCCGTCTGCTCCTGCTCGCCGTGGCTGTTCCCCACCCTCCCTCCCTCTCCACCTCCTGATGCGAGACTCAGGCTCGGTCCCTGATCCCCGTGTCCTTGGGCTCATTCTTGACAGCCCCCGCTGCTCTGGCTTTAATGAGAAAGATGAAAGAGGTGCAGGCTGGGAGAATACCCAGCCCTCCTCCCTCCCTTCTACCAACCCATTCACTTTGCTCCTCATCCCGTTTTTTTCAGCCCAGCCGCGCTCGCACTGCCCCTCCAGCAACTAGCTCATCCAAGACTTCTGCAGAGGTGGGGGGCGTTCCACTGTAATAAAGTGGAAGTGAGCGTGGTTTCTATTTTAAATTTTTCAGGTATTATTCCTTCTGATGTTATATGTGCAAATTTCTTTCCTTTATGTCTTTGACTTCTGTGGCTCGGCTGCAGATGTTTAAATCATAAAACCCAAAGAAATACAGCTTTTGTAATTTATTATTTTCTTCTTTCCTTTTAGGATCTGTTTTAAATTACAATTTTGTACTGAAAATCAAAAGGATTTTGAATTACATGTGCTAACAACATATCACAGATTAATTAAATCCATCACCTATTCCACATTATTGGGGCAAAATAAAACATACATGAATAAAACGCAAAAGCGAAACAGCTGAGTCTCTATTTTGGGGCTCTGTTATGTTCATTATATTGAATAAAGTCATAAAGCTCTTCGGCAGGATTAAGAGCTAATAATTTTATGCATAAATTAGAAAGTGTTGGCTGCTGCTGCTGTCAGCAATTCTTTCATTCTGCGTGCTGTGAAGTTATGAGCTCACCTGTACATTTACACTAGATCAGCTGTAATGACGTATCTGTGAATCAGATAACTGATAATATATGTGAGAATTCTTTATGGGCAATAGGGTGAAATACATTTCGAGGTGATTAAATTGTAATTAATACACATACAAAACAATCAAACAAATTAAACCTTTGGCCTCCATCGCCCGCAGGAACCACATGTATCAAACTGGGCATCATACGTTGAAGTCACAGCAGGGACCAGCTCCAACAGCGTGCAGATTCTAGAATGCTTAAAGGATTCTTCAACACTGGAAGATAGCTCTTTGATTGTTTGAGTTATATTTTCTCATACCAAATGTCCCCCATCAAAGGGTGCAGGGTGATCCAGATCACAGAATTGTTCTGGTCGTAACTCAAGTTAACATGGCAGAAAATGCTTTACACTATATTTCATTCATGTCAATTGAAAGAGAACTGGGTTGAGGACCTGCTCTGCCTTGTTTGGTTGTTATTTCATGTGGTATTGACAGAGTTTGCCTGGTTTGTCCATTCATGAAGCTTTACTCAACACCCTCTGCTTTACACCCCAGACTGACAGTTCCAGGCCTCCGATCCAATCTTTATCCAGAGGTTTTAGGTCTGGCTTTATACCTGCTTCTTGCACTCATCTTCATCCGTTTTGACTGAAGTCTAAGTCTTTACAAATCAGTCATAAACACAGAGTTTAATGTATAAATTAGGCGCACCCAAATCTTAAATCAGACAGGTATCGTTCCTGTTCCTAAAATTTTTAGCAAAATGAAACATGGATAAACTGATATTGTTTTTCTTTAATGGTGCAGTTTGTAGGATCTTCTTTGAGACAAAAACATGACAGACTCTATAAATTACATTTCATTCTCACTTGCACCTGCTGCAGTCACTAAGCAGTAAATTATTAGAGAAAACAGATTAATGTTAAAATGGGGACCTGAGACCACATGAAACCCTTGAGACCTGAGTCAAACATTCCCACCAATTGTCTTGTTCACTCAATACAGCAATGTGTCTCTAATCAGGAGCATTCACTATTCAAACTGATGACTGGTTTATAAACATCAGTTCTACATCCTGCAGCAGTAGCAGGCAGACAGTGGACAGTGATCGCCCTCAAGAGATGTCATCCATCTTGGAAACTGAGGGATAAGGGATCACCAGATAATACAAGTGTAAATAAAGAAAAGTGTGATGATGTTTGTCCAAAACGAAACAATTTTGTGCATTTACACGCCCACCAGGCGAATGGACTTTAGCCACGATCAGCTGACAGTTTATACAGCTCAACACTGCTACCTTGTGGTCAACTTGCTGTACCGCAGTCACACCAAACATGGATATACTTCAAGTGGACGTTCGAAAACCTTCTTGCAGAACTTCGGCTGTCGACTCATTTTCTGGTTACTGAACCTATATAAACAGAATGCCCCAAACCAAATGAGTACAGCGTGCCCTGGCGACCAAACATATACATTATCCACAGCCACTACCGTATGAAGTAAAGAAGCATCCTCTATTTTTAGTAATAGCAATGGTTCACACTTAACAAAAAAAACACTAAAGCAGTGGTAGTGTGACGTTTATGTGGGAAAAACATTCCTTGTCAGTATTTTTTGTTTAGTCTTATGTTGTTTAAGTTGTTCTTTTAGGTTAGTTTTAGTTGGGTATGTATTAAACTAGATCGTTAAGTATTATTAACGATCGAACGAATATTCTGCTTTTACAACCCTATCATCTCATTTTAGATTTTGGCTAGGGCACTATATACTATTATAGTAAAAATAACAGTAAAATCTTATATTCAACTGTGGTATTCAGGTGTAATATTCTCAATGTTGTATCTTTAGCATTCATAAAATAAATATTTGTAATACTTTTTGGTCAATGTAGTTTTCTATACGTATTTTGTATTTTGTCTTTATTGCGTCCTCTTTATTATGACGCCTCTCTAGTATTATTGTTCAAGAAGGAGATTCCCCTTACATGAAAGAGGACACAGGACACAGTTGGTTTACAGCTTTGGTATGGAGTTTAAAAAAAGGGAAAACATGGAAATTTATTTTGCATAAAGTAATCTCCCCGTCGGGGAATCGAACCCCGGTCTCCCGCGTGACAGGCGGGGATACTCTCCACTATACTAACGAGGAGTGGTAAGATCCTCAATGACGTCATATATTAATCTTACGTATGCACTGAGGGTAGGCCAAAGCAAACAATACTTCTCCCTCGGCAGTATACTCACACATCTGGAAACGTTTATTTGTGCCTCGTCATTTGTTTTTTGCGTTGTATAGGGCCAATCAGGCCCCCATTGCGTAACAGGCTCGGCTATTACCTGTCGAGGTACGACAATAAGATCTGACAGATGGACAGTCCAGAGAAAACAATCAAAAAAAAAGTCCACAATGGTGTGAACCGTACAGAGAGCCCCAGTACATAGAGGTTTCTAATATGGTTTCCGTAGTGTAGTGGTTATCACGTTCGCCTAACACGCGAAAGGTCCCCGGTTCGAAACCGGGCGGAAACAGGGCTACATTTTATCATTCTTTCAAGATTTTTAATGATTGCTTTTGGTTCCTTTAAGGCGAAGGAGGGCTTGCTGCAGATCCAAATGGGCGGGGCCTGACCCTGACCCGTAATGAAGCACACACTGCTGATTTAGTAGAGGGGCACCGGATTGCACACGCCTATAATAGTTATAAGGTACATTTCTTGAATAACTTTTCTGTAAGAAGAAACTGGGCAAAACCATGTATGTTCCGGTTTAGCATATTTTCATGGTTTTAAGGGCTGTCATCTTATAGATCATCTTAAAAAAACAAAAAACAACTTTTTTTCTTGAACAACTTATCTGTCACATAAAGGACATTAAAGACGTCAGAGAAGAAAAGTCACAGCAACAAGCAAGCAAGTGTTTCTGTTCACAATGATAAAGCCAATCATGTCGTGACGCTGTGTGATCTCAGACAGATAATAGCAGGTAGCAACAATGTTGGACACAGATCAGCAGTTACATAACTGTAGGTCAGAAGTTGTGATCTGCACAGATGTTTGTCAACTGGTAAATTCAGTTTAGTTATGTTATTCTCGTTTCCTCCCGGTTTTGATCCGGGGACCTTTCACATGAGAGGCTAACGTGATGACCGCTAAACTGTCTGATTTAATTTTAACAGCTATAATTTCATTTTCCTTCTTTTTCAAATATATGCAACGCAATGCAATGGTTCATAATTCAAAAACACAAAATAAAACCAAAGAACGAAAACCTACCCGAGTTTTCTTGATTACTAAGTAGGTCTATTTTTTCAAGCTAACATTAAAGGTGCATTTTTTTCTGGTTTGCTTTTTAACTTTAACTTTCAGGAATAGGAGTTGATAATAAAATTAACTAAATTTAACGTGAAGTTTAATTTGGATTCCAAGTGGTTTTTCCTGGCGCCTCTGGGATAATCTTTGTGGAAATATATTTGATATCTGATATATTTTGAATATCACCAGAGGAAGAGGAACTTCTTC
Source organism: Mola mola (assembly GCA_001698575.1). NCBI lineage: Eukaryota > Metazoa > Chordata > Actinopteri > Tetraodontiformes > Molidae > Mola > Mola mola. The sequence continues at coordinate 13,509,710 of KV751332.1, read as the reverse complement.
TGTCTTTATTAAATAAAGACAATGAATCAGAATCAGATTGTATTGCCAGGTATGTGTAAACATACTACGAATTTGACTGCAGTGTTTCTGTCTTGGACACGTGAAGGAAAGACAAGGAAAATATATATAAATATATATACATATATACATTCACATTCGAAACTGGAATGTTGTACAACAGTGCAGTAATGTGCAAGTTTGCAAATGTTCGGTCATCTGCAAACTTTAGAAGTTTCACAGACGGGTCATTTGAGGTGCAGTCGTTGCTGTAGAAGGAGAAGAGCAGCGGGGAAAGAACACAACCCTGGGGGGGCGCCAGTACTGATGGTATGGATGTTGGAGAAGCCTCACCTACTGTCTCCTGTCGGTGAGGAAGTTGTAAATCCACTGACAGATGGAGGCCGGCGCAGTGAGCTTGGAGAGTTTATTTTTCAGGATTCCCGGGATGACTGTGTTGAACGCCAAGCTGAAGTTCACAAAGAGGATCCGTGTGTATGTCCCTGGGGAGTTGAGGTGTTGGAGGATGAAGTGCAGTCCCATATTGACTGCATCATTCACCGATCTGTTTGCCCGGTAGGCAAACTGCAGGGGGTCCAGCAGGGGTCCTGTGATGTCCTTCAGGTGATTCAGCACCAGTCTCTCAAAGGATTTCATGACTACAGACATCAGGGCAACGGTCCTGTAGTCACTCAACCCTGTGATGTAGGGTTTCTTGGGGACCGGGATGATGTTGGAGCGTTTGAGGCAGGAGGGAACCTCACACAGCTCCAGAGATCTGTTGAAGATCTGCGTGAAGATCGGGGCAGCTGGTCAGCGCAGGTTCTCAGGCAGGAAGGGGACACACCGTCAGGTACACTTCTTAATGACGTCATATATTAATCTTACATGTGCACTGAGGGTAGGCCAAAGCAAACAATACTTCTCCCTCGGCAGTATACTCACACATCTGGAAACGTTTATTTGTGCCTCGTCATTTGCTTTTTGCGTTGTATAGGGCTAATCAGGCCCCCATTGCGTAACAGGCTCGGCTATTACCTGTCGAGGTACGACAATAAGATCTGACAGATAGACAGTCACGAGAAAAGAATCAAGAAAAGGCCACAATGGTGTGAACCGTACAGAGAGGCCCAGTACATACAAGCATTGGAGTCGCATATGGTTTCCGTAGTGTAGTGGTTATCACGTTCGCCTAACACGCGAAAGGTCCCCGGTTCGAAACCGGGCGGAAACATGGTATCGTTTTACCATTCTTTCAAGATTTTTAATGATTGTTTTTGGTTCCTTTAAGGCGAAAGTAGGCTCGCTGCAGATCCAAATGGGCGGGTAAGAGAAGAAAAGTCACAGTCCGCCACAGCAATAAGCAAGCAACAGTGTTTCTGTTCACAATGAAAAAGCCAATCATGTTGTGACGCTATGTGATCTCAGACAGATAATAGCAGGTCCAAGGAGGAGTCATACAGAAGTGGGGATCGGGCCCTGTGAAAGCAGACCACAAACAGGCTGACTAAGGAGATCAGGGTAGCTAAGGGGAGCTACAGTGAGAAGCTAAAAGACATCACCAACTACAGGAGACCACCCCACTCTGTTGAAAAACTCAGTCTGGCTGACAACTTGAACGGCTTCTGCTGAAGGTTTGAGAAGCACTCGTTCATACCTCTCACCCACGTGAAAGGAGAACCTGCCTTCACAGCCCCTGTCTGTACTGAAGATCTGTGAGGAGGATGTTTGTAGGCTCTTTCAGAGACAGAAGATCAGGATCATATCATATTCATATCATATCCCATAACTGTGGACATGAAAACGTAATTGCAATAATGATTTAAATACGTTTTACCTACAGCTAGCTGCTAGTAGACTTCACTGGGACCAAGCCACAGCTAGCCACTAACGACTGTCACTCGGGATGACTGTGTTGAAGAAATCCATAATTACATGCTCGGCAGTATGCTCACGTATCTGGAAACGTTTATTTGTGCCTTTTGTTCATTTGCTTTTTTGCACGGTAGGCTCCGGGGAATCGAACCCTCGTCTCCCGTGGCTGAACTATTCCCATTCATTGAATGTGGTACTTCTTAACACTATGGATGTAATATATTTTTGGCCACAGGCTAGATTTTGGTGGCGCTGTTTCCCTGTTCCGCATCCCAGTCAAGAGGCACTGTATTTTCGGCCAAAGCGTGAACGATAGCGGTTGCGGCAGCTGATCTTTTCCTCCCGTTTCTCGGCATCTTTTACGGCTTTGGCGTCGATTTTTTCAAACGTGAGTTGGTGTCATTAGTAAGCTTCAGTATATAAAAGTTTTTCACACTATATTAACAAACTGTTACAGTGTGCAGATGTGAACGTAGGACGTCTTACTACTGGCAGGCTGTAACGTAACTGCCACGTTGTCAGCGAAGGTTATGTTAAGTTCTGCATTCAGTTCCGTAAGTTATGTATTATGCATTTTTACAGCAGATATTTTTAGTTAATGTTAGTTTCATTTGTAAGTTTTTATTTCTTTGTTGGTGAAACTTCAACTATCCTGCTTTAACACATTGAGTCACAAACGGAATATTAAGCTGTTCTTGACAGGCAAATCGGTCAATCTATAGTGTTGATAAACGATCTAACGAATATTCTGCCGTCACAACCATCTCATCTCATCTCACTTTAGATTTTTGCTAGGGCAGTATATACTATTATTTTAATAAGTACATATAACATAATGTACAAGTACACATATAATATATGTATTTGTTAAATACAATAGATTTCAATTCACCACTGCAATTTAATTTTTTTGTGCAACATCAGGTGTAATATTCCTACTGTTGTATTTTTTAGCATTCATGTAGAATGTTTTCAATACTTCTTTGTTATTGTAGTTGTATGTAGGTATTTTGAACATCAAAGAAGACACAGGACTATAACTCAGCTTTGCTATGGGCTTCCAAAAATGAAAGTATGGAGTTTCCGTATGTGAATATTACTTTCAAAAAAATATAAAGTTATTATCTCCCCGTCGGGGAATCGAACCCCGGTCTCCCGCGTGACAGGCGGGGATACTCACCACTATACTAACGAGGAGTGAGAAATCTGTCTGGATGATATCATATTATTGGTAATCGATGTCACACTTCTGAATTGTTTATGAGAAAGGTCACAGTAGCGCTATGACAACAATAGGGTCGTGGTACTATCTACCGTCTATAAAGACACAGCTGGACATCCGATGAATATCGGCAGTCACATGGTGACGTTGCTCCTGATCAGAAAAAAACGACTAGAAGATGCACAAACGTTGAGTTGGATATAAATCTTCAAAAACTGTTTCCGCCCGGTTTCGAACCGGGGACCTTTCGCGTGTGAGGCGAACGTGATAACCACTACACTACGGAAACGGCTGGCGGAATTCTGCCTCCAAACGCAGAAGTAGAACACAGATAACCTGGCACACTCAGGCAGTCAGTTTACCGCAATCATATCAAAAACAGTCACAAGTTTCCGTAGTGTAGTGGTTATCACGTTCGCCTCACACGCGAAAGGTCCCCGGTTCGAAACCGGGCGGAAACATATTTCTTCACTTTTCACCACTCTTACAGTCTTAATAATTCAGTTTGGTTTCTTTCAGTTGGCGGGAGGAGGACAGACAACGGGCTTAACTCTCTTACCTTTTCCGCTTCATTCTCAATGGTACTTCTTCTCACTGCAAATGTAATATATTCTTGGCCACAAGCGGGATTTTGGTGTCGCTGTTTCCCCGTTTCTCATACAGTTAAGGAAGCGCTGCTTTCACATTCACTCAATGAACACATTTATATTATTGTTACTACAATATATAGTATTATAGTAACAATAATTGTAAAATCTAATATTCAATTCTAATATTCAATTGCGGTATTTATTGCACTGCCTAAACTGTTTGTGTTAAACAGATTTGAATTGATCAGTTTTCTTCAAATAGATAGATGGATAGAGATGAGTTTATTTTCCCGTAGGGAAATTAATTAACTATTTCTGTGAAACCCTAGGTCTAATATTCCCTCTGTTGTTTTAGTAGCATTCATGGAACATTTATTTACACTGTTTGATTATTGCAGTTTTATGTAAATATTTTGTGCGTAATTTGCGTATAGATCTTTTATATATGTCACTTGTATAATTTATTTTTACTCATTTTTATTGTCTCCTGTATATACTTAATTCTCTATAGTATTTTTGTTCACCTTGCAGATCAATAAAGCATCTTTAATTATAGGCTGATTCTATAATTTGGGTTGTATTTCACTGTGCACAGGACATAATGAAAAAGAACTCTAGTTTCCACCTAGAAGGGAAGAAGGTTGGTCTTTCAGGAGGGACCATCAGGCCACCTGTGAAGAACCCTCCTTATGGGCTTTGAGCAGGGAGGAGGTGTGGACCTGTGGGAATACCTACACCACCAGTAACCTCAATGGGAAATAACATTGTTGGCTTTGGTGCTACAGCTAGTTAGTTATTTAGTCGTCAGCACCAACAAAAGAAGATGACCAGGAACTGTTTGGCCTGTGGTCACTTCCAGTTTTCATCGATTCATTTCTTCTACCAGTCGAGAACAATTAATTACTTCTACTGCTCCACTAAGGTCCATACGATTTAAGTGGCTGAAGACCTCAAAAAAACCTCCTAATGTCTTTCAAGGACTTTGCTGCCTCTCTGTTTTTTCAGTGAGAACTGGAGGACTTTTTATCAGATTGAAAGAGACAGATGGTTACCAGAGAAGAGGTAACAGTTAACCCAGGGTCCCCACACACATGAACACGGCACTTTGTCTGGATTGATTCCCAAACAACTAATGGTTGTAAATTTTCAAATTTTGTTTTCAAGAAAGTGTTTGGAAAAATTTACTGCGACTTCAATAAATAAACATTTCGATTTATAAGCTGTCAGCGTTTTCGTTGATTTGAGAGAGGACAAACAACGACGCTAGGTTTCCCCATTTATTGTAAGAGTTGAATCGTCAAAACATGGCAGTACGTACAGGACCTTCCTTGTTTGGCAAATTGCAGTCAGCGGAGTGCTGTTACTCTGCAACCAGCCGCCCAAAAAAGGATGCACAATAATTGTTGCATACAAATATATACTGTTTGTAGTAGAACACTGTGTGTAATTCTATTGGCACAAAAAGGTGGGGAGGAGCTGTGGTTTAGACTTAGCTCTCCCTTCGTTGGTGCACAGACTGGTCAGTCTCTTGGCACACGAACCAATCAATGGAGGAGGACGACACCCTGTGGAAGGAATCTTCCCTGTCTCAACTGCCATAATAAGCCTAGTGTGCAAGCAAACTAGAAATAGGGCTAATGCTTGATCCAAAACTCATCTACCTGCAGGATTTAAGCACATTAATATAACAATTAGCATAATGCTGTAGCTTTAAGTAAAAATAAAAATCCTAACAAAGCACAGCTGTATGTCTAAATCTCTCTAGAACAAACAACTGTTGTACCTAAAACAATAAGTATAACTAATGACGTAAATACAATTAACGATAATAGAAATAATTTTCATACTTTAAAAAAAATAGAAATAGCTGCATATAAAGTACTGTTAGGGAAAGTAGCATTATTGTCTAAGGTTTGAAATAAAGTTTCATTATCCTTACCATCCATCCATTTTCTACCGCTTATCCTGTTAGGGGCTCTCAGCATCTTCGGGCGAAGGCAGGGGTCCCCCAGGACAAGTTGCCAGTTCATTGCATCCATCAAACCATAAACACTCACATTCAAACCTACTGGCAATTTATAGTGACCAATTAACCCAACACCCAGTTTGCTGTTGTTGTTGATGTTTTTGGACTGTGGGAGGAAGAGACACACATGGAAAACATGCACTGTGCCGAACTGTGCCGCCCTTTTTTTTTCTGACCATAAAAGATTAATTATTGACAAAATTAAAAAAAACTCTTGGAGAGTTTTACCGAGGACCTTTATCCAAGCTTGCTGTTTCGGCAAAGTCTGTCAACGAAGTTCTGGGCGCGTGTTTGACCTTTTACTCAGTGCGTGTGTGAGTAAATTATGTTGGGCCCTGACCGCAGATTTAGCAGGAAGTGGCATCAGAGTACACCGAGTTCTCCTCTGCAAGAGTTCACCAGCTCGCTTCCAACTGTCTTTCCATAGAGCAGCAGAAATGGCACTAAACGGCAAAATCGCAGTGGTGACTGGAGCAGCAATGGGGATAGGAGCCGCAATGACAGAAATACTCCTGCACAACAGTGCCAAGGTAAAGGTTAATCTGTAATGTGTACTAATTATTTTTTTATATATATATTTTCCATTTTACCACTGACCTAATTTGAGCTTAAAGCTATCTAAACTGCCAAATTTACAAATTTACATGCACAATTTTCCATTTTTACAAACTGCAATCACAGTATGTTCGGGAGTTTATCGTGGCATTTAAGGCTTAGAGTATTTTAGGTTACACGTATTCCTTGTTGTTTCGTTTCGTTTTCTGCCGCTTATCCGGGTCCGGGTCGCAGGGGCAACAGTTTGAGCAGGGAGATCCAGACGTTCCTCACCGTGTGCCCGAAACACCTCCCCAGGGAGACGTCCAGGAGGCATCCTGACCAGATGCCCGAACCACCTCAACTGGCTCCTCTCAACGCGGAGGAGCAGCGGCTCTACTTTGAGCCTCCTCCCGGATGTCCGAGCTCCTCACCCTATCTCTAAGGCTGAGCCCAGCCACCCTGCGAAGGAAGCTCATTTCGGCCGCTTGTATTCGCAATCTCATTAGTTGGGACGTAGATTGATGTGTACATTGAAAGCTTTGCCTTCTGGCTCAGCTCTCTCTTCACCACAACAGACCGCTTCAGCGTCCGCATCACTGCCGACGCAGCTCCAATCCGTCTGTCAATCGTCGAGGGAGAGTCGCTCCCCCAATTCCTTGTTGTACTTTTGACATATAAAGCTTATAAATCAGTTATCTCTTAAAGGGATAGTTTTTACAGAATGTATCTGCGCTTTTTTTCTCCATGTCAAACTCAAGCCTGAAGCCAAGTCCAACCATAGAAATCACTGTGTGTACGTGAAACAGTCCATGAAAAAGCATGAGTGTGTCTGTGCAGGTGATCCTCCTGGATGTGAACGACTCGGCAGGGAAGACTCTGAAGGAAGCCCTTGACAAAAAACATGGAGCCGAGACGACTCTATTCATAAACTGTGACGTAACGTCAGAGGAACAGACCCAAGGTGTTTCACAAACACACAAACAGCATCAGAAGCAGCCATCTGGAGGGCGGTCTTCTCAAATGTCCCCATTTTAAGTTTTAAACCGATCTCATTGTGTTTAAAGCAGAATGAAACGTAATGATGCAGTTATATAAAATACAAACATCACATGTATTTCTCTTCTTGTTTCTGGTTTTTCATATTGTAAGTGCACAGTGTTCTGTTTACCTCAAAACCCAGGACACTGTAAACACAAACTGTGCCCTTGTCCCGGCTGCTTAATGTTAGATAAACTGAATTGACTTTGACTCATTGAATATAAACACATCAACTGGAAGCCAGCGTTTGGAACGCTGTCATGCCAGATGTCATCAATAACTTGTCACAACTCCTGGTGGCACATCCAGACCAGACTGTGGGAATAAAGATTTTTATGTCTTTGTCCATTGGGGTATAAATGAGTTGCCATTAAAGTTAAATTTGTGCAGTGACAAACATTGGTCTGGAGAAGTGTAATGCCAAAAACACAGTTGAGGGTCAGATGAGGATTTCAGGAAATGAGATTGTCAGATAGTCAGGGGTTTGGGTTATTGCATCAGGCTGTGCATTGTCAGCACGGACATGAGAGGCCCCTGCAGAGAGCGCTCTTAAGAACACAGTTTGTTTGGCTCTTCTTTCCATTCTTCACACCAAGTTTGTAATTCTTCAGAGCATGAGCAACTCTCAGCCATCAAGAAGAATTCCCTCACAAGGTGCAGATGCCTTTTGGCATGGCAGGTCAACATGCCAAGTCTAACACACACGGTCTACATTACGTTGGTTAGGTTTTAGCTAGAGCCTGACCGATACATCAGTTGGCCAATATTATTGTCCCGTATTGGCTGATCACGGATATATCGGTATCGGCATATATTATATCAATATCGTCCCTGTGAGAAGAAATAATAATTTTAAAGAAAATAGTGCATAGAAATATGCTTCGGATGATTCTTATTTATCACGTTCCCAGTGAAAGTTACTGTTTCTGTGCAGCAGTGTCATTTAAGACAGAACAAATTCTCTGTTGATCAGTAAAATATTCTGCCTCAGTTACGTATTGCTTACAAATGATTGATAACCCCATTTTAGGGATTATTGCCCAAATGTTTGTGTATAATGGCAGATTTATCAATATCAGAACTTTTCTCTTCCCTAATATCAGTATCAGTATCGGCCCAAAAAAAATGCATATCGGTCGGGCTCTAGTTTAAGCACAAAAGGTTAGTTTAGGCAATGTTAGGTTGGTTTGACTGCCCACGCTCGGTTTCAAACCTGTGCGTTGAACTTCCACTCAACCCTGACCTCCACTGCTTATGATATTTTTTGTATTTTTACGGATTTATGTGGCACTACATCATATGTTTCTGCATCTGCTAGTTAATATCACTGTGGTACACATGAGCGGCGTGGCAGAAAATCATGCACACAAGAATAACATGGTTGTGTGGCCTCTCCGACATCAGGGTCAAAGGGCAGCTAGTTTTCCGTCCTGAGATAAAGAGAATAGAAGAGGCACACACTTCACATCAGGAGGATTTATTCTTCCTGTCACAACCTACTCTATATCGCCTTTGTGTATCACCGACCTGTTGTGGCCTGGTTGTTCAAAGCACGCTGTTGATTTCTGCTGCCATGGAAAAATGAATACAAAAAAACCAGAAATAGGGGTGACTCTTTTTCCCTCTTTTCTCTAATTTTAACCTTTGTTTAGTTTAAACCCGTTTTCCTAATCCTCATTTGTTTCTAAATTTATAACCAGATTTAGTCTTTTCAACTCTGTTTTTTATTCTCAAGCCGCCTTACAGAAAACTGTAGAAACCTTCGGGGGAATCGACATCCTGTGCAACAACGCTGGCATCTTGGACGAGTCACAGTGGGAGAAAACCATCTCTGTTAACCTGGTTAGAGTTTGTTGTTGACTGAGATCAGATTATGAGTAAATGCATTTAACAGCACTCTTTAATGATAAACACCTCGTCACCTGAAACAGCCTCGCAGCCTCGTGTTCAGGCTAACTCAGCACCAGATTATTGGTTTTGCATGCAGATGGGCATTGTCAGGGTAACCTACCTGGCTCTGAAGTACATGAGCAAGCTGACCGGAGGACGCGGAGGGGTCATCGTCAACACAGCTTCTCTGGCAGGTACGGCCCACCACGTATTGCTGTTTTTTTTTAGTTTGTTCCTTCATGCTCGTCAGGATTCTGTAAACTCACCAGTACATCTCACCTCCCACAGGTCTCTTTCCATTGATGAGCTGTCCGGTCTACACAGCCACCAAGTTCGGAGTGGTGGGCTTCACTCGAGCCATGGCGGTGAGGACGGTTTACTTTGTCACTGAAGATATGAGAATAAGAGCTACAAACTATACCTTCAATTGTCTGTTCCTGAGATGTTGAAGCCGTGTTTCGTGCCTCTGTGTAGAGTACCTCGGAAGCTTCAGGCTATGGCATACGGTTCAACGCGCTTTGCCCAGGTCTCGTCCAAACTGACCTCAATGACAACATTCCAGAGAGACTGGGACAATTTTCCAACTTGGCTGCTACGATTGAAAAACTGTCGCAACTCAAAGGGGTGTTAAAGTGAGTCTTTCACAAAGTTAACCAAAATATTTATTTAGTACCCCTCCGTCCAGACGGTAGTTGAGCTCGAGGGTGAATTGATCCAATTTTGGAGGTCAAAGGTCACTGTGTTCTCACATATTGTGAGGTTGCAGTACAGTGGGATTTCTGGCCAGTGTGAAAGGGGTATTAGAGACAACAACCTGTTCCTACCTTCACAAACAGGTACAGAGTATTTTTTTTATTGCCAATGGTAGATTAGGTAGGATGACAGTGGTAGATTTAATTAGGATTAGGATTAGTTACCACAATAAAATTAAACATCAGTGTAATTAAATGCAACATAGCAGTATTGTTAAAAATTCCTTAATCCATTTTTAAGAATATAGATATTGTGCTAAAAAACGTGTTTGGTAAAAAGGACATTCATCCTTAAGTTAAAATCATGCTATCAAGTACATTTCTGACATACATTTATTAAGCATAAAACGTACACATAAAAGTACATTTTACATATATTTACGTGTATATCTGTATAGATTGTAAAGAAGTGGACTATTTTTCTGGTTATTGGAATCTGTGTTTTTTTTAGCGAATTGCCGAGAAAAATACAACAGAAAAAAGAAAAAAATAGGTTGTTTTTTTCATTCAGATCATTTTCTGGATCCAGAGGGTTTTTTTTTTTTTAAGGATTTTTATGGAATGGGTGGAAGGGTCATAGGGGTACAGGTTAAAATCACTACTGTGAGGTAACTCACAAGGCTACAGGTTTGGAACTAACTATTCAATCAGGAGAGACAACTATAAAGAAGAGACAAGTGTTTATGAGACAGAATAAATATAGTCCAGACACGGTTGGTGGTGGTAACCGATGACTCTGCTGAGACAGGAAATGATGGAGCTGCTGGAGCTGCCAGGACTGGATGGAGATGGTGAGGTGGAGAGTGAATGGAGAGGCATGAAAGAACTGTGCAGAGGGAGAAAGACACATTTAAAAGGAACACAGCGAGATGATAAGCTAGTGTGGCACTGATCTATTGGGTAGATGAAATCAGCTGAACATGACATCACAGAACAAAACAGAGGTGATATGAGTGACTGGCAGGATGATAACAGAACTTATTATGCTGAGCATGAAAAGAGTCTTCCTAGCTGAACTTTTGCCGGAGTTCTATTGAGATGAGGCGGCACATTGACACATAGAGGTTGGATAGTTTCCCATGTATCGAGTTCTTGCACTGTTTTGAATGTCTCAGTCACCCATGTGCACGAGACGACTTGTGAACGCTTTCAGCTGCTGTCTTACATAACATGCTGAAACCAGGGGCGGTTTTAATTCGTCTCATGGGATTTTGGTCTCTTTTGTCTGGCCAGTGAGTAATGGAACAAGTGATGCGTTCTGCTTACTGCATTAATCCAAAGTTATATAAATTCTTTCTTCAGGGCTGTGTGACGTGAGTTTGACCACAGTACTGTTAGCGTGTTTCTTCTCACATACAGTATGTTCTCAACATGGTGGTGTTGAGAAGCTGACGGTTCCAATGTTCATTTTAAACAGCAGTCGCACGTGTTGAGGCTTTTCACCATGACTGTGTGTGATATTGCTCAATGTTATTGTTGTGAAATCACTGGATCTTTTTTTTCAGCACGTCTCAGGTAGCCGAGTGCCTCCTTGAGCTGGTGACGGATGACACAAAGAATGGCGAAGCTCTCCTTTTGAGTTCCGATGGAAAAACATACATGGAATATCCCGTAATGAAGTAGTACCTGCTGGCTCTCACAGACCACAACACTGGCCTCCAGAACGGAACTGTCCAACTGGATCCTGTCATGTTTTCTAAAGCTGTACTGTGTGATAAAAAAAAAATCAACAATGCAAAAATGTTGATTGCATTATTTTATAAATAATCTGGTGAATTACTCATTTAGAGGACACGTTTTGCTCATTTTCTAGTGTGTATTTTTTGTCATACTTTTGCATGTTCTGATTGGTCAGCCACACAGGCTTGAACCAGGACCATTCCCTGTAAAAATCCACTCAGCAATTAATCATCGATTATCAAAACCAAGCCCCCCATTTGTTGAAAGATTTGTACTTTCAGAAAGAAACTACCATGACAGTGAAGTTGCATTCATTTGGTTCAATGTTTGAATATGAAATTTCACTTAACTGTTGTCATAATTTAGGAAAATTACTCTTGGGTGAATTAAAAAGTATCAAACTGGAAAAAAAAAAAATTCAAAAGAGCTGATGCTGTTTAAATTAGAAACTACCACCACAGTGAGATTTGATAGAATAAGAAGCATGCAGCAGTAAATTACATCAATAGCAAACCCACATCATAAAATTCTGTTTGTACAATATTTTATTGTAGTTTGGGCTTTCAAACTTACACACAATCGGATACAGTTCACTCAAAGCAAAAAATAAACAAGAATCACTGCAATCCAACGCACAGTGGTTATTATGGGATTCCCTCATTATAGCTACGCTGAAGTGAGATGAAAAGTTTGTTATTTTCTTCACTCCAGGGTTTTTGCCTTCACCCATCTTCAAGTGTGGGATACTACTACAATCCAATTACTCCTGCTACAGCTAAATGACAGCAATTACACAACAAGAACGACAAAATCAGAGGGGACTGATGTTACATCTGCATAAATATCCTTGTGTGTTGTAAAGTTAATTCTCTTCAGTGGCTCGGTTCTTTATGCACCAGTCTTATCTGTCTTCTGTTTTGTTGTCTGTCACTTCCCTTTGTTGTCCTCTTGTCTTTCTGTGGGTCTCTTCTCAACCTCCAGGTTAACATCCTCTTTGGAAAGACATGTTTTCACAATCATCACGTGAAATATTTTCAAAACCATTCTATATGACACACTCATTAACATTAAAATTCAAATATAGATGATTATTTATTGAGGACAACAAAAAAAGGGAACATTACTCTTTAAGTAATAGCAATAATTACTAGATCATTAATTTCTAATGGCCTGGAAGATTTAACTGATGGATATGTTGTGACTTTTCTGACAGACAGTGTATTTTGAGCTCATGAGAGGGCTCACAAACATGATTCCACCTTTGAGTTTATTCTGCGTATCCATGGTCAACACTTCCCACCCATTTTTTTCAGACATTCAACACATCTGTCAGTTTACTCAGAAACTTCCCAAAAACATTCAACATTTAACGGGGTTCCAGGTTATTGTAGTAACGCCCTTTTGCCATTAGAACGCGCCAGAGACAGTGTAATCTCATTGAAGGCTATCTTGCCGCCATCAGTCATCAGGTCCATTTGAACCTAGCGGAATAGAAGCTGACGAAAATGAGCCTGAAGCAGTGGATCATTAATCAGGACTGTTTTATTAGCATCGATCAGCTTTTGATCACAAAACATTTAAGTTAAGACTTGATTTCTGGTCTATGAATGTATTAAGTGTCGTTTAGGTTTTTTTGGATGCGTATTCGCTAACCTTTGGTCGTAGAAAGGTGTACAGCACATTTGAAATCATTGGAGTCTCAGCACTCATATGACATCTGGTTTGTGTGTGTAGCATGAAGTAGCAGAATGTTAGGGACGTAAATGTGTCAGATGGGCTGCCCAGGGGGCGCTAGGGAGTTTTTCATATGTTTTAAGTAATTTGCCAAGTATTTGCGATGTGTTTTGGGGAAGGAGGACACACCCACATTTTATTCGATTCCAATACCTGTTATTTATTGTCTTTTCACAACTTGTATTGTGTTATTGAACACGTACAGATTGTAGGAGTTTTACACCTGCATGAAACGTCAATTAGTAGGTTGCTTTCATCACGTGACCCCCTTTTTCTCTAGCCACATGACTTGTGGTGGCAGGTAAACGACTTGGTTATGTTTAGGCACTAAACCAGCTCAGATTCAGGTAACAAAACCACTTGGATGGTTTTAGAAAATAAAAATTTAATTCAAAGTATTACATAACTTTGACCGGAATTCTTCAGTGGGAAATATCAATTTCTGGTTTCCTGTTTGTTTGAACCATCCACTACCTAACTGTTGGTTAAATGTGAACTTTCTTCCTCTTTGTACCAGGTTATCTAACATTGTTTTTCTCTGTTGCTGCTTTTGCACTTAGATCATCAAAGTTAGTAGCCACAATAGAGTAAATGTGTTTTTGCGAACCTCACCTTGACTATGGGGGAGTTTTCTCTCAGGGTGCTGTAGGAAAGAATGTAAAAGAATTTAAACTGTCAACCAACAGAAAAACATCCAAAATCTCTAACCCCACTGGTAAATCCTAACTTGCCCTCTTGAGCAATTAACATCAACAACAGTTGAAGTTTGCTCCTTACCCTGATGTGCAGTATTTACTCTGCTCGATTTGGAAGGCAGGTTGATGTGAAAAGAACAAAATGTTCATGAGAGGAGCCAACAGATCAACTTTGTGGTACGTGTGTAAGATGTACAGACAAATCAAATGTTTGTCTGTGCTGTTTAACATTACCTTCGGGTTTGGGGTGCATGAGCATCAACGGCAGTTCCACTGTGACATCACTGCAGAGAGAACAAGCCGAGCAATCAGAATTGCACAGGGCGTTGAAGCTAACTGCTAATGGCTGTGATGATCGTAAATAAACCCCACTCACCTTGATGTGAGGCCGCCAAGTAGGCTATGTGTGACAAGAAGGATAATACAAGTTTATTTGAATAATTTTCTTTTCTTTCAGGCAAAAATGCCTAACAGGAACAGACACTCACCCTCCTCCAGCCACCATGAGATTAATTTTAATCTTGTAGGAAACAAGGATGCCCAACACGTCTTTTTCTAGACCCTGTCGCAGCCTGTGGAGCAGAAGAATAAAAGTTTTTGTTTTTTTAATCCAAAACATTATAGACATGCATGAAAAGCTACTGTGAATGTAAATCTACTTAACACCAAAGTGGTCGAGGCAAAGCCACAGGAAAAACAACTCCTTCGGTCTCTGGATTGCAATAATTGCAATGTTTGTATACCTTGAGGTGTTACATAAACCTATCGAAACTCATCCAAGTATGTTATATTTAAAGATGGCGCCTTTGACTTTTAGGCAAATTGTTTAGTGGCAGGATTGAGACATTTTTGAGCCATTTCACTATCCAGCATGTGAAGTTTGGCGCATAATGGAGAGTGTGCAATGAAGTGATACCAATTTTTAGCATTATGGCAACACTTTGGCACTCAATGCACCACCACAGGAAGTAGATTTGATAAAAACTCTCACTATAAACAATAGTGCATCAATCACATCCAAGAGCTTTTCCGACCAAATTTTAGGTTGATCTGGTAAAGCATGTAG
The DNA here is from genome assembly GCA_001698575.1 of Mola mola. Taxonomy (NCBI): domain Eukaryota; kingdom Metazoa; phylum Chordata; class Actinopteri; order Tetraodontiformes; family Molidae; genus Mola; species Mola mola. The sequence continues at coordinate 13,494,608 of KV751332.1, read as the reverse complement.
GAGGATTAGATAAAAGTGTAAAACGATGTTTCCTGTTGTCAGTAGATGGCGCTTTAATTTTAGCTGTATATAGTGATGTAGATTTGTTCAGGTACGAACAAAAAGTTTGGTCCAGATTGGACTATGTTCAGTGGAGTTACAACAACTTCCAACATGGGCACAAAATTCAAAATGGCTGTCTTCCTGTTGGGTTTAGGTCAAGCCCCACAAAACTTTTTTGTAGAGCTACATCACATAGATATATCTACTAAATGTTATTGTGTGCCGGTGAAAGTAGTAGGAGGGGCGGTGTTTCAGGGGGGTGGTCAAGTCTTTGCACCAATGCGTGCAATCAGTGAAATACGTATATTTCTCCTACCTTTGAATATTATGGAAAGTTTGAGTTTTCGAGCATAAGAACAAAACAATGGGAAAATAAAAAATCCTACCATGTTCAATAGGCTTTCATACACTTTGTGTACGGATCATAATCACATATAAAACTTACATAGTGGTGGAAGCCAAGTTGGTGTCCTCATCCTTCAGTCGTCCGTCCAGGGCCAGGCCTCTTTTCTCCTTGTTTTCAGCCAGCACAGGTGTGATGGACAGAGTGTTCTCGTAGGACCCACTGGGCTCCACTGTCTCTCTGTGGAGGACAAAACATCAACAAAATCAGACGTAAACATATCACACCTGTGTGTGCTTGCGCTTGTGCGTTGCTTGGTTCATTCTTTCAGTCCTCTGTGCACATACCCAAACTCTTCGCAAAAAACAGTCTTGGTGTATTTGTCTGCTGAGTACAGGACAATGTCTGTGGTTTGGTCCACTGTGAAATGGAAAGAGGCAACACGTGAGTGAGAGAAAATGTGCTCAGACAGTCATACATAATCTATACAAAAGCACTTAGAGGTGCCCACCGGTGATTTTGAACTTCTTGACTGTTTTGTTGCTGTCATTTTTGATCTTGATTGTGATGGGGATTGGTTCGCCGTGGAAGTAGAGCTGTGATCAAGACCAGAAAAACATCCATTTAATGAGGATTACATTAAAGAGACATTTAGGGTAGCAGAGCATTGTCGTTTAAGGTGTGGCTACTGTACATCTTTATCAATTGATGCTTCTATGTGAACGGGCTTGTCGGACATCAGGAAGCTTTTGCAGAGTTCCGCCTTGGGCCCGGCGCCCACCTGTGAGGGGGCGTACTGGATTTTACGAATGATCAGGCGAGCAGTGTCCCTGTCAGGTGAGATGGAAGATTGAGAAGATGAGAGTGGAGGCAGACTAATCAGAACAAGTGATGAAGATAAATCTCACTGACTTCTTTTCAATCTTCTCATCAGGGTTGCACTTATCCTTGGCAAGGAAAGTTTTGACCTCGAAGTCCACACCACAAGCCTGAAATTAAAATGTTAGCAGCTGTAAAATGACCAGGGACAACGACTGTTTGCCTTATCAAGTGTGTGGGATACGGAGAGGCGGCAGTGTTGGGAGAGTAGCACGAACTTTACCTTCCCCTTGTCATCTGGCCCGGGCTGCAGAGAGACTGAGCATGGCAGGTTGTTGGGAATCTACAAAGTCAAAGAAGAACATTTTTAACGAAACGGAAGAATTATTTCTTAATAATTATTTTCTTAAATTCAAATCTCTTCATACCTCAAAAGCGAAAGGATATGAGTTGTCTCCAGCCTTCTTCAGCAGGGTGTCATGCATGGCGCTCACAGTGGGCTTGTGGCTCTCGGGGTAAATCTGGACGTGCTGGATCCAGATGTCCTTCCTGAAGCACAGACCCATCACATCCAGGTCATCACTACCGTAACGGAAGGCACACGCCAGCTGCACAAACACTGCGGGCACATAAACAGATTCCTTATTCTCCTCTTAAGTCGCCAAACAACTCGACTCTGGGAGGGGATGGAACTTTTTTATGACGTTACCTTTTCTTTGTCCAAAATCTTTGGGGTCCAGCTTTACAACGCCCTCTGTAAAGGAGACAGTGCAAACATTATATTTACAATATCAAACTTATTACACTCACGATGTGGCGACACACAGATCCGAAGGAAGAACATACCGACTCTGTCCACATCAGACACGTTGTCCACATAGTCTCTCTTTCCCAGGTAGAGGGTCAGCTGTCAAGCAGAAGAACCATGTTTCATTGTATTGTCTGCTTCCAAAAAAAAGAAGAGATGACCAAAAGAAACAACTGCTGACTTACCCCTCCGTTTCCACTGGTCTTCTTGAAAACCCTGTGAAAAAGGTAGAATATCTGTTAAAGACTAACTAATTAGGACTTTCTTCAGGTTGAAAATCTATATTCCCTTTGTCTCTAGGTATCCTCAGTCACCAATAGATCCTTTACTTTCTTTCATCCTTATCTACATCATGAATGCAAAGTCATGACGATTTTACTCCATGAAAAGATAATAATATAATATTTGTAACAGTGGAGCAACCATAGTAAGAAGCATGTGTACACAAATAGAAGTCCATTGGCAGAGTTACTGTCTGGATTAACTAGATGAAATAATGATTAGTTTTAGACTCTGGATGCAAAAGAGGTTTCTTTGCAAGCAGCAGAAGGGCCAGTAATCCCTTATTCCCTTTTATCCAGTTAGGAACAGCTAAGTGTGGAGCAGCTTTACCTCGCCACACCCGGATTGAGAGGCTGACCCAGGTGAGGCAGCTACAAATGGTGCACAAGGGTTCCCAAATAGCACCTTACCTGTGTCTATGATCACATTTGGACCATCAGCTGTATAAGCCTTTGCAAACCTTAGATAAATACTTTAAATCGTGTCACTTTTAGGAGTTGGCTGACCCGGATCAAAGTCTGCGACTCTAAGGTAGTACAGTTTTTTGTAAGGTTTTAGGGCAGTGTTACAGCTTTTAAGGAAGAATTGTTGCACAAAAGTTGAGGATGACGAACTTTTGTTACTGTTAAGAAACTGTAGCACAATACCAATGGAGACATTTGTTTTGAATATCAGTGTGAAGTGGATTTACTAAGTATGAGAACTTTGGACTTTGGAGCACATAAAGAAAAGAACAAAAGAAGAGCAACACTTACTTTGACATTTTCAGAAGATGTTTTGGACTGTTCTGCCAGGAGAAATGATAAAGGAGATGAGACTTTAGGTTAATGGGAGGTCACAGTATTAGTCAGATATTGTTATTAAGACGCCGATCATTGGCCAGCTGTCAGCACAGCCGGAGTGGTCTTTTGTTTTAAAAGGTACTGAAGGTTAATCCCTCGAGATGAGATTAGATCATAAGTGTTAGGGCTCCTGAGCCAAATCTGATGTCTGCTATACTGTACCTCACACCAGACTCCAGATCAGACTTACAACACACACACACACACACACACACACACACACACACACACACGCACACACACACACACACACACACACATCATTATGTCATAGTTTGTTCTCCTCAAATGTAACAGCAGTGCCGGAGCTATTCAAGGACAGTTAAATGGATAAAATCTATTCACTAACTTGCTGTAGTATTCCTAGACGTACTGAGAAACTAATTCCCATCAGTAGCCCTTTATGGCACTGTAATGAGGATTATCGCAGAAAGGTTAAGAGAGATGTGAGCATTTATTTAATGAAAATGTTCAAAATCAGCTGGAGTTCAACAGGTTGCTCCCTTTGCTCAGTTTTTTGTGCAGGCTTCATCTGCTGCCCTGACACTGTTGGATCAAAAAATATTTACCATAAAAAACTTTTTGGGATTTTTGCTTTTCACAGTTTGACACAAGTTGAACAGTTAGTAAATGTGTCATAAAATTAGGTGTCTAAGTGTTGAAGCAATTCATGTGACACTGTCACACCTTTTATTTAGGCTGATCAATTCAAAGCTCATCAATAGAGAGCACAGACAAAAGATAGAACCTGGCTTGTGTTTGCCTCATTGATTGGCCTGCTCCGTTTTCAAGATGAGACTGAGGGTAGTCTGGATTTGTTTTGTGGTTTTTTTGATCCAGCAGGAACAATCCCAACCAGATGTGTGGATTCAAGAACATCAGTCTCCATTTCGCAATTCTGATTGGCTAGTTGTTGTTACATATACAGAATTATCTTAGCAGCAAATCAAAAATATTTCTATAGTAAATAAGCACTGTTTCATTTATTAAGTCTTTTTTGTAGCAATCATCAGGTACTATAATATTTAAATTTTCATATTTACCATTTACCTTAATTTAAAACAATGTGTCATCATTATTATTGCTTATTTTAGCACAATTGATGCCAACTATAATTGATGGAACATGAGCCATTTTTACTTATCTCAGTGAAAACCTTTAAAAACTGTTGTCAATGATTAACACTCTTCATTACATAGCAATAACTAACACATATCTGCACTGCATTAGTGTTGTAATTCTTATAAAGCAACAAGAGGGTTTCTGGGAGATCAATACATTCTCATGCTGACCTACCATTAATCTTATGACTCCTATAGACAGCCTTAAGTTTGCATCACACATCTCTCTTATGCAAAGGTATTTGTTGTATCAAACATCACATTTGCAGGTGCAGGCATGTGAAATGTCACATCTCTCTTATGCAAAGGTATTTGTATCAAACATCACATTTGCAGGTGCAGGCATGTGAAATGCTTCACCATGTATGTGATATCTCACACAACCGCATACTATCTTTCAAGTATAATATTGCATTGTATTCAAAATGTGTTGGGTAAAATTCATCATCATTGATGGCATCATCACTACATTCATCCACTCATCCATTTTGCCATCCACCCATGAAGATGAAGAATCCTTACCTCCTCTAAACCGTCTGAGATCTCTGCAGAGTGTGGAGTGGAAAGTGCAGCCTGCAACAGTTGAGCTTCCTTTTTATACATGCAGCATCTCTATGTGCATCATTTGGACTTAACGGGTTCATTATTGTTGCTGTTGCCTGCTTGATAATCCAGTTAAGCAATCAGCGGACAGCTTTTTTTGGACTACAAAGGGTTTGATAATACAAGCCACCAGACTGTTACCACATGCTGTGGTAGTAGTAGGCTGATAATCCTCTCTCCTCCTCCACAAACCAGTCAATCAACATCTCCTATAAGGCTCAGTGTGATTTCTAGTGCTAAAGAAGGTCTGGATGGGTCATGACATGAGCTCTGCTGGTAGGTATTTTGGCTGACTTCAGTTTATTAATAGCATTTAGAGCTGCTATCATTAGTCTAATCATTGAGCTGCACCTGTTTTAAACAGTGAGTCAAGCTGAACTGGTGATTAAAGGCAAACACATAAAGAATGTCTCCCTTTGGATTTTTTTTTGGCAGCATTGTTTATGATGCAGGTTGCCAATGTTGCATTATTTAATCAAGCCAAAACAGAGCAGCACCAAAACACATAAACGTTTGGTGCAATGATGGGAGTACTAACAAGCACCATTGCGTTTGAGAATCTATTTGATGAGACTAAGGCAGAAAAGCAGGTAATATTTTAAACTTTTATATTACAGGATAACTTGTCACGTTTACTAGCTTCCTTCCTTGGGTCAGCCTTTTCCACCTGTGCGTACGATGTCCAGCTGGGTGGGCCAGGAGCGTTCTGACGGGCCTCCATGCCAGGAACCCAGACACCAATTGGCTGACTGTTAATAAATGTTTAAAATAGCAAAATACACACAGTAAGACAGTCAGGGTCATTATTATTAATATGGATTTATTTTGGCCTCCAAAATGATACTGCAGTTAAAGTCAGCATCAGAAAGCCTGTAAAATGGCTTTATGGTTTCCTTCAGGGAAAACACTGTTATGTTATGTTCCATTTGTAATTGAAAATTGTGTTTTACAAGTTTCCAATTTGCAAATTCAAACTGAACACCCTCTATTGTTGGATTTGTGAACCTAAATGTCGAGAGACCGTCTTTGACCCAGACCTCAAACTTCAAGATGACTGCCCCAGGCAGCATATATCATTGATTAGCATGTGTTTTTCACTTGCTTCTCATTACGTTTACATAATCCCAGTACTCTCCACCTTTTAGGCCTAACTGAGGAAATAGTCTTTACAGTGTTTGTTTGAGCAATGTACCATGTAATGAATCATTGCCACTGGAGTTAGAGGAAAATCTCAGTACAGTGAAATATCGCAATATATCGCACAGCTTTGTTTTATTGATTTAAATGCTGCAAATATCAATATTTTATTACACAAATTCTACAGTTGAACTCTGGCCACTAGAATAATCAAATATAATTTGGGATTTCCGTCCACCAAAGTTTGCTTTCATTTCTTTGAACTATGTAGACTGGAACAATTACTATTTTAGCTTGGAATATTTATGGCAGTGCTGGTTAGTCTCTCTGCTTGTATTTGCACCTTTTTGCTGCTTTTTTCTTTACTTTATCTAAAAAAGATAAAACAGATGTGGACAGATTTTTACCTTGGGGGCATGCTTTGGAGTTAAAAAAGGTGAAAAACTGCAATATATCTGCAATATAACTGTAACATATAACTTCACAGTAATGAACTGGCAATATTTGAAGGAACAATATGTAAGATATGCTCTCGCTGATGTTTTCAATTTGGCCTGCAGAAGCACAGCGTGTGTCTTGTTAGCGCCTGGTTGGCTCTCTTTTATTAATGGCCAGCTGAGTGGACTAAATGTGGGTGGCTGAGCTTTATTAAGACCAAAAACTTGAAGCCAAATGAACTAATAAAGATGCAGAGAGCCTCACGAAGAGAGTACAACCAGCATAAACAATTATTTATGTGTCGTAACGGAACGAGATGAAATATAGAATGATGAGCGTTAATTAGATGATGAGGTGCTGTGTGAGATCAAATCAAGGGTGAATTGAACAAAACAAATCTGTTGG
>KV751332.1:13473215-13485116 GCA_001698575.1 Mola mola | reverse complement strand
ATATTTACAGTTAGGTCCAAAAGTATTTGGACAGTGACACAGTTTTTGTCATTTGGCCTCTATAAACCACCACAGTGGAGTTGAAATAAAACAATCAAGAAGTGATCGAAGTGCAGACATTCAGCTTTAATTTAAGAAGTTCGACAAAAATATGGCATTTACCATTAAGGAATTAGGAATTAGACTTTACCAACATATCACCTTTAAAAGTTCCCAAGTTCTAGAATTACTTAGACAGATGAAACCAAAATGAACTTGTATCAGAATGATGGGAAGAGAAAAGTCTGGAGAAGGAAAGGAACAGCTGCTGATCCAGAGCACCACATCATGTGTCAAACATGGTGGAGGCAGTGTTATGGAATGGGCACTTATGACAGATGTATCAGGATTAATTCTGAGGTGTATAGGGTTATACTCTCTGTTCACATTCAGACAAATGCTGCAAAACTGATATGAAGCTGCTTCACCCTGCAGATGGATAATGATCCTAAACATTCTGCAAAAGCAACTCAAGACTTTTAAAGGCAAAGAAATGGAATATTCTGGCCGAGTGAGTCACCTGATCTCAACCCAATTAGGCAGCTTTTCAGTTACTGAAGACAAAACTGAATGCAGAAAGCCCCAGCAACAAGCAACAACTGAAGGTGGCAGCAGTGAAGGCCTGGCAAAACATCTCCAGGGAGGAAACTGAATTTGGTGATGTCCACGGACTCATGACTGAGAAGAATTTTCAAGTATTAAAAATTACATTTATATTGTATTATATACAATTATGTTAGTTTTCCTTGAAAATTGAGGTACTCCGTATAAAATGGCATGAATTTCTAGATGGTAAATGTCACATTTTTATGAAACCTCTTAAATTAAAGCTGAAAGTGTGCAATTTGGTCGCATCTTGATGCACTGCGGTGGTGTATAGAAGCAAAATGATAAAAACTGTGTCATTGTCCAAATACTTCTGGACCTAACTAACTGTGCAAATGACACCCAGTTATACATCTCTTTATCCCCCATGACATCAAGCCCGCTGAGAATCAGTGAATAGATAAAACCCAAAGAGACACAGTCAGCAGCGTTTTAAATTCTCTAGCACAATTTACCAAGCCCTTATAAAATAAGTTGCCATTGTTCCAGAGCCAGTTCTGAACTGTGAATCTCACATTAGTCATTTTATGTATTAGTCATACATTAAACAAAATCCTCAGAAATATTGTTAAAGAAGTGCAACCATTTCTCCCCCAGGCAGCCTCTGACTCAATGGTCATGCTTTCTTTGTATACCCCCCAATCAGCACCTTTAAAAGAAACCTTTTAGCATAGCATTCTTTTAATCGCTATAATTTATTTTCCTTACCTCTCTTTGTTTACAATTTTATTTTGATTACTGTTTTGATTCTGTTTTAATATTGCCTCTTGTGATTTATTTGTGCTGTTGTGCTCTTGGAAACTACCTTATATGGTCATTTTGCACGAAAGATGCTATATAAATAAAGATTGAGTCGTACTAGCAGCCCTGTGAGCCTGTACTGTAAGACAAATAATGACATGCTCACAACAATGTGCTAAATATGAGGGTTATAAAAGACATTTCCTCATTATTATACCTTCCTATATTACGGTGCATAAGCCTGACCAGGTCCTTACTGCGCCTCTTACAGTCTCTCAAAGAACAAACTCTGAGAACCTTTTTAAAGTTTTCTTGGCCTTCCTTTCCTTTTTTTTCTTGCTCTTTTCTTCAAATTTCTTTAAACTGGTTCAAATACCACATTGTGAGTATCCACTGATTTCCCTTTGAGAATAGCCTCGTGAATGTAAAATCATGTCTGTCAAATCGTGTGGTCTTTGGCATCTCGAATAGAATCAACTGCCTTTCATAAATCAGCTGCAGCCTGAGTTCTTTCCATGACCAGACTCAGCGCTCACAGTTCACCCGTTTTAAAGTCCTCACACTGCTTCCCTCAGGTCCCACAAGGTTGCTTAGCTACAGTTTGTCTGGATCAGACTCAGTTACTGTCCATCAAATCTTGGTCCTGGTCAAAACCCGTGCCGGACAACTCATCAAGAAGATTTGTTTTTGACAGAAATCTGGTTCCACGTGATGTCATATCCCTGCTGGTTTACAAACAACTGTAGCGACTGTATTGGATGTGAAGTTGGAGGTGACAATTTATTGTTAATGATCAGAGTGGGAGCAGGCGGGTGCTTGTCAATCACACAGAACGTTTGATTTTCATGACCTTTTCTATGTCCCAAAGTGACCCCGAATCGGATCAGAATCAAAGTTTAAAGCGCCATCTAGTGGATCACGTTCAAATTACACTATACTATCTATCTCACCGTCTATTTCACCAGCATATTTCTTTTAGTGACCTGAACACAGTGAATGTTTCTGACCTGGAAATGAAACAAATATGTAAATAAAAACGTCGTGAAGTTGAAGAACGTTTTGACATTTTACAGCCTGATGATGAAGGGAAAATATTCCCCCAACTTAATTTGTATCACCAGGCTGAGATCAGATAGCAGAAACTGTATTAATTATAACGCACGTTTTTGGCCAACTTGTTTTGGCTTTGACGTCAGGTGAGTGAAACACCACCATCACCATCAGCACCATCATTATCAGCATCATTCCGGTCCCGAGCAGGAGTGCGCCTGCCGCGGTGCGCCCGGACACTGCAGTGGAGGTTACCGCGCCGGCGCTGCGGCTGCTCGTCCCCGACGCCACGTCCCGGAGCCGGGGGAGAACACGGGAGAGGCCGAACGCCATGGCCGAGTCCAATCCGCTGCGGGGGTTCCCCCGTCTGCGGCGGGCCGCGGTAAGCTCCGCCGGGAGGAGGTTGGGAGGTGGGAGGATTCCGACGGGGCGGTGATGCTGCAGCAGAGAGAGGAATGAGCTGATCCCAGGACTGCGACACAGGCCGGGATGTGTTCTCTGCACTGTGCAAACGGTATTAGATCTTTGACACGCGTCTGTGTCCGCAGTCTGGTTGGATTCAGTGATGGGAGTGTGTGCAGGGCAACGGGACAGGCCGTTTGTGTTTGTTGGGACTGAATCTGCAGGTCCAGTGTGTGAGCTGTGGGGCTGCAGTCTGCAACTGTGGAGCCTCTTCAACTTGCGCAGCTTTATGTAACATATTGTGGATATGTGTCAGATACTTGATGCGGTTTGTGGAAAGATTGCAGTCATCCATTAACAGCCATCATGGCTGCTGAGTAAATACCAGGGTGGTTGAAAGGAGAGAGAAAGTTATTTGGTGTCAGATCTGCAGAATCTGGCCACTGTGTGGGAAACACAGTGTCTGAACATTAGCAAATAGGTATGATAGATATAATAGTTATGGTGCACTTTCCCTGACAGGCCAAGCAGATGACATTGATTAGAGGAGTGTTTTCTGAAAGTGTTAAAATCTTTTGAAACCTTTGGATCTGTGCAAAGACTGTCGACGGGAAGAATGAGGTGGAGAAAAGAGATGAGACGAGGGTAACTGGATAAGATGGGAGGCCACTGAGGAGAGAAAACTTAATTTTCTGCACAATGGGTGTCATTTATCTGGCTTTTACTACTTGTGCCACCATACTTAAACAGTGCACAACTTCCAGCAATGACTTCTTGTTGACAATATGGCAGTCGGAGGGATGATCTGCTGCCCTGACAGCTCTGACACAGACAGAAAAACATGCAGAATCCCTGCAGGGCACAAGCCTGAATGAATGTTAAATCTTCACATGGCTGTGTTTGTGCAGAGGCAAAGTGAGGAAACAGCAGAGGAAGTCAGTGGCACTGACGCCTGCTCTGGCTTCTCTTGCTGAGCCGAGGGATGATGAGGCTGTGTTGAGTTTTGCTAAACTGCACCACTAACATACCTCAACTGTCAACAACTCTGACTGTCCGACTCCTCTCTTTCTGTGCTCCTCTGCGCTAATCCAGAGAGAACCCAACAAACCTCACTGTTAGGCTTCCATGAGTTATTTCTCTCTGATAAATCCACAGTTTATCAGTGAGGACAGAGCTGAGGGTTTAAAGGTACAATTTGTTATTACCAGCCATATCCTCCAGACGACAAGGGGGCAGTATTGTGCCCTTTCCCAATGACACTGCTCTAGGTAAGATACATTTAGACACGCATGATATACAGTGCAGTGTCATCAAAAAATGTGCGGCAAACTTTTGAAACCTCAAATCCAGGCTTATCCCATAACACATAACGTGTCAAATGTGAATGAAAGCAATTTCTAATGTACAGCTGTAGCAGAGATTTTGACCACAGTTCTGCAACTCTGATAAGTGGTCAAAACATTGCTGCCAATGTTAAAGCTTGATTAGCTTAGTGTTAGTGAGGCTGCATTAGCCAGAAAAAACATCCATTCCAAACATTACATGTGAATTGATGCCATATTTTTTTTGCTAAATGTTACAGTTTTCCGTCATTCTTTGCACAATATACCTCCTGATACACAACCAAATTCAGATCTTATTTACAATTCTAACGTATGTACCCGCCATGTCAATATTTCATGAAAAAAACATATTCGCAACAGCAGGTTTCAACCTATAGAGGGCAGTCGTTAAACATAGTTATGAGAAAGGTCCATTGAAAGGTATATTGTTTTTGAGTTGATCAGCAACATTACCAACAAAACATTATATTTATGAAATTTACAGACCCCTATTGTATATCATTATGGATATTATTGAAATATCCATAATGATATACAGTATGTGTCTGTGATAGAAGAGTTTGTCTTTTGAATGTTTTAAATTGAAATACTGGCTGAATTTTATGAATTGCCCACTTAAATTGTATTGAACGCCACACATTTTCAAACAATTTTTCCATTGTTCTAGCCCTCAAGTTATCCCTGTCTTAAATACTTAATATGGCAAAGTTGATTCAACAGTGAAATAACACTTTCTTCTTCTTGTTTCAGACCTCATTTCCAGGCAATCTGCATTTGATCTTGGTGCTCCGCCCCTCTGGCTTGTTGAGCTCCACCCCCAGTCCTTCCTCCAGCACTGACCTGGGCTTCCGCTTCAGTCAGGATGACTTCCTGTTAAAGATGCCGGTGAGAGGAAGCTCAAACGGAGCTTATGGAGTGTAAAACATAAAAGTATTATCCGTCTCCTCACTGTCTGAGGGGTCTGTCTTTGTAGGTGGTGATGTTGCGCTCGGTCGGTGACCTGCTGCGCTACATCGATGAAAACCGCCTGACATCAGACTTCACTGCGAAAGTGGAGTATTGCCAGAGTGACTGGATCGTCCTTCGCACGGTAGCTGCAGCTTCCAGTTTTCTTTGCCGGAGGCCTCTGTTTGTTTCCTGCGTTAAGTTGTTTGAGTAAAAGTACTGAGTTTGAAAAGTCATGGATTGACTTTGTGTGTGCAGGCCATTGAGACCTTTGCAGTGACGGTGAAGGAGATCGCCCAGGCGCTGCAGGGCTTCGGATCAGAGCTGTCCGAGAGCGAACTTCCGGACGAAGCCATCGCCATCGAGTTCCTGCTGCACTCACACACACACAGATACGGACAGATGAAGGTTGCACCTTCTCTCTTTCCCCGCAATGCTTTCCCTCTCTGGCACTCTTTGTGTGTTGCACTGGGCTTGTGTTGTTTCATGATCTTGTTGTTTGCCATGCTGTCACAGGACGATATCCGCAATGTGCTGAAAGAAGGTCGCCTTCTGCTGTCCAACCTGGAGACTGTCAAGGCCACGGAGAGAGAGGAAGAGGACGAGAGGGACATGAGAGCAGACATGGACACTGTCCAGAGGTACAGAGTTCTGAGTGCGGAGGAATCCATTGTAGATTTTATATTGGGAGAAGGAAGACTTTCTCAGTGTGACACGAACATCTCTATCTTACCTGGTAGCCTGTGTCGACTGTCTGTGTGTTGCAGGCTCCTGGCCCAGCTCAGAGACATGGAGGAGGCGTTTGATGGTTTCTTTGAGAAACACCACCTGAAGCTGCAGCAGTACCTCCAGCTGCTGCACTACGAAATCAGTTTCCAGCAGGTGAGATGAATGATGTCTTTCCTTCCCCATTACCCCCGAACCTGTGTTACACTGCTGTAACATAAAGTGAATAAAATATCACGATGTATTTTGTCTCAGCCACGATCTGTGATCTTAGATTTGAAACGCCTTTTATAGCCAGATTAACATATGAGTGTCTCCTTTTGTACCATTAAAACACAATCATGCACTCATGCCATGCTGTTAGCTACAGCTGACATTGTGTTGTTAACAATACGTCACGTGAGGTAATTTGTCCAATCAGCATAGCATTGATGATTGTGTGCGTGTGTGTGTGTGTGTGTGTGTGTATGTGTGTGTGTGTGCGTGTGAGTAGATGGTTGAGGTGCTAAAGAGGATCACTGACCAGGAGAAGAGCATTGGGTTTGTGGGGACCACTGTAGTCCAGACTGAGCAACTGTTGAGAGACCTGGACAGGCTGGATGCACAAGCTCAGGTCGGTCACACGACATGTTCGCCGTTACAGTTTGAGGTGTGTCATGAAGGGGGGAAAAAAGGACATTAAAAGCATGATGTGTCTGATGAAGAGCAGCATTTAAGACTTCAGTGTGTCTGATAATCATTACAAATTTAATGTGATATTGTGATACAACCTGCACAAACCAACATAATTCTTACTAAACTATAGTGTATTTTTAGTGTTAATGGTATACAGTGTGCACTGATACATACGTGGATGTATTAACTGTACTGCAGGTACTTCTTCAATTTCTTTAGGACCCATTCTGATTTACTGAAGCAGGCACAATTTGGTAGTTTCTGGGTTTTTCTTTATCTACTTCTTTATTTGTTAAGCATATTATTATTATGCAATATAACTGTCTATATGTATTTATTATTACAACTATTATAATTATTGTTGTTGTTACTCAGCATTCTGTTATTGTAACGCCTATAACTGTAGTTGGAAGAACTGCTCCCCCTACAGGTTTTAGGTTGAACTGTCATTCTAGTCCAGTGGCACTTTGTCTCTCAGGGTCATTGTGATCGTTATTTTTTCCACTAAGCAAAGCCTGTTTGTTTCTGTAAAAAAGAATATAAACATGAAATATAGAAACATAGAAATATAAGACACTGACGTCCAGTCCTTTTTTGTGTCTGTTTGCGGAGCAGGAGGAGATGGCCCGAGCCCAGATGGTGATCCTGCACGGTCACCAGTTGTCTGCCAACCACCACTACGCCCTGGCGCTCATCATCCAGCGCTGCAACGAGCTCCGACATCAATGCGACGTCATCACTGCAGCCATGCGCACAAAGCGGGCCTCACTCACCCGGGTGAGGGACCTGCTGCGCCGCCTTGAAGGGGTAAAAATGCTCTCACGCATCGTCCGAGGCTTATGTATATGCAAAATGAGAGTTAGCCATGTTTTCATCATTAATCGGTGCGTAAAAAAACACCAGATTAGAGACGCCCAGTGAAGACAGTGCCTAAATGTGTTGCAATATGCTTTTAAGGACTTCTATGACCATGCAGTAGAGGCATTTTACTTGTTATTAAGAGAACGTCTTGGAGCTTTTCTTGTGATTTTTCTTGTCAAAATGTATCCCTCAGAGTACCTCAAAGTAACTCAGTTTGACTCACAGAAGCGCCACCCTTACATTTTTCATTAACTGTTGTGTATTTGCTTTACTTCTCATTCACACAAACCAAAAGAAGATTAAACCACAAACTGCATCTTTCTCTTCCCGGACACTGAAATCAGATTTTTGTTGTATTTTTAATGAAATTGAATGACTTTAACATTTAATTGTTCTTTGACCAAAATAACGATCCATACTTTGTGCTTTAAAATGTGTTTGTGTGTGTGCAGGCCCTTGAGTGGTGCGACGAGGGTGCCTACCTGCTGGCGAGTCAGATGGTGGACAGGTTCCAAACCAAAGAGGGTGCCCAGGAGGCGCTGCAGTGCCTAAGCTCTCACCAGGAGAGGGCGCCATCCGCAATGAAAAGCAGGCAGGACACTCTGAGCTTGGAGTTTGAAGCCATACTCACCCCACAGCTGCAGGTATGCTCTCTGGCATTAATTCAAACATGACACACAATCTACATCCGCTGACTCGTTCATTCCTTTCCCGTCCTCTTCTGTAGTCCCAGATCTCCATGGTAACAGAGAAGCTGAACTCGGTGCAGTCCATGATCCGGAACAGAGAGCAGTGTCTGAGGAAGTTGGCGGACGTGCAGGTCAGACCGGTTTTGCTGGTGGCCCCCAGGCCCGACCTGGACCAGCGCTGCAAGTCGCCCCTTTTCTCCCCCAAACATGGTACAACACACAGTGTGTAACATTAAATGCAGAGTAAAAGTGATTTCATGGTTTATATTATGTCTACTGATCTGGTCTGGACTAGAATATTATTATGACTGAGTGATTTCTGAGGATGTAATGATTCACTCATGATGTGATGCTATTCATGATGCTGGTTTCATTTATTTATTTTTTTTGTAACAAAATGAGATTTAAAACAAACTTTAATGGAAAGTGTTCCTTTTATTATTTTTCAGACAAAAAAGACAAGATTTGCATTTTTTATTATCTTTTCCTTATAGATTTAAAAAATAGCCTTTTACCTGTGACGTAGGGAGGAATATATTTACAAACTGTAAAACAATGCACATTTTCCTTTCTTTGTGAAATACAAATATCTCCCGATTGTAGAGAAACAAAAAATTTGCTTGTAAATAAAACATTTCTTATAAGGAATATCAGCAGAATACATTTTCATGCAGAAACTGAGACGTTTACAATGCCCCCTGCTGTCTCAGACAAAACTGCAAATGAAAAAAAAAAATCTTTTACACTTTTTCAACTTCTTTGGATTTGTTTCTCTGTAAAACGCTGGCTAAGGTGTGGGAATGATGGGATGGAGTATTCCTTCATTGTCAGCAACAGGAAATTGCCTCAAATCTTTTGCCGTGAATACGCTGATTCATTTTGTCTCGTTGAATAGTGTTTTTCGCTCACACGGAGCTGACCGGAGCTTCTCTCTGCGATGCTGGTTAACATGCTGCATTATAAACTACGTCTGCTTGGAAATGGAGGTCACAGCGTCGACATCTCAACACTTTAACTGGGACAGATTTTCACCAGTTTGCAGTGTATCATTACATCCCCACTCATCTCTCTTCTCCTCTTTTGGCTTTTGAGCATCATCTGCTGTTAGTGTGCAGTTTCCCCTGTGTTTTGTCATCACCAGTTATGTTTTTGTTTTATGATTTGTTCCGACAGGTGTTGACTTTAACGTCCTGAACTCCAAGTTTTCCTTTGACTTGCTTCCTGGCAAGAGGGCCGCCAGGAGGAACATCAGTCAGCCCAAGGTGTGTATGTTTCATCCAGCGGGGAACTGCAGCTCCAGGGGTGGTGGTCGTGTCGGGTGGGGGAATTACCAGCGTGGATTTAATAAACGCAAACTCTGCTTTTTAATTTTTTTCAATAGTTAAACACAACTATTTTTAAGTTTTGCTTCTGTCCTCCCTCCCCATATACCTGCTCAGTGGTCTCATCCGTTGTGCACGTTGGGAATGTGTGAAATTCGCTAAAGTCTGATACCTTTCTGCACCTTTCTGGCTACGTTTCCAAGATTCCATCTGGAGACAGACATAGCAGGGAGATTATAGAGTAGATTTAGCTTTACTTTCCTTCATCGACCTGTTTGCAACACGGAAGAAACGACACTTACTTTCAGGATGTTTTAACCCACTCTGGGATATTTTTCTGTCGCATGTTTCAACCAGCTGACGGTTTGTTGACTGCAGAGTGAACTTTATTTACTTCAGTCCAGGAGATGAGGAGAAGAGAAGAGTGAACTGGAGTCTCTGCTGAGTGTTGAGTTCAAGTCGGGACTGAACTATACGGACATTTACCACATAATGTCACATAAACAACCATTCTTCACTGTAGCTTAAATCCGCAGTATGATTGATTTCTCTCAAAGTTAACCTGCGTCCTGAGTGTGAGTCAAACAGTTCAGGGTTACAGAGAAACTGGGAAAAGGCAGAAATCTGATCTTTTTTGCAGGCGCAAAGCACCTCTGTGTTTGTATTAATACCCCTGTAATATGAGTAGCTTATAGTAAATGAATAAAGGGGCCAATGTGGTTGCTCTTTTTGAACAAAAGGATCAGAAAGATCAGAGCCCATAAGAGTCATTTTTTAGTAAACGCATTGCAGAAGAAAAAGCTTTTTAAATGAAGCTGATAGTGTTGTTTTGCGTACATAAGGGTAAAAGAGGAAGATATGTAAGTTTTGTAGGTATTTATAATGACACAGAATAAAAAGAACAAAAAACAAGTCAGCCCATAGCAGACTAAAAAATACAACCGTGGGTGAAAACTGTCCAGTAAAATGGTGCTTTGGTTTACGACCAAATTCCTGCAGCTATTATCTTATTCCTCCACTCGACACTGTGGTTAGTGTTCATTTGTTGTAGCTGGCTGTGCATATATACCAGGGTGGTAATCATTATTGTCAGTGAGATTTATCGGTTCATGGTGGTTTCCATGAACTTCCCCTTTACGAGTTTAAAGGACACTTCCGGTATTTTTTAAATAGAAGCCCTATTTCTCAAACTGTGAGGGTCCAAAATGTCACGAAATAGATCTCAGTCTGAAATGTACTTTATTATGGGGTTTTGTTGCTAGTAGGAGCTTGACAAGGCTGTACAATGCAACAGCAAGAGTCTGCTAAAATGTGTGTAATTAATGCCTTTTCACCATCAACAGGGTTCAACATTTGATTGCAACTGCCTGTTAACATGGAGTAGATGCACGTTGTCTTCATAAACATTGGAAAGCAGTGGCAAACAGAGTGCCTCTTCGTAGGTCCGCCAGGGACAGGAGGCACAAAAATATTTACGTATTCCAATAGTTTTACACAGTATATTTACAGTTATTGTGTCAATGTATTTATCTACTACATTACCAGACTCTTTGCCATCAAATTTCATGTTTTGTTTTTGAAGAAGAGCCCTTACAGTTAGAGAAAAAGGCGTGGGGTTAAGAAGTAATGGATGTCAATCATGTCACGTTGAAAAGATTTCCATTACTAACAGTACTCATCAGCATTCACAGAGAATGACACATGCAGAGCAGTAGTGGACCATGTCAGCTTCCATTTCATAGAGTGATTCAGTGTTCCCTCATTTTTTTAACACAAAACCTTCCAAAATGATCTCAACAGTCTCTTTTCGCTCTCGTGTCTCTCCCTCTCCTCTCTGGCAGAGTCAGCAGCCATATTTTTGTCATGATTCATCATGTCGTCTGATCACTTTGACATTTCCAGCGACTCACAGTTGGTAGTCACTTGCAGTTACAATGAGTCCAGTTTGTGACGTGTGTCTCCATATTTACAGCGCACGGATCTGTCGGGAACTGCAGCATATGTAATCATGCCGGATAGTACTCAATACACTGTCGTGCCTTCAGCATAAACACTAGTAACACAGCCATATAACTCCACCAGGAATGGCATCCCATAAAACACTTCCACAATATGGTGAATAGCTGAGTCTGCAGTTCACTCTCGTATGAGTGCTCATTTACTTGGGGAAAAGCACATGCTTACAGTAAATTGTGTATGACATGTCAATTACAGTGTAAATAAATGTGCAACGTAGCGACATAATAACATTGACTGGGGGAAAACTTAGCCAGTTTATCTTAGCTTGAGCATGTATTCATAATTTTATGCATGAACACAAAGACAGAATATGCATCAAACCAAAAGGAGAGGAGTAAACATGGTAGACTGTACGTTACGCACCAAACATCATGATGCAGTGGTATTACTGGAGCATGTTATCATGCAGCTGTGCAGGTTACATGACTTTTTGGTGGATGTTTGAATCAAACTATTGTGAAAAAATTGCTAAATCAATAAATT
>KV751332.1:13457801-13471835 GCA_001698575.1 Mola mola | reverse complement strand
ACAAGCTGGGCCTGGACTCGTACCTCCTGAAACCAGTTCAGCGTCTCACCAAATACCAGCTGCTGCTCAAGGTTCTGTCTATCAGAGGCAGCCAGATTTAGATTACACGTCCAAACCTGTCAGAAAATCCTCACATCGGATTTGCAGCATGACTGAATGGTGACTTCCTGTCATATTGATGTAAAAAGGGACAAACAAGCAGCTGGAAAGCAATTTACATTATGATGAGATGAAGCCCTCTGTCCCTTGCTGCGACATTCAGGTGGTTCGGTTTGATTGAGGCTTCGCTGTGCATCTGTTCCAGATCATATCAGCAACAAGGTGCCAGGGTGGTGGCTCTGTGGGGATGCTAACATCATCACGTAATGCTAACATGCGGATGCAGTGTTTAGGAGGATCGTTGTTCACCGTCTTAGTGTTAGCATTCTAACTGATTTGTGTTAGAAGGATCGCAGATATTTAGTCATAAAGAATTTTTTTGTTATGGTAGGACTAATATTCTTATAGTTGCTCATCTTTTGAAGGATCCGTCCAATAGTTATTAAATTCCAGTGTGGAAATCGTTTGCCAAGAAAACAAGAAGCAATTTTAGTTCAGTTATTTGTTTGAAGGCAATTCACAGGTTGTAGTGGAGCTGGTAGACTGACGTAGGCCTCCGTGGAGCTGTGATTCTAGCATGCGTATAAATATGTTGTCATGCAGTCAGGCCGACGTGCACTGTAATTTTATTTAGAAAACAGCAAATATTGCATTTGACTTTATAGATGCAGGCAAGGACTTCCTCAACAGATGCAGATTAACGAGATTTATCCAGACAAATGTGATTTTTACAAACAGACGTTGATGCAAGCAGAGATTAGGCTGCACTAGATCCAATACACTGAACTGAAAGTGTCTGTGTGTGCGCTCAGGAACTGCTGAAATACTGCACGGAGGAGCGATACCGCTGTGAACTCGAGGAAGCCCTGGACTCTATGCTGGAGCTGTTGAAGTCCGTCAATGACTCCATGCACCAGATCGCCATCACTGGATATCAGGTAGCAGCCAAGTGAATTAATAAAGAACATATGGCCGGACAACATGTCACTGGATGCCCGACTGATGTCATATTGTTATGCGTTGATATGAAATGTTTCAATCAGAGCTTTGATTAGTTTGTCTGCCCTCCTCTGGGATCAATACAGGCAGGGATTGCAAAGTCTGAGTCGTCACGGGGATGGATGTTTCTCATTTAGTTTTTGGTTGACTTGCGTTTTTTTCTGGTACCTCAGGCACAGTTTGGTATCTATTTACAGCAGGCTGAGCAATTATGGAGAAAAATGGTCAAATGAGAGTCAGTTAACGATCTTTCTCCAGAATTGTTTCCTCCACCTTGACATGGTTTCAAAAGTTTGACATTCTTCGTGTTATGGTGTTTAATGCTCCGACATTAAACTGAACGATAAAAAAGTGTTCCCTGAAAAATATTTACTGTCAGTAAAAAGTTAAAATATTACTTTATATGAAAACACAACACACAACCAATGTTGTAGTTTAAATTTAAAAAGGGGTTAAGTTAAAATTTAAGTTTAGTAAATTTAAGAGCTGTGGTAACTTTATTGTGCATTTTGAGGCAGCCTGGAGACTAACTTAATAATAAAATAATTAGTTAGTTTTGTTTTTACAGTGTAAGTACCTGTCCCTATTTCTAATTTTGAGACAATTTAATTTTTTCTTCTTGTTTTTAACTGCTAACTGTAATCCTGCCTAGTTGAGCATGTCACAGTAGAATGCTTGAATCTTAGGCTAAAAGAAAATACAATTTTCATTTTTCACTAGAAGCCTTGTTCCTGCATCTTTCTTACATCACTAGTCGAGTAGCTGACTACCATTTTGAAAAATTTCAACAAATAAATGATTGGTAGATGTGAAACCCCTACCATAAACACTGCTTGATTATATGGACCCTTGTTTGAGAGTTAGTGTTCTTATTAAAGTTTTGTGCTGGTGAAAAGGTGGATAAAAGCTACTCTTGTCACCTCCTTTATATGTAAATCAAACAAAAGTGTTTGATCAAAAAGCACATCAAGATTTTTCACTCTGTCCTTGCAATGAATAAAGCAGTAACCAAGAGACAGAACAAATTTATCATACTGATCACTTAATCTCGTAGGTCAAATTGCAAGCATCTCAGACTGTTGATTTGAGTAGCAGAACGTTTGATGACAACCAGCTCCTCACGGCAGCAAAACAGGCCTCAAGTTTAGTTGCTTGAGACAACGGGCATATATATTTGCAAGTCGTCAGCATAACAGCAAAAAACAATCCCAAAAGAGCTTTGATCTGACCCACTTAGTCACTAAGTACAGCGAAAACAACAGTGGACCAAGGACGGAGCCCTGTGAGACCCCATATTGAACATAACACTTAAAAAACATTTTTTGTGTGACACAGAGAGATCTTCCTGACAGATAAGATCTCAACCACTTAAGCACCTGACTTGAGATGCCAAAGTAGTTCTCGAGACTGTCCAAAGGGGACAGTGATCCATTGTATCAAGAGTGGCGATAAGATCTAACAACAAAAGAATAGATGCTGAATCTGAGTCAGCTATTTCCAAATTGTTAACTAGCTTTGTAAGTGCTGTTTCTGTGGAATGCTTAACGTGAAACAGCAACTGAAATGTTTCAAATAGATCGAATCGTGACAGATATATTAAACTTTGAAACCTTTTTTTTCCCAAAGATTTTTGTCAAGAAACCAAGATTAGAGAGGTCTAAAATTTGCCAAAGAGTTTGCAATTAGACTCGGTTTCTTCAAGAAAGGTTTAACCACAGCAGTTTTAAAGCAAGCTGGAAAATCTCTCATGGAGAGCGATAAATTGAGGATAGTTGCAACATAACATCTTAATGTTGGCCATAGCTCCTCGACAAGTTGTACATCTTTCAACCATAACAACCTTAGATAGAGAAGCCAAAGAGATGGGCTCAAAATCAGAGAAGTCCTGTCATGTAAATATGCATAAAGTGATAGCAGTGTCTAGTCATCCAACAAATCATTGACGTATCACTGAGGTATCCGAGTCATGATGTCGCCACCCTCTCATTAAAATACTTCAAAAAATCAGGTCGGCACAGGTCAGTGCTGCTACATAGGGTTTGCTTATTGTAAAAAGCTGCAATTCAAAGTAGTGTAGGGAGCGCAATTTTAAGTCCATGTGCATTTGAAGCTGTTGTGAAAAATTGAGGCAAATCCCACCTTTCCCTTCACTCTAGGACAGCTGAAACGTTGGCATCAGGAGGCCAAAGTTCGTTCAGGGGCACTAATTCACCCTCACACAACCAGGCCTCTGTTAAAAACCTTAAATCTAGATTGTGGGAAGTATGCAAGTCATGAAGAACAGATTTCTTGTTAGTGAACGAACATTTGAGAGATCCATATGGACTTTTATATTTATTATATATTGCAAAAACGTAATCTCAGTTCCTTGGCAGAGGTACTTAAAATCGAGCTAATCAGAAAAATTAACTCTTGAACATACATCAGCATAATAACGAAAACGACAGAAACTATTTTTGGGAAAAATTTATTTCAGGTATACTTTGAGTTCTTGTTTGGCCCGGGTCCCTTATAGTACCTGGGTTTTATGACCTATACTGTAGTCCACCACCAGATAGGCAATCATGATGTTTTTGCCTCATTTTTAGGGAGCTCTTACGTTGTTTTTATATACAGTCAGTGTCACGTGTGCCATTGCGCCTCATATTCTGCGTGTGTCCCAGGGAGACCTCAGCCAGCTGGGCCGGGTGGTGCTGCAGGGAGGCTTCAGTGTGTGGATCAGCCGCAAGAGGGCAGCGGTGCGAATGAAGGAGCTGGCCAGGTTCAAGCCCATGCAGAGGCACCTCTTCCTGTACGAGCATGCCCTGCTTTTTTGCAAGCGCAGAGACGAGGACACCCCCGACAGGACGCCCTTCTACAGCTTCAAATCCTGCCTCAGAGTAATATAGCGCTCGCCGTATTAGTTTCAACCATACATCCCTCCTCTGTGAAGCTCATTGTGTTATGTTTTCATACTGTACACTTGACTTAACTGGTCATTATGGAAGCAGTCATTTGAATTATGCTGATATTTTATTTATTGGTCCTTTGTTGTGGTTTATGATAAACATAACAGCATAGAGCCAGTAGACAGGAGAGCTTATAGTGAATTGGAAATACTTTTCTCTCTTTCGGTAGATGTGCGCAGTCGGAGTCACAGAAAATGTGAAAGGAGATGTGAGGAAATTTGAAATCTGGTACAGTGGCAGAGAAGTGGTCTACATAGTTCAGGTAGTTGACCTCTTGTTTTTCTTTTTTCTTGTGTGTGTGTCTGTGTGTGTGTGTGTGTGTGTGTTGTCCAGGCTCCCACACTGGAGGTCAAAGTTGCCTGGCTGACGGAGATTCAAAAAATTCTCAACAACAAACTGAAACTGCAACAAGGTTTCCGTGACCGCTTCTTTGTTTCTCCTTTAAATGCTTGATTTAAATTTGTTTAACTTGGATTCAACTTGTTTTATGTACAGGAGAGGAATATGGCCATTTGTGATCAAATATTTTATTTAAGGGAGCTTATTTGAGTTTTTAATTCTGACTTTAATCTGACATTTCTGACTTTATCTCCAAAATATGTCTTTTTTTTCCCGAGAGAGAGTCTCCCAACTACAGAGGAATCAAGGCAAACTCTTACAGGGTGCTGGAAAAGAGAATCCGACTGTTAGTTGAACCTCAGTTTCAAAAGGGGCAATGCGGTTTTCAGCCTGACCGAAGACACTGGACCAGCTCTACACCCCCATGAGTGTACTGGAAGGGGCTTGGATGTTTGACCAACCTGTCTGCAAGTGTTTTGAGGTTCTGAAGAGGCTTATAACCTTGTTTTTCGATGTGTCCTATGGGAATATAGGGTGGTTTGCCCATTGTTATAAGACATTCGATCTCTGTATTGTCGGAGCCAGAACTTGGTTAGGCACAAGGCAGACTCCTTCCCAGTTAGGTTGGACTCCAACAGGGCTGCTCTTTGTCACTGGTCCTGTAAAGGACTTGGATAGAATTTCTAGGTACAGCCTAGTTCATTGGCCTCAGGATTCCATCTCTGCTGTTTGCAGATGACATGGTCCTGTTGGCTTAGTTGAACCAAGCCCTCCAGCTTACGCTGGGACAGTTCAGAACCTCTAAGTCCGAGGCCATGGCTCTCAACTGAAAAAGGGTGGATTGAGAAGGGTTGCTGCCGAAAGTTAAGTCTCTGGGGGAGTTATTCATGAGTGAGGGGAAAGTGGCATAGGAGACTGAGGTGGATGTTATAATGGTAACTTGCGATAAAGAGAGTTGAGCCGGAAGGCAAAGCTTTCTATTTACCAGTCAGTCTAAGTTCCAACGCTCACCAATGGTCATAAGCTCTGGGTGGTGCCCAAGGAATTCAGAGTAGAACCGCTGCTCCTGCGTGTTGAGAGGAGCCAGCCGAGGTGGTTTGGACGCTTCCCAAACATCTATCTGCGGAGATGTTTGCTGCATGCCCATCCGGGAGGAGACACCGGGGCGGACCCAGGACACCCTGGAGAGATTTTATCTCTTGGATGGCTTGGGTCAGTGTCTTCCCAGAGGAGGTTGTCGAAGTGCCTGGGCTTCCCTGCTGAGACTGCTGCCCCTTCCATGACTTATTTACTTCCAACGTTCCAAAACATCCCAAAATGTATTAAATTTTAATCTGTTTTTCAAAGTTCTGAGAAATTGTTCCAAGTGTCCCTATTCCTCTTCTGTAGTTTACGTGAAAATGCAACATTGTCATTGTCAAAGAGGATTTCACACGGAAATATCAGAGTTCATATTTTGCAAGAATATGTCTGTGTCCTCTCTTTTTTCTTAGATGAGGCTCCCTCTCTTCCACTTCCGGACAACACGCTCTCTGACAGGTGAAAGTCTCTGCATGACATCCTTCCTGTCCTCTTTGTCAGTTCATGATCTTGTGATGTAGGTCCAGATTTAAAAATTCAAACACACCGCAGGAGCGCTCTCTCACATATAATGTTAAAGAAGGAAACTCAACCTCTAAATTTCACCCACATGCCACCTCACGTTGTTGTTTTTTATGACAAAGCATCATGTTTGTCTGTATGCAGTGTTTCAGTCTTTGAATGGGTTTGTTTATGTACATGTGATGCCTTAGTGTCTGTCATTACCCTTGAGAACTGGTAGTCATGACTACAGTCCAGCAGATGGCGTAAACATTGTCGATGGTACTGCTGTGCTAAACACTGAAAATACTTAAAAGACCAAACTGTACCACCTGCTACAGTAGTTCTTTACATTCACCCGGCACCTCTTTCTCTGACAGCGTCTGGTTTAATGATTTAAAGAGCAATTATTTATAACTGAGAGGCTCTGCACTAACAATTCCTTGGGTTGAACAACAAATTGCAGGTCATTCAAGCTCTCATCAAATGATGATAAATAAATCTATTTGTATTTTGCAGTATGCTGAAGTTTTTTAATCTGGGGAGTATCTTTGGCGACATAAGCAGGTTGACAGTGTTTGTGTAATTACCCTCCCTGCCAGATGGGGGAGATAAAGGTTCAGCACTGCTGGTTTAAGACCGTAGTTTAAGACAAAATATAAGTTTTGGTACATGATGTGATGCCGGTTAGTCATTCGAAATACTGGTTCTCTGTGATAGTGTCAGTGGGTGTTTGTGGTGTTTTTGTTGGAAATAGGTGTTCCAATTACTGATCGCATGCTAGTATGTTACAAATTTTATGAAATGCAGAGTCTTCTGAGCCTAGAACCTTATGGTTTACTTGTTTTCCCCCCAGGAAATTTCAAAAGATCAAAAGATACAATCAATTCAGCCAAGAACAACAACAATTGTTTGTGTAGCAAAAGTGTGGCTTTATCTTTAAGATTTAATTGCATCAAAAAATACAAGTGTTGAATGTTCAGTCAGTAAATTTGTAGCACATTTTTGAAGATTTAGGAACCAGTTGCTGATTTTGGGTCTTTTCATTTTGGGAT
This sequence comes from Mola mola, assembly GCA_001698575.1. Classification (NCBI taxonomy): domain Eukaryota; kingdom Metazoa; phylum Chordata; class Actinopteri; order Tetraodontiformes; family Molidae; genus Mola; species Mola mola. Next base: position 13,464,814 of record KV751332.1, on the reverse strand, counting down.
TTTTTGGCAATTCCAGAGCATCTAAAAAATTTTTTAGATTGTTGATCTTTTCCTTTACAGAATTTCACAAAGATTTAAACAGTGTTAATGTTTATTAGGACTTAAAAGTCATAATATGAGATTGTGTTGTGGGATGTTTCGACTCTCACAAGCAGATGGAGGATGACATACTGTGAATGATTTGTGTCAAAACAATGAAACAATGATGTAAGTCACAGAGCCTCTGTAATAATGGGACTGTTCCTACTTTATTTAGCAGATGGGTAGACTGCAGCATACTGAGATAAAGTGACTTTCAAATGTCCTCCTGTCATTAATTATTAGACAATGTGAATCAGCTCAATCCATCTACTATTTAAAGCAGGTTAAATGGCAGTCTGGTACTTCTTCTTGTACCGTGTACAAATTAATATTTCCATATATTGCAGCAGTGTGATATGATTGTATTTGTGTTGTAAACTTAAAGATCAGAGGCTGAAATATATGTGATTGTGAACTCCGTGGAATGCTGTATTGATTTTCAGAATGTGAATGAGCTTGGTTTGTGACACCGTGGGTGTCGTTGTTCGTCGTGTGTGTTGTTGCTTGTGTCTCGCTCCCTCGGTGATGCGTTTCAGTGCATCAGAGATGTGTGTGTCGTGGGGTGGAGCGTCGCTGGGAGGCTGCTCAGCGTGTCTCCATGTCCCTCACAGCTCCATGGCAACAAGCCACTCCCACAAGCTCAGAGAGGAGGAGTCAACGGACACCAGCCCCGCCCACTCAGACCCCATTGTTCACTCGCCTCGACGAAGTGAGTTGCTGAACACAACAAATCACACACACACACGAGTTATGAAATATTTATTTATTCATTATAACCTCCACCAGGCTATACAAAAAACTACTTGACTTGACCCCTTTGAAATTTTCATGGTGTCACTTGGCCCAAGCTACAGCGGATAATGTTTTGGTCACTCATAGGTCAAAAATCCAATTTTGGCCATGACTCAGTAAAGAATTGAAACAGAGAGGTCCAACTGGTATCATTTTGCAGCTGACAGCACTGGCTACAGATGATTAACCTTTGCGATTTCAAGGTCACTGAAAGATCAAACACAATTTTTAGACATATCTCCAGAATGAACTGACATAGAGAGGTACAACTGGTGTCATTTTGTAACCAATCCCAAGGTCCACAACATGACACGTGTCCCCTGTCAGATGGTGCCAACATTTGCACTTTCTCACATCAAATGACCTTGACCTTAAAACCACTTAGTCTTTTATTCTTAGGAATAGAAGGTGAAAGCTGAAATATGAGCTTATTGATAATAAAATTGACCTTGTAAGGAAAATATTTCTTGCTGGAGAGCATATGTTGTGGGGAATTCTTGCCATTCTAGTTTTTATTAATGATAATTAAGGTACCTGTTATTATTAATTACTTTGCACATTTTTTTTCAGGTTTACCATTTGACAAAGTCATGAAAACTTTTTACCTTTCCGTTAAATTGTCCTTTTCCCTAGAATTTTTTTAAAATACACAAAACATGTACTGAAAAATAAGTAAATACATTAAAATGTATATGAAAATACAACACAGATTGTAGAATCTTTCTCATTAGAAAGTGCAGCGCTACCTCATCGTTTTGTCGCCTGCAGCTTGGCCTGACCCCGCCCACTCGGTGGCGATCTGTGAGGGTCTGGAGGACTGGGGTACAGCTACAGACCTCTCCAACATATCGGACTCAGATGAGGACGATCAGCCTGCTCCCCTGGTGAGAATTGTTCACACTGACACAGGTAGGAGGGAGGAGAAAAGACTGTTGATCCTGCCTGAACCCCGGTGCAGCTCGAGACCAAAAGTCTTTCTCCTCTCACGTCTTCTCCTTCATTTGTGGGCTCACGTCAGATGAGGCCTCAGCTTGCATTTACCTTTGCTGTCTTCTGTAGGTGGCGGGCAGGTACAGGGTCATGGTAGAGAGCAGCATTGCCAGCTCAGACGACATCATTTTTAACTGCGGTGATATCATCCAGCTGCTGCATGAGGAACTGTCAGGAGTGTGGTACAGAATAAAAATATATCCATGTTACAGAATTGTTGCTTAATTTGGAGTTAGGGGGCAAACGATTCTGTGAATCAAAATTCAGAATTTATGTTGTGTCTTTACACATGTGTGTGTGTGTTTGTGATTGCAGGATGGTGAGGAATGTAAGTCGCGGTGAAGAGGGGCGAGTTCTATCTGAGGACCTGCACAGGATTCTGGGAGAAACCTGCTGAGATCCGGTTTTAGCTTAACCTGTCTGTGAATGCTCCTTCAAACACAAACATACACACACCAAACTCCAACATGGGACTTTTCTGAGGCATTCATCAGGCCAAAACACATGAATCACAAATTTTACTCCTCAGACCTCAGAATGGACCTCAGAAGACAAAGCCCATATGTGGGACCTCACAGAAACGGCGCCCTCCTTTATCTTTTCCAGTAGAATTTTCACAATTTGGACTTAGAGAAAGGAAATTTTCTTTTTTATTTTCTTAAGAAATACAACAGAAATCGTACATTTGCCTTCTAACATATCATTCCTCTTCATGTGCCAAACAGCTCAGCTAATTTTTGTGGCTTCCTTTTATATAACAGGGTAGATTTACCTTGCCATGTCACTGTTTTCAGTGAATCCACAGCCTTTCTCCCCTGCAACAGCCAGCTGCAGGATGTTCTGCGCAGCAATATTGAGTCAAAATACTGAAGCTTTTCCTGTTCACAGCAGCATTAGCAGATGTGTTTTGCCACTCAGTGTTCTGGGTTGCACCGTCACTGCATTCGGTTGCAGAAGTATGGCTGTAATTACAGTAATAACATGTCACATGTAATTGATGCATTCAATTTAGCCTATGTCCTGTACACAGGGTTTTAATGGAGCCCTTTGAAATGTTACCTCCTGTGCTCCTCTAACTGTGAGAGGTGGAGAAAAAAAAAACTCCTACTGATGACAAAGTCCTCCAGATGAACTCAGTGCTGCAGTTCCTACGCAGGAGAAACACAGTGAGTGTAGGGAGACCTCTCCACTGGCTGTGGTTGGTCCTTGTAATAGTTGCAGATATTTCAGTAGTCAATTAATTTGACAGTTTCTTCTTTACCTTTGCTGCTGATGCTGCTGTCAGTGTTCTTTTAATGATTTTTTTTTTTTTTTTATTGATGAGAATTCTCTTCTCGTCAAATGAATGTTGTGCAGCAGTGGAGATGAGACGAGCTTCTCTGCATGGACACGTCGCCGCACAGGCCTGCTGTTAATTCTGCCTGCAATGCTTTCTTTAAAACAACAGGAACAATAGGCTCAGTGTTGGGTAGTAAGTGTAGATTAGTACCAAAATATAATCTAAAGTGCTGCAGTTACATTGTGGATTCATGATATATTGATTTTTTTTCTTAATTAAAAGGCCCTGATTGATGATTGAAGTCTTTGCCACAGGACGGTAGGCTGATACTTACTGGTACTGTGAATATGTAAATGATAAAAATCTAAATTTTACATGTTAACTTTGGACAGTCAGGTGTTTGCATGCTATCGAGTGACTTTAGAATCCTCCTGTGTTCGCTGCATCTCTGGATTATATATATCCAAACTGGAAGGTAACACTAAACGTTAGATTAGCACTGGATAAAGATTAGTTTTCACAGGTACAGTTTTCATTTAACAGCCACACTAGGAACGTTAAAGTCCCTTGACATGAAATAAGTTGTGTCTAATAAAACAAATCGTGTTAAATTAATGTAAAAATCCACCCAACAGCTATTCAGTAACACCATTCAATAGATATTTTCAGTCAGGCTACATCCACCGTACATTAAAATGGTGTTCTGGTTTTTGTTGCTTTTACTCATTTTGCACTATTTATATTTTAGTCATTTTTATTTCTTCCCTTTAAAGATTGCCTGCAATGAAAATTACATTTTTGACGTTGTTAATGTCCATTTGGTGTTTTTTATGTTCTACGGCGCACATCATAATTGAAATAAGAAGGCACCATCATGGCTGAGGATTTCTGTTTTCATTCTGCAATCCACCAGTGACAGTGTCCAAAAAAACAAACCCTTGAAACCCAGGTCTTCAGCTTGGAAAACCTAAGGAATCCATCCTGATGACTCAGGGGGGCGTGGCTTGATGTTTTACGAATAAAACTTACTGTTCTGATGCATCGGCTTGTAGGGGATCTTGTACAAGTAGCTCCCCCTCTTCTTCCTGGGAACCAGTGTCCGGTTCAAACATGTATGACTGAATTAGTCCAATGTTAGAATGTGCCACTGTGCAGCATATAGTAGACTAGTTTAGAAGTCGGAAGATTAGAGAGCAGGCTCACTATGTTGTGGATCTAGAGCAGCACCGATCCCATCAACCTAGAAGAGATTGAAGTCCTAGAGATTTTAAGGCCACAAATGGATTTTTTTGTAATTTCGCGAAACAGAACTAAAGTTATACAGGTTTAATCAATGGCTTTTGCAGGACTTTAAGTCCTAAAGACGGAGCATCATAAAGAGTCGTCAGCATCTACCTTCAACCTGAGCTAGAGAGAAAGGTTTAAAAATTCATGGAAAGGTCAAAAAGCTCACAGATGTTTTGTATCTGATTAATCATACAATATTTATTCCAAACTATTTCAATGCTAATTGATAGTACAAAAGAATCCAAGAATCTTACAGAAGCTCAAATAATTTGCCTAATTTTAATTCAAAATGAAGCTGTGTGATTTCTGACTTGATTCATCATTAGAAAAACTTCCTCAGCGGCAAACTAGACACATGGATGTCTTGTTGCTCCATTTAGCTATACTTGGCTCCAGTCAAATAGAGCTAAATTAGAAGGCCCGTCGTGTTGCTGATCCACGGGTAATATTTTGATACTCGGGTATAGACGCCATACTTCCCATCCTTGGCACACTCCTCCCCCCAGCTGACGATGCCTGTCAGGAACCAGGTGCCTTTGTAATTGGTGGCATGTGGCCCTCCACTGTCACCCTGACATGAGTCCTTGGCTCCATTTTGGTAGCCTGCACAGAACATGAAGCGTGTGATGTGGGCGCCGCTGCTCCGTTTGCAATGGGTGCGCTCCACATAGGGGACCTCCAGCTTCTGGAGCTTGGTGGCCTCAGGGCCTTGGAACTTTATCCGTCCCCACCCGCTCACCAGAGAAGTCCTGGACTCCCTCAGTAGGTTCTCTATGAAGTCTCTGGGTCCCAGGCAGATGGGACGGCGCGTGATGGACAGTTCTACTGGAGTTTTCAGCTTCAGTAGAGCGATATCATGGTTATAAGGTGACTTTTTGTAATCATACATGGAGTGGAGATGCTCCTCTGCCACATAATGGTCTCGCTCTGTACCCTCATTCACATTCACATCGTGTTCACCTGTAAGGGCAGAGTTAATGATAATTGTGTTTTTATGTATCATAATATATAAATAAATGTTGTAGTCAGGTTACTAGAATAATTCTTATCAACTGGCATTGCAGTCTATGCAAGTTTACTTGTACAGTGTAAAAAAAACATTTAGTTTTAGTATATAATATTGCAATATTTAACATATAGCAACATTGTGGTAATATCATATTGTGATAATATCAGATCTTGGGGTCTGTGGTGATTCCCGCCTCTACCAATACTGTGTCAATACATGGCAGTACATCACAGCACAATTGTTTGAAACTGCGTTAAAATTTAGTGTAATTTGATGTTTTTATTATTCATATTATATTTGTCTATATCAATGAATAATAATAATTCTAAATAACTATTTGCAGGTGTTAAATGTGACCAGTTGTGCATCGCACTAGTTCACGAGGGCCATGAAGGTCAACCTCAGCTCAAATACTTGGCCGAACAAGCTGATCTAAAAGTCAGTCAACCCACATAATTTGCTTCTCTTTCGTGTGTTTAATTGAAACATCTGATGCAGGGAACACCATTTAAGATCCTCTGATCTGCTTGCTCTTCCTGCTTCCTCTGCAAGCTGCTCTTATGATGTTATTCTCTATGTTATGATGTCTGCACTGTTCTCTGCATAGAGAGCCACTTACTGCATTGAGCTCTCCCTGTGTTAGGATTTCCACATCGGCACAGGGAAGGGCAGGAAAGTTTGCTCTCCCTGCTTTTAACCCTTCCACATAGGCTCACAGAGGATGTGGTTGCCCTGCTTTAAGCTTTCTACATATTCATTTGGAAGGGCAGGGAGGTGCACTCTTCCTGTTTAAACTTTCCACATCGGCAAAGCAAAGGCCAGGGAAATATGCTCTCCCTGATTTTAGCTTTCCAGATAGGCTTGGGGTGGGCAGGGAGGTGTGCTCTCCCTGCTTTAAGCCTCCCACATTGACACGTGGAAGGGCACAGAGCCCCTAGGACCCAGTCATACAGCCAACTGTAACTCACTATATATAAAAATGTAAATTTCTTTCAACGTCAAGACTGAAATGTAATTAAAAACTAACATTCAGTCCACATTAATTTTTCATTGTTGTGTGGCACAAAGCCTTCTTTATGGTGTGGTCATGGACTCAAAAAAGACTAAAAATTCAAGTATCAATTCAAGCGACAACCAAACTAACAAAATCCTCAAAGCAGCATCACAACATCCATTTGCTGATGCCGTGCATTCTGATGAAGGAAATGCTTCGAGGAGTTGACCCAAATGTTACTTTAAAAAAAGAGGCTTTAACTCAACTGCTAAGGTAATACTTTATATATTTAGTTTAACAATACAAAATAAAACCAAAAACCCTGTAATATTGTAGGTTTTAACCAAATTTTACATTCAAATTACATTGATGAGTGCATTGTCCATGAATAATTATAATCCAAAAATTGAATATAGCCATAAAGACATAATTCCAAAATATTTCACATTGGATAAATTTAATTTTATATTTAAATTATGTTCTTATGCTAGAAGGAAATTAATATCTTTATTGGAAAAAATTTAGATTCCCTTTGTTTTGTATTCTAGACAGTCGTACAGCTACGTTTACTTAAGTGTCTG
>KV751332.1:13447282-13457767 GCA_001698575.1 Mola mola | reverse complement strand
TAACTGAGATAAAAGATGAAAATAATGAAAATGATCCAATAAGATAACATGACACAACATTCATGATTACGATTAAGACCAACTTGTGTGTGCTTTTGAGTTGTAGATTACGGATGTGAATATATAAATCTTTTCGTTTCCTACCCAATCTGACGACCAATTGACCTTTGTCGGTATGAGTCTGCGTCAGACAGTGGGCGGCGGTGATGACCCATGTATCGCTGACCAGGGACCCTCCACAGAAAGGCACCGGCCTTGGAAAGTTGTCTGACTTCAACATCAGGCTCACCTACACAGACACATACACACATTTGAACACAATCCTTGGAATTTTTCATGATCAATAATGCAGCACACCCGCATCATTTGCTAGAAATAACCAAAGCTATGATCAAATTAGATCAAAACAAATTATGTAACTTGACTGTGTGGCGTGAGTCCCTTTAATATATAACAACCAACCATAACAAACAAATCATGTGTTTGCAAATGACGGCAAGCTGGTGTTGAGATCATAACTCTATTAGAACATGCAGCAAGTCTATCTTAATAATTTAACCTGGCATGACCTGACCTGTCTGGAGAAGTAACAAATCAGCTGGCAGTAGCTTTATTTTCCATTGTACGACACAGAGTTTAGCCAAATATAATATTCCATAGTCCTGGTCTTACTTTCTTTTTAGAAAGTTTCTTCAGTACCTATTTGTTTATCTATTCTATGTACATTTGCTGTCTTTTTGAAGTTCTTGCGCCGTGGGTTTGAGAGAATGCACTGACTCATGCATCTCCAGTCATACGTCCGGTATGACAATAAAGTTGACTTTGCCTTAAATTATATCAATATAAATTCATCAGACCATTTCTTCGTTCTCTTTGGTCAACATTCGTGCCCCAATACCTCCAGATCTTTTTAACTATGCAAGATCATATAGAGAGGCTACAATAACCAGTCACATGATGTTGTTGCAGGTGAGCAGGTACAGAGAATAAATAATCAAGAATGTATGAAAACTCAACAATTTGGATACAACAAACAACCCAGTAAAATGAAGACAAATACCTCTCCAAACTCAAATTGTATTCTTATCCTCTTTTACTTGCTCCTCCTCAGCTACCTTTCCTTCAAGATGGAAACGTTGTAGTGGACAGAGATTGTTTGACCAAGCATCTGCACTGCAGGAATTATTATAATTCTTCTTTTCTAAACAAAGCTTATGGTATCAGACTTCTTTGAAGAAAAAATAACAAAATAGCAAAAAAAAAAACCTATCTCCTAACCTAACCTAACCTATCTCAAAAAAACCTATCTCTATGTGTATCTCATCTCTGAACAGAATTAATTTCCCTATAATTCATATCTCAATTTTGCATCCCCTACAATAGTACCTGCCATGGGATCTCTCCAGGAATGGCCTCGTCGCCTCCCACAACCCTTTGTTCAAAATGCATCTCTGCTTTGATGGTGGACACCGTGGGGAAAGCCCAGGAAGGCACCTTCATCTTCTCAGCGGCATATGTGGCACCAGTGCCCAGGACAACATCATCTGGATCTAAAGATGGAGGCTGCCTCATTGAGCGTATGTCCACTCCAGGGGTCACAGGAGAGTCAATCAAGACTGGTTTATCTATCTGGAGGTGGTCCAAGTAATCATACAGCTCTGTCTCGCTGTAGTCCCTGTAGTCATCAAGCAGGGTGTTGCTGGAGTTGAGTTTCGTCTCAAAGCTTTTGTTCAGGGACTGAAGCTGTAAGCCGGGTATACTTCTGGGGGAGGCGGAGGACACGTTCCCACGGCCGCAGCTAAAGCGTTCTGATGGAGAAATGAAGGAGGAAGTGAGATTTCTTTACAGATGGAAGTTAAACAATGCAAGCACAGTCAAACCCTTGCTGGATTGCTTACAGAGTTCAACTGTGTTTAGCACTAAACCTTTCAAATTGAAAATAAAACTGGGGTCATGGTGTTTGGACCCAGCGGTGCCGGTGACCCCACTTTAATGGAATTGGGCTCCACTCAACCATATTTTAAGTATGTAGTTACAAATTTTGGTGTTAAAATTGCCAGGGATTTAAAAATGGATATGCAGACAATCTCTGTTGTAAAATCCAGTTTTATATCAGCTGAGAATTTTATGTAAGATTAAACCTGTTTTATCATTTTAGGATGTGAAATGCTTCGTTTGCTGACTTTCCAATACAATGTACTACAAATTTTAACCGAATTTTCCAAAACTCGATGAAAGCAAATGCAAATTTATGTGCATTTCCATCAACTAACGTTGTGTGAATGTTAGGAGTTGGGTCATTGAGACAGCCAGCAGATGGAAGAAGTAGAAGATGCAACCTGATGACGCAATTTAAGAGGGCAACTAACTAATGTAAAGGAAGACGCAAAAAAAAAAAAAAGCACAATGGACACTGGAAATACTATAAAAAGTCAAGTATAACTACTGATATGAGCTCTTCATTTGCTGCAGCCGCCGTCACTTCTCCCCTGCAGTGGAAGACGGGTGAGTTGGTTGATGATTAAGTCACGTGATCTTTATAAGTCATCTTTTGTTTACCTCATCTTTTTCCATTGCACTTATTTGCATTTTCCTAATATCAATACACCAACTTTTCTACCTCCCTGGAGCATAAAAACTTCTATGCGATACTTCAGGATTGTTTTTTTGAATTTTTCAGTGTTTCCTTTCATGGTTTTTATGTGCAAATCAAAAATACGCTTTAAAAAAAGGTTTATGGAAACCCACAGATTCATGCTTTTATCACAACTCACCTGGAAAAATTGCAAGGCCCTTTACTGTGTGTCGGCATTAGTCAAAATGCCTTGTCACACCTGCAGGTGGTCCAAAATGCAGCTGCTGGTCTTTTAACTAGCAAACGGACGTGAGGGTTCACTAGTATAATTTTTCATTCATGGGCTTCCTGTGTGTTTTAGGATTCATTTTAAGATCTGATTGGTTGTGTTAAAATCTTTTAATGAATTAGTACCTCCATTCTTTTCACACCTCATTGAATTCTATGCCCCCATGAGGCCACTGAGGTCCACTGACCAGTGGCTGCTTGAGGTCCATGAAACCAGGCTCACGTCTCAGCTGTAGGTCTAGCTCCAAAACTCTGCAACAAGCTGCCCCTACACGTTAGAGCAGCTCCCACTTAAATCAAATCTTAACACTCATTTTCACTCCTCAGCTTTTTAAATCCAGACTGAGAATTGTGCTCGATTTTATATATTTGGCTGTATTTCATTTTAATTCTGAATGGGAACACTTGTTTTTTTCAAAATGTGCTCAACAAATAAAGTTTGATTGACAGATTGGGTTTTATTTTCTTCTGTTCTGCTATGTTTCAAAAGAAAATTCAATATTTTTTTTTTGCTTGCTTTACAGATTTTTACATCCAAAATATGCAATCTGCTTTGAAATATTTTTTTTTTATGAATGAAATCTCCAAAAGTGTACATATGTACAGAAAATGAATCAAATAATTAGTCAAATAAAAGCAAGTTAATTGGCATTGATCATGCTTCAGTTATTTTTCATACAATAGAACTCTTAGGTTCCTGCTTCACATACTTTAGAAGAGCTGCTTTTCCTTCTTATTGTTTAATAACATTTTATAATTTTTGATGTAATTTCTGGCTCTGGTTAAATCTCCCCCAACTATCAACAGTAGTATCTTGATTTTCCATTAATGCCTGACCAAAAAAAATACCCTTTGGACATCATTTTCAATAGCATATCAATCAAAAGTGTCGGTGATTATATGTGTATACATTTAAGCGTGTAACATTTTCAATCCTTTTCAAAGCCTTTTACTTGTATAGAGCAATTTTAGAGTGTAGCAATGGAATTTTTACTTCAAAATACTTCTCCCAACACTGCCAGATGAGATTTGAATTCTGTAATACTGGGGATGCACGAGTCAATTAATTGCCAGTCCCAAGCCTAGATAAATGAAAGTTGTGTCAGAATGCATATTCAGCATACAAATCCCAATCAAACACAGTATGGAGATCATAAAACGGGGAAATGCAGGACTAAGACATTGAAGCAGCTGATTATTGTTATCACTGTATTTTTGTAATTTGTCCTAAATGCTGGCTTTCTGTCCTCTGCCTGGTCTTCGTGCTTGCAGCAACACCCATAAACCACGTTCTTTATTTGAGAGCTATAAACTGCAACAGACAGTAAATGAGCTGCAAGGGCTGAGAAATGTAACATAATAAGTCCAGCTCTGTGTCTTGTTACTGTTTTATAAGAGAACATGTAAATTAGGAGAGGATTAGAAGGATTTCATTTGAGCTAATAAAAAGAGTCAAATGTGTAGCATGCAGTGTACGAGATAGGTGTGATTTACTTCATAATGGCGTCCAGCTTTCTGGGATTGTTGCTATTTGTGCTGGTGAAGTGTGTATTGTGCCTTGTTTAAGAGTGTAAAGCAGAGCATTTGAGGAGCAAATGCAGCTCCGACTCCTGAATGCTATGTTAGTCTAGTCGTTTTATTTTACCTGTTGGCTCACAGGTCTTCTTGTCAAAGCCCAGTTGGTATCCAACCGCACACAGACACACTTGTGTGTCATCCTGCATCACACAGAAATGGGAACATCCGCCGTTGTTAACGGAACACTGCTTGGAGATCTCTGATAAAGGAAGGCAGAATGAAAATTTTTCACGTTAATCGTCTCAGCACGCACACTGATGACATTTTGACATAACAAGGAAAGTCCGTCTCGCTCACCGATCTCACAGTTCTTGCCACTAAAGTCTGGTTTACACCAGCAAACATATGAGCTAATCCCGTCTTCACACACACCATCATTTTGACAGGGGGGTGGCTTACACTGGTCGCCATCTACACAACCAGTATAAAAGACAGCAGCGCGGGTCAGAGCTGAAGGTGTTTGATTCACTGTGAGAACTTAAGTTCCACATGTCTTACCAAGGTAAACGGCCCAGAACTCCATCTGAAAGAGAAGCATGGCTGTTAACAAGGAATCTAGTTCAGAGATTCTCCTCTTTTGTTATCTGCGTATGTGCAACGTACAGTTTTCTCATTGTTCTCAAACACCTCTCTGGCCTCTTCCATGGTGCAGATTTCTTCATTACACTCGCGCTCCAGGTTGTCCTTGTGAAGAAATTCTTCAAGATGGCCACTGTTGTGGCGGCGCCGGCGGAGCAGCATTGTGTGTGCCGCTTGCTCCGACACAAACACAGCTCCTGAAAACAGCAGACGAAGGGGCAATGATTCAAAACGACACCGGCATTATTCAGACATTCTGGACTGTGCCAACACTGCCCACAACTGCTGATTCAGTGTCTCGTGTTATTGGCTGAAACTTGGGCCTGATTTTGTATTTGTTTCCAGTTTGGCACCATGTTGAATTCGCTGATAGCAATGCCTGTTTTCTGTGTCCACCATTTTAAGTTGGTAATAAATTTGAATCCAAATTAAGCCACATTTTTCTGTGAAATATACACTCCATAAAAGAGACCATGTCTGTGGGCAAAGAGAAAGTGACACAAACAGAGGTTAAACAGGTAAATATTGATGTGGCTTTCCACCACTGGTGAAAACTGGCCAGTAAAAATATACAAAACTACAAATAATTCCCTGGGTGTCCAAACCTCCGAAAATGTAATCTAAATTACCTACTACTTATTCTCACCAGCAATAAATGCTGACTTTCTGTTTTTTTGTTTGTTTTTGTCTGTGACCTTATATGTGATATCAGTGTTTGTTTTGGGAATTCTTTAGAGTGATTTTTAGGTTTTTTGCTGTCAAAAAGAGAACATGTTGGCGCCATCTGACAAGTGACAAAGGAACTGCAGAGCCAGCTAGACAGATCCTGGGATTAGTTACAAAATGACACCAGTTAGACCTTTCTATGTCAATTTTTTCTGGGAATAAGTCCAAACATGTGTTTGACCTTTTGGTGACCTTGACATTTGATGTAGTGTGGCCAATAGTTAATCATCTGTAGCCAGTTTCAAATGACACCAGTTTGGCCTTTCTATGTCAATTCATTCAGGAAAAATGGCCCAAAATATGTGTTTTTCATCTGACAGTGACCCTGACCTTTGACCTCAAAACCCCAAAAGGTAATCAGCTGTAACCAGTGCTACCAGTTACAAACTGACAGCAGTCTGACGTCTCGATTTTATTTGTTTCTGGAGTTTGGGCCAAAAAATCTAACTTTAACCTTTGTCCTTGGGCCACCAAAGTCTAACCAGGTGTTTATCTTGCTGATGTACTCCTGCTGGCGGAGCTCAGCCACAGGAAGACGCCACACATGAAATAATGCAGCCGTGTTGTTTTGACCAGTTGTCAAAGTCTTTTGCACTGCTCTCAGTTGGATGCTGTGTTGACAATACTGGCCATTAGTGTTATAAGTCTGGATTTGAGGTTTGAATAAAAGGTTGTTTACTCCGTGTGTGTACATGTATGCATCAAGCTAGAATAATCTGACCCGTGAGGGGTGACATAATGTCCCTTTATCATGCTGAAGGGTTAGTCTAAATCAAGTCTAAATCAAGCTCAATCTCACAATATGTGTCTCATCTGTGTTCACATTTATAACCATGATTCTGAGAGAGAGGAGCTGTGATATTTGACACAAATAGCTGGTCTAGAACACAGCAGAGGACCAGATCTGCTCCTATCGAGGTACCAACCTGCAGCAAAACACCACAATCTTAGTTTTTAAATTCTATTCTATTTCTGCCAATAAGATCCTTCTGAATCCTACACATTGGAATCAATAGCCAATCAATAGTGTCAGATTAGCCACAAGGCTCGTTTCCATTTGCAGTCCCAAGACTGATTGATATTATACTTATATAACAAGATACAGTATACAGATATAGAGCACTTATAGCACAAATAAATGGAAACCGTGGACTATTACAGAGTAATTGGATGTTTTAAAATTTAAAGAGTGAGGGTCATTTTATTGTTGGGATCATGTTGAATGTCGGTTCTAATGGGTTCCACTTGTGGAAAGTTGGCCAGTGTTTCCAGTTGCATCACCAAAACACCACAGATGTCTCTTTTTTAACTGCACTGTTTCTAAGATACATCTAAATGCACTTCTCATAAATGTTGCTCTTCTCGTAGATGAAGCCAAAGCTCCGCCCACTCAGTCCTAACAGAAAGAAACTGATTTATGGAGCGTCCTCAGCATGTGATGGCAGGGTTATGTTCCTGGTTCCAATCATTTCTATGAATATTGAGATATTTTTTCTAGCCATGGTCATAATTTCAAATTATGATTGAAATATAGATTTCTCAGTGCTGTCACCTCAGAGAGGTCAGGGTTCAGGCCTCATCTGCCTCTTCATATATTTTCACATCCCTGACCTTTGGCTGCCTCCTCAATGCATCTGCGCTCCCCCATCATGCTGTTACCTGAGTTCTCCTCCACGGGCAGTCCGTGCGCCTCCAGCAGCACGCCAGCGATGAAAGCCAGTAAAAAAACTCCGGCCATGTTGTCTCTATCAGCCGTCCGTCTGCTTGTGACCGTCGAGCCAAACTCCGCTCCACCACTCCAAAGTACAACAACACAATGTTTACTCACTTGGGAGGCTGTGTGCCTATATTCACATTAGTGTGCGTGCGCCCGTGTGTGTGTGTTTGGAAAATAAAGTGTGAGAGAGATTTTAGATGTTTGATTAAAAGAAACAGGATGAGCTCTAAGGGATTAAGTTGGAAAAGCTTGATGGTTTTATTCGGCCGTGTCAGATTGAAACTGAGCACCGACAAATATTGACTGTTGTTGAGAAAGGAAAGCTTGAACATGGGTTTGTGCGTGCGTGCATGCGTGGGCATGTGTGTTTCGACATTTCCAGCTGTTAATCATGTTGTTTATCATGATGAGTCTTGTCCGATAAGCAGCTTTTGCAGCGTGGCTTACGTGATGTTCACTTCAAATTGGGTAGGCACATGCACACACACACGCTTGTACGTGTAGATTTGTGAGGACGCTCCCTGGCCGGAACCACGCTGCTCTCTGACCTGCAAAGTCTTAAAAGTAAAATAAAACAGTTCCCCAAAAAGCAATAAAAAGCACTGAATAATTCATTGTGATGACCTTATTCTGTCTGACGTGGCCAGCGTCACATGACGATTTTAAAAACTGTGTTAATGATCACAGTTGCTGCTGTTCAACAAAATTCAGAAAGACTTGCTTATATCCATTAGGGAGCAATTTGTCAAAAATATAGAGGGCAGCACAGAGTATCTATCACCAGAGTTAGCTGTCTTTACATGGGTAGTCTTTGGTTGTAGCTTTCGTGGATGTTAACTAACAATCCCAGAAGTTTATTAGATCACAGTCGAGTAGGGCGGGCTAGGCTTATACGGGCGCTGCAGACGACACACATCTGAAAACCAAACTGGGAACAGACAACCTCTGGGACCCGCCGTGGCCACTTTTTTCTGTATCTCTGACGATGTCTGAGTTAAACTAGGGTCTGTAATGTTGGCTAGCTTGCTTGAAAAAGCTAAATTTTGAGTATCCAAAGAAAATCACTCCAGGCCTTCCTCAAACACAGCTCCCCCGAGCTCATGAACATGTATGGTCTGACTGTCGTTGGAAGTAGAGCGCACGGAGTCGTCTTCATGTTGACTACATCCAGCTACATAGACCTATATACAATAACATCCTTTTTAAAATAAAACAATCTGATAATACCTGTCCAGCAAATAACTGGCGAGCACAACTTCAATTTTCAGCCCTTTCAGCTGACGCAGTTTCCCCCATCTTTGAGAAGCCAGGCCTGTGTTGACTTTGGTTTGGCTTCTTGCACTGTCCACTGTCTTTTGGCCACGGCCTTCCCCATTACAGTCTTTCCATTTCCTGCCAGCTACACACAGCTGCACACTGAAATTAGGCCTGTGCAACGAGCAATTCGTATATCCGGTCACGGTCGCTAAACGGTGTCAACGCCTGCGTGAGCAGAGGTTATGCACATACGCTGGTCAAGCAGGGTGGCACCAATGGACAGGCGACCCATTGCAAAGTGGCTCCAGTCACACATAGTGTTTGTCACAATCCAGCCAGGGCCACAGACTCTGGATTTTATCTCATTTCTTTCAGACAGCTGAATGTATTGTATTGTATGGTTATTCAGGCGTATTTTAACAAATACGATAAAAATGTATCTGAAGGAAATTACCAACACTAGTTTTAACGCTGTGACTGTGGGGATGACAGGATACAGTCAGAAATGGCAGAACATCACGATGGCGTTGGGCCTTTACGAGCAACCGAAAAATGGCATGTAGAATGCAATATTTCAATAGTTTCAATAGTCAATAGTCAATAGTTCAACATTTTACTCCAGGCAAACCAGAAGTAACTGTGGATTGACAAAAAGGCATGTTTTTTATTTAACTACTTATTTATTTATTTTAATTATTTGATTTAGGTATAGTTTGAACGAAAGCGTTCTACAACAAGCTAACAAGACAAATAAGCTTGACTTGAATTCAGAAGATTCAGTAGCCTGTTTTCTGTAATGTAATGTGTAATGCATGTAATGTAATTTACATTTAAATCTATTTATCCAATTAGAATGCAACATCATTTTAGTGAGTTTGTTTGGGTTCTTTATTAGACAAAATACTGAGAGAGTTTGTTTCGTTTCGTTTCGTTTTCTGCCACTTATCCGGGTCCGGGTCGCGGGGGTAACAGCCTGAGCAGGGACATCCAGATGCTCCTCTCCCCAGTCACTTCCACCAACTCCTCCGGGGGGACACCAAGACGTTCCCAAGCCAACCGAGAGATGTAATCTCTCCAGCGTGTCCTTGGTCTACCCCGGGGTCTCCTCCCGGATGGGCATGCCCGAAGCACCTCCCCAGGGAGACGTCCAGGAGGCATCCTGACCAGATGCCCGAACCACCTCAACTGGCTCCTCTCAACGCGGAGGAGCAGCGGCTCTACTCTGAGCTCCTCCCCGATGTCCGTGCTCCTCACCCTATCTCTAAGGCTGAGCCCAGCCACCCTGCGAAGGAAGCTCATTTCGGCCGCTCGTATTCGCGATCTCATTCTTTCGGTCACTACCCAGAGCTCATGACCATAGGTGAGAGTTGGGACGTAGATTGACCTGTAAATTGAAAGCTTTGCCTTCTGGCTCAGCTCTCTCTTCACCACAACGGACCGCTTCAGCGTCCGCATCACTGCCGACGCTGCTCCAATCCGTCTGTCAATCTCCCGCTCCATTTTCCCCTCACTCGTGAACAAGACCCCGAGATACTTGAACTCCTCCACTTGGGGAAGCGACTCTCCCCCGACCCAGAGTGGGCAATCCACCCTTTTCCGGCTAAGAACCATGACCTCAGATTTAGAGGTGCTGATTCTCATCCCCGCCGCTTGACACTCAGCTGCAAACCGTCCCAGTGAGAGCTGGAGGTCACTGTTCGATGAGGCCAACAGGACCACGTCATCTGCAAATAGCAGAGACGAAATCCGGAGGCCACCGAACCCG
>KV751332.1:13409047-13425548 GCA_001698575.1 Mola mola | reverse complement strand
CGCCTTCTCGTCTGCTGCGACGCCTGATTGATGCGGCCTCTCCAGCCCTGCTGTGGTTCAGACGGTGGGTCCGGCTTATCCGCCACTCCGCCTGCCACCGAGGGTCTTCTCTGGAGGAGGAGGAACGGCCGCGAAGAGAAGCGTGCTCTCTGATTAGATGGTGACCTGGTGCTGATTTGAATTGGTAATCCATATAATTCAGGTCTCAATATAACCACAGTCATTATGAAGAACACGGTTGGCTAAATGAGTGGAATTAAACAAAGGCCTGACTCATCAAACCGCCTGGAATGAATTAAGATGCTGTTGCGCGGCTTTTACCGTGGAAACACATGAATAACTTTCCTGCTGCCGGCTGCTGGGAACAACAATAACAACAACAAAGACAGATGTATGTGCTGTAGATGTTATGTAATTCCTTCAGACTAGATGAGAAGCTCTGCTGCCCAAACAACCAAACGCCACTGAAGTGGTTCATGTCTGTGAATCTAAAAGAGCCGTCGCTGAATCTTCTTGAACCCGACTCTAATCCCGGGAATGTCCTCTTTATACGTCTTCAGAAACAGGGATTAGCTGAGAGATCGATTGGTTCAGTGCTTCACTCCCTTAATGAGCAAACGGTCAAACTTTCATTGTGAATTGAACAGTTTTTGGGAGTTTGGACTGTGGTTTCAGGTGGACAGTCACTTGTGGGTGTAGGAATTTTTAAATTTTAACTGGTGTCTCTCAATTTTGACGATATTTCTCGCTCTACGGGGTGCAAAATTTCCCAAAACTCGTGGGTTTTTTTTGCTGTATGCAAGTTGTTTTCTAGAAAAGATTAGCTTGTTGAGACTATACCGTACAATGAAGCAATGTTGGGCATGACAGAGACCAGAAATGA
The DNA here is from genome assembly GCA_001698575.1 of Mola mola. Taxonomy (NCBI): domain Eukaryota; kingdom Metazoa; phylum Chordata; class Actinopteri; order Tetraodontiformes; family Molidae; genus Mola; species Mola mola. The sequence goes on along the minus strand of KV751332.1, from coordinate 13,424,665 downwards.
GTTCTTCTTTTTGCCACTGCAGTTTACAATGACATTACGACAGTTGACAGTTTACGATGACATTGTAGGTATCTACTCCACATTACCAGACACTCACAATCACACTTTGAATGTTGTTTGTAGAGTCTGACTGACTGGCCGATAAACGCACATTTTTTGCAGCGATCCCTTGAGTGAGGTTGTCAAACATTGGTAACAGAGCTATGCAACGGAGGTTGCCATGATCATTATATTAATCATTATAAATCATCCCCAGCATCTTTTTCTTCATTGTGTTCTTTACAACCAATGTTTAGACAATGGCCAATATTGATTATATATATACTGTATATATGCCAGTAACCGATCGGCTGATAATATCGACCAAACGATATAACGGTCGGGTTTTTGTTGTTAGCGGTGAAAAACTGTATTTATTTCTGGTATGTCCTGGATCGGCCCCAATGATCCAAAATCTGGACCCCCATAGACCAGGAAACAGGGCTGAGGTTGAAATTCTCCTTTAAGAGCCTAAAATGTACAGTTTGACGAATCCACTGTGTTTCATCCTTAGTTGTTGCTCCAGCGTGTGATACCAGAAACGGCTCCGCCTCAGTGGGATTTCTGTCTCCGCTCTTTGATAATCCTCATCCTCCCGACCCACACTTCCATCATTAGTTTAATACACAGGCCTGAGCGCCTCAGTGACCTTGTAAAATAGGTTTTCTCTGGCAAAGCGGAGGTGTCATCACAGCAGATGGGACAATGATATTGATGAGGATTTCTCTCTCGCTGTGTGAGCGCCTCCGTTTGCCGTGTGTGTGTTGACTCTGTGTGTTTGTGTGTGTTTGTGCAGCCGTGTTCAACCTGATCCCGGTGGGGCTCCGCGTGGTGGCCATCCAGGGCGTCCAGACCAAGCTCTACCTGGCGATGAACAACGAAGGCTTTCTCTACACCTCTGTAGGTGACCCGGCGCTCGCCCTCATTATCATTATGCACCGTTACAGGCTAAACTCTGCCTCTCTGGGTCAGGTTGAGCAATAAAGCAGCGGCTCTCAGTGGGACCAGTCTTATTATCATCACATCATCACATCATCACATCAATACTTGAACCACTGTGCTGCTGGGTGACTCAGCCGCCACTGGGTGCTATAATCCGGAGTGTGAGCGTCCCTCATCGCTCCCACTGATATTGTGGCTCCTCAGAATCGATTTCACACCGTCCTCCAGCGTCCTTTTGTTTATCCCCCTCCAGCCACTCTTTGATTGGAAGATGCTCTCAGTCCAGTTACACGAGGCTCCCCAAATCTTTATACGTTTTCTTTTTTTACCCAGCTGGATCTACGTATAAATCCACCGCTGGGCCTTAATTTTCTCCGACGGGTCAGCAGGCAGCGTCAGATGCAGCACACCACCTTAAGCGCCTGGCTTTAGCTCCTGAGCGGTGATGGTGGGTGGCGTACATGCAGCGCCCGAAAAGAATCAACAAAAACAACACGCGCTTCCAGAAATCTAAACGGCCAAAAGATGAAAGCCTCGATGTAACAGCAGCCACGCTGCTGCTGCGGCAGCATCCCGACCAGTCCGGATGGCTGTGTGACTCGTTAACAGCAGCGTCAGTTTCATTGTCTCACCTGATATTAAAGAAATAAACAGACACTTAAATTGTTTATAGCCATGCACACACAGGTCACATAGATTATCAACAAAACGTGGACAATAACTCCATGCAAGATGAGTGGGTGACAGAGAGGGAGAGCATTCTTCCTGTATCTTTGGGCACCATCTTTCTCTCAGTGGGCTGGTTGGTATTCAAGGGAGTAGCCGGTTGCTATGGAGATGCAGGAATAAGAAAATGCAAATGTCAGCTGTCCTAAGTTGGTGCAGTTTGTTCTGGGAGGCTACAGCCTGGTCGGGAGAATGATTCGGGGAGCGGACCAGCTAATGGATCGGAATGTAGTGGAAAAACTGATGGCAATATAACGGAACGCTGTAGAAATGGGTCACCATTCCACACTCCCATCAAGCCCCGCCCTCTCCATCACCACATTATCATCTTCTCTTTCCTTACTGATCGTTTTCCATATGTACCCCCAGGAACACTTCACCCCAGAGTGCAAGTTCAAGGAGTCGGTGTTCGAGAACTACTACGTCACCTACTCGTCCATGCTGTACCGCCAGCAGGCCTCGGGCCGGGCCTGGTACCTGGGGCTGAACAAGGAGGGTGGGATCATGAAGGGGAACCACGTCAAGAAGAACAAGGCTGCAGCACACTTCATACCTAAACCGCTCAAGGGTAAGAGCTGAAGGTTCTCTCTGCAAACACAGCTTCATCCACTGGATACACGTTTTTAAAGCATGTGTATTTAAAGAATAACCCAGTAATATTAGTTCCACTCTTCTTTACACACTCGGATGTGCAGACAAACACGTACACTGGACACCTCGTTTCTCATAATTAAGCTTATAATTATCTCAGCAACAAATGACAAAACAAAGAAGGCTGACATGTCTCTGCCTTCTCCCGATGTGCAAACATGAAGCATAAATATGCCGAAATATCCCGACTCAAAAACACAGCAGCACAAGCATGAGATTTTACTCTTTTTTTTTACTTGGAATTACAACAGTTTACAATTAATGTGAATTTTAAACAGTATTTGAGAAGTGAGACAATGAGAACACAGAAACAGAAGATGGGATGTCGTTTCATGATACACACACAGTGCGTATATTCATATAAGTACATACGCATATACGTATTAAAGATTCATAATCCAATTTAAACAAATGGAGGGTGTTTCAGGAAAATAAGCTTCTTCCACAGCCCAAATTTCCCTCTAACTTCTCGGATAAAGTGATTTTTTTCCATAATTATAGTATTATCGTATCATAAATGTTATCCCACCAACTGTCTGTAGTTGGAGTTAAGCCATTTTCTTGTAATTGCTTTTCTAGCAAGTTCACTCAGTATTCCAGACAGATAATTTGAGTGCAAAAGTCCAAAACATGTCACCGCGTTTTTATAGCATCAACTAGAACCAAACTTATGGAGACATGAAAACTTGAACAAGCAGCCGGTGATGAGAATGACCTAAAGTGACAGAAAACATTCATTTGACAGGAATGCTGATTTATCTCAGTTTGACCCATCTACCAACATGTTTGGGGAGGGGTTTACGACCTCTTCTGCAGCCCAGCACCAGGGGGCAATCAAGACGTCCACAGAGGCATATAGTGCTCAGCCACAGAATTCAGCGGAGTCATCCTTTAATAGTCTGGCTGGGCTTGATTGACAGGAGTCTGGTTGTAACGCAGCTGTCTTGGAATTTTGATTTTAATATTTCAAAAATGCAATTAGAGCACAAAAACGGACATTTCAGAAAAAAGAAATAACTAATGTGGGAAAAAAAAACCTTCTTTCTTTGTTGATGTGGATCCCCCCTTGTAGGCCAGCAGACAGATGGAAGAACTAAATTGAATTTCATTGCAAAAAACTCTAGGAACCCATTGTGCGCTACCAGCGCAGTGCCGAACAGCAGACACACGAAGAAGGCGACTAGATGAGAAACAATGGAACAACAGATATTTCCATTAGAGCGAAACGAAGCCCAAACACGACTCCAGATGAATGCTGATGCCTCTCCCTACCTGCTGTGTGTGTAAATGAGCAATTGTTTGCTAACAGGCGTGAAACTTTAAATTTAGGTTATTGTTGCATTCCTGTGTATTGATATGTTACTGCGAGAGAACTTTCTGTGTCCATCATTGTTTGTCTCGATCCCTGTCTTGTGTGTGTGCGTGCAGTGGCCATGTACAGGGAGCCGTCCCTCCACGATCTGACAGAACTCTCGCGGTCAGGCAGCGGCACGCCGACCAAGAGCCGCAGCGCTTCGGCCCTACTTAACGGCGGAGGGAAGTCGCCCAGCAACAACGACTTGTCCTAGCCCCCCCCTCCACAAGCCAAACACACAGACCCACACACACACACACACACACACACACACACACACACACAGATCTCAGGCCGACATGCCCACACGCGAGGCGAGTGAAGGGTAGGAGGATGAGATCAGGATCGTGTTCTTCCACAGGACGGAGCCCACTGTGACTGACTGTGATGTAAATAAATCAAGGACAATCAAACCACCTGTGGTCCGCGAAAGGGACGCGACCTGCGAAACTCTTCCTTCTCTATCAGAACCAGAGAGAACAGGGAGACAGAGGGAGTCAGTCAGTCGGTCGCAGAGTCAGACAGACACAGACTGTTACAGAGAACCAAAGAGTCCAGGGGTTAACACAGGAAGTGTGCATTGTACGCCATGTTTACACAGAGCTCGTGGGGTCAAGTTCTATTTTTACGTGACAAACATATTCCTTGTACACTTAAGAGGACTGATCATTTGTTTGCATGCAGGTGCGCCTGTGTGTGTGTGTTTGGTTGCAAGAGTGTCTGTGTGTGTGTGTGTGTGTGTGTGTGTGAGAGAGTGATGATGAGTGTATGCGCACGCATGTGTCGGGGGGTAAGTTTTACCTTTTTAAGAATTGTTGTATATCAGGCGAACCTCCTGAGGGCTCTAGCAGGTTAAAATAAGGTTTACTGTATATGCTTCCATGATTACTTCTTACAAGCAATGCTGTTGTTTACCTTCCCATTTGTTGTCGTTGTCCCTTGCTGTTTGTTTGTTTGTTTGTTTGCTGTTGCATGGAAGCTTGTGGACCTCTGCACAGTAGCAGCATGCCGAGGGTCCCTGTTTTTTTTTTTTCTCCTTTTCTTATTTATTTCGATTTTTTTAAAACATGGGTTGTGCGTGTTCCCGACCCAAAAAGAGAACACTAGTGAGCCAACAGTGTCATACCAGAACACTAGTGAAGTGACGCGACGCTGACGGAACACGGCTGGACCAATAGAACTGCACCAGAACACGAGTGGACCAACAGTGTTGGGGCAGAATCGGCTCAACCAATGGGAGCACAGACTAACTCGACATTTTGGTTCCTGCTGTGGATGAACTAAAAATGCACTTAATAAACTATTTCTAAAGAAGTGAAAAGGCTGCCTTATTTTGTTGTTTTTCCAGCGCTCTTCAACACTCTTTTCCCTTATTGATATTGAAATGCTTTAACATCAATAGTGTTGGGTAGAAAGGTCAGGTTAATAGTATCTCGCATGGTGTTGACAGTGAATTCTGTGGGTTGTTTTTTTTAAGCAATACAGATTGTTTTTACATGGATTTGTTAAATGTATTTTTTATGTTATGTGAGATTCCTTTCAAAATAAAAGCATCCTATTTGCCCATGTGCTAGGAATAAGTGAGAAAATGTGTTTTGTTTGGTTTTTTTAAATCTGGGTTGTATTAATTTTTAAAATGTGCTTCTGTTTCTGCACATGCAACAGAACTTTTCCTCTCGTATGTTTAATGTGTACACACTGAAAATGTGAACTCCAAATGGTCGGCATGCACATTATTACACGATATCAAGATTTCCCAGAATGCCATAGGAGGAGCTGCTCATAGCTCAGTCGTGGAGGGTGATGAGAACACTCAATGAAACTCCAAGGCCCAAATTAAAATACCTGGATCCGCCCGTTATCCAAAATTTAATGGGTTCTTCCTTGGCCAATTTCCATCTTGCTACCAACGTTTGTTAGAACCATCCAGTTTTTATGTAACCCTGCTATCAGGCAAAGAAAGAGATGGACTCACTGGTAGAAGTGAAAAATAACTTGTTTTGGAATTATAGGTTACTATAAACTGCTGCACTAAACCATCGGCTCCCACTCTGGCCTCCCATCAGGCTTTGTCCACTCCGAGGTTGTTACAATTTTATTTAACATGCAAATTTGACAACTAATTTTCCAGACATGTATGTAAAAGGCCTGTTTATAACACTATTTAAAAAAGATTTTTTGTTTTCACCATAAAAAAAAAAATTCAAATGAATCATGATCATTTTTTTAGTGTGTGTGTGTGCTAGGAGGGTTGGGGGCTTAGTTTGCCTTACATATAAATAAGGGGGGGGGTCTCCGAAATAACAGGTTACCACTGCACAAGTGTTGATTTTCTTGTAGACTAACAGCGCGTGTGTGTTATAACCACGAGATGGCGCCTGTTGTTCAGAGTTGATTATCTTGAGAGGAAGCTCTGACTGAAACAGTTCTGAAGCAAAAGAATTGAAATCAAACAGTCCGTAAAGAAATATTTTACTCCAACGTGTATGTTTCTTTATATCTCTGTGATGACAAAGCAAAGCCGACACAGGCGTTCATCCCCAGACATTCGCGTTATCACAGAATACAAGATAAAGTGCAAAAGGCAAATACGAAAAAAAATACACATACAGAGGCTAAAAACCAGTCAATTCACATTGAAATATTAAACATTTACTCATTAGTTTCAGTAACATTGTCACACTTATTATGCTTTCCTAATACTTTAAGTATACCTAACAAGATGTAGGACACTTCTGTCATCGAAGACAACCTAAAGTAATAATTGTTTTACTTTTTTCACTTGACATATCAATCAATGTCCTATAAAAAGGGATAGAAGTAAAATCAGTGGGTGCAGGGAGTGAGTGTTGCTGTATTTATGAACTCAGTGATGATGAGCCACACTCTCCCTTTGCTGTGTATTTCTATGAAAGTCACATTTTCACTTTGGACAGCCCTGTGCAAATGTAAACACACACGCAAACTTAAACAAACTATATTGTACAGGACTGTATACAGTATATCTGTCTCATATTTACACTGGACGAGACAGCACCACGCTGCCTGTACTTGTAAGGATTCCACTTCAGAGTAAAGTGTAAGAGGGGGGAGATTGTGCCAGAATGTCCTCTTCCTCTTCTTCATCTTCATCCTCTCAGTGCCACTTATGTTGCTCTTCATTCACCTGCTTCATGCACCTTCCTGTCACAGCTCAGGGCTTTTTCTCTCCATGAACACTTCTGCTGAACTGGTAATGTTCAGCCTAAGTTGCCTTCTTTGACTCCCATTCCTAAAAATGAGATAACATGGTGAGTGAGAAAAGGCATTTCTGTCCGTCCTCCATCCGCCTGGCGACCCAAAACATTTCATCCGACAGTACCTTTGCCTTCTGCATGACGTTCCCCTTGGAGGAGGCGTAAAGAGATGGAGGGCGTTTGCGGAGCTCAGATGCTGCGTTCACTGGCACAGTCTCGTTGTAAACCTTTTCGACCTTACTGCCCTGAGCCTGTGCACACCAACACGCACGGACCAATGCAACAAACAAACACAAATCAAGTCAGATCTTTATTCTAACATTTGGGGAGCTTATTAGCTATTTGTTGGCCTCCGAATCTGGAGCCACCAGTGTGAGGAAGCTGGCAACCAGAGGAGAGTGCAGGCGGTCAGTTTGGTATAGATCAAGCAGACAAGGTATCGCGAGTCAGGTGAGCTTTGGACGTTCTGTTAGGCAAATTTTGTTTTATAGTAGTAGAAAAAGCCAGACAGGGTGCTTCCTGTTATTATGCTATGCTGAGTGGTGCTGGGTTAAATTTCTCGTTTACAACAAAAACATGAGAGTGGTATCAATGTTCTCATCTAACTTAGAGCAAAGAGGCGAATAAAGGTATCTCAACTGTCCAACTGAAATGCTGCAATATGGTGTGTTGGAAACACAACAGTAGTTTGTAGTCTGACAAACACACAGTATTAAGGTATTTTCATTACGCTGTTGTGTTTGGCAGCAGCCCACCTTGATGCTGATCTTTGTGTCAGTGGGAGGACCCAGCGCTCCTCTAGCCAGCGACTTCTTCAGATTTTCTTTGACCTCTGTCAGTCGGAGTTCCAGCTCAACCCTCTCCTCCTCTTTCTGTTTACACAGCGTCTCCAGCTCGGCTAACCGCTGCTCCACATCATGACCTGAACACACACGCACACAGTTAGGGCTGCTACAAAGCCGAGTCCAAACAGTGCTGTGTGTGTAATTTGTCTCTGACCCGCGACGCTCTTCATCTCCTCCTTCATCTCTCTCTTCTCCCTGCGGAGGGAAATCAGTGCATTTCGGAGCTCTTCTTTTTGCTCCTCCAACTCTTCTTTCTGTTTCAGGTAACGCCTGGCATCCTCCTCCGCACGCGTCTTCCCATACCGCGCGTACTGATTCACATCTAACGGCACAAATGACAGAATGTAAGCGAGCAGAGCCACGCAGGTGGTCAGGAGAGGCCAGATGTGACACAAGTAGCAATTTTCAGGTCAGGGAGAGAAGTGTAGCCACATTTTCAAACATATCATTTTTATGTTTGTGAGGAGACTCACTCGAGGTGTGTCTCTTGATTGTAGCCTGCTGTTCCGTTTTTTCAGAGTCCCTGCTGGAGAAGGAGGCATGTCGTCTCACTTGCCCCACTCTGCTCTCATCATCCCCCTCCTGCCGGTAAAACAGGTACATTTCAATCATTTTTAACAGTTTCAGGGCCAAAAGCAATGGAAAGCCAAAAAGGATTTATGTGTTATCATTTTTGTTATGTTTCAAGTGAAGCTTGATCGATACCAATACCAATATTAGGGAGTACAAAAGTTCTGATATCAATATATTGTTGATATACACATTTGTTTTGCAACAATCCAGTAAATGAGGTTATCAAACATTTGTTTTTAAATGATGGCAGAGTACATTCACTGGACATTTAAGCATCTTTTTCTGCATTGTGTGGGAAACCAAAAAATATGTCAATATTAATATATCTGTGATAAGCCAATATATCTTGTTTCAAGGATGTATTTTTGTATATGGACAATAGGGACCTGTTCCTACTGTTTTTATTCATACAGAATACCAATATTTAATAGTTCTAAAATAGTTCAGTGTACTTGTGTTGGTCTTGCCAGGGATCTTTCTTTACTCATAATACTTTGTTGTGGCATATTCTGACAATGACAGGATCTTCATCTTGTTAAAGTCTTAGTGACAATGGTGTTGTTGGAGGTATGTGCTCTCTGAGTGCTTCTTCACTCAGTCTCCACTCTTGAATTCATACCCAGTGTGCTCTGCTTGTTTCCATCAGACATATTATACTAGTATTTGATGGCTGTAAAGGCAGGAGCTTGAAGGTTCTCATCACAATGTCAAAATTGATAGCAGACAGTCTCAGCTATCAGCACCAGAGATAACAGCAGCCAGATGTTGTGTCTCAGCCTGAAATAGCAGCTGGCTGGCAGACGCGGATGATGCAAGCGAATGCGTGACAACAGGGAGTTATCAGACTCTGCAAAATATTCTGTCTAGTGATGACCAGTCATTCTCCTCTACTGCCACCAACGCACAGCATGTTTAATTTTATCCTAACCAACATTGTGCTTTGTAGATATACATGAGGTCAATAACAAATCCAGACATTTCTCAGCAGAGCATAAGTAAAAGTAAACAAATTAGCCAACTGCCACATGGTTTTAAACAATAAAAACCTGCTGGCTGACATCCCCAGACTTTCCACTGTGGAGACACGTCAACTCATAGTTAGTCATGTCCCTTTGAGTTAACTAGTGAGCATACCCCGGCCTCTAGCACGCTAGCAGTCACGCGGTGCAGAATTTAAAGCTGGGATATGTTGTTTATTTTTTGAATTATTTGGCAAAAATTCCAGAATGTCTGAAAAAAGATTAGACTTCCGCACCTCCTCGAGGCTCTGTACTAAGGCTTTACTCAAATCTACTCTGAAATAGTCTAATAAGGACGGGCGGAGCTACGGAGCAGAAACACTGACCACGTTTGCATGCACACAAATATTCCTGTTACTGAGCTTACCCTGGTTACGTTCAGATCAGACCTGTTTACATGACAACCACCGGCAATGCCCCAATCCTGTTTACTTGAAACCCTGTAGCACCGCTACCCAGTCAAAGTACACACGCTTATGTGAAGCTAAAAGTGTCACAACAGCTGGTGTGATTTTTTTCTTTGCTGTGTAGCAGGAGGGTTTCAGAGTTTACCAACGCTGCCTCACTTGTTCAATCGTCCTAATAAAGCCAGCATCCGACAATTTATCCGCTACAGTTTTAAATAAATCACTATTTTGATTTTGTTTCTTTCCATCAAAGTTTTGTCTATTTGTTTCATGCAGCAAGGGGAAAATCCTGTCTCCTCATCTTTCCTAAAGAAGAGCTATGTGCCATTTTTTTCCAAGGAATGACAACTTTATGCCTTTCTGTGTGGTAATGTGCACCAGAGTTACCGGGGTAAGGTGTATACATGTCCGGAAGTTCTGGTTATTACAGGCATAACCCAGCAATCCGATGTCTCATTAGCGGAATAAGAACTTAATTGGGTAATGCTGACCGGGGTAAGGCGTTTATATGAGTTATAGCGTTACCAGAATATTTAAATACCCTGATCAATAAGCAGAATATTGTGTACATGTGAATGTGTCAGTGAGGGTAGAGGGAGCAGAGTTGCTTATGAGTCTAACACTTGAGTCCAAGTTATAAACCCCGATTTAAACAGAAAATGGTTGGCTTTAGACTAAAAATGTGACTTTTTGATTACATTTTTCTTGAAATATCAAGAAAACAAATCCTTAATTGAAAAAGGAAAAGATGGCAGCGAAACTCTTTTATTGTATAAACTTGTATTGGCATTCAAACAAGATCCACTGGAAAAAAATAAAGGACAGGCTGTCAAATTTCATTTCAATTTTTCATTCTTCTTGCCTTTTTTAATTTTGGCATTGTTTTTGCATTGTGATTTGTTGTTCATTATCTTCAGACTTTTTCCTTCATTCCTGTCTCACTTTTACACTGTCATTATTTTTCAGTTGTCACTGATTTTCAGTTTCAACATTCTGTCACTGTTTTGGTGTGGAAAAGAGAGGTTGGGGGCAGCGAAAGGAGTGCAAGAATTCCATACTAAGGCGTGGCCTTATAATACAACAGCTCCACTGCAAATGTTCCCTTTTTCAATGCAGGATTTGTTTTCAATGCCAATGTTTTATTCTCAGTTACATCATTTTGGCCCCATACTAAACACCCACCCACAAACTCAAACGTGAATAACAAAGCCAGAAGCTACATTTAGGTAATTTTAGCTAATTTTGCAAATGCTGAGGGCAGAAAGGCAGATTAAGACTCTAAAAGCTCAATGTATTTTGTCATTGATTCCAGTGATGTTTCCTCACCGCAACACTCTCATAGACCTCGTCATATGTTCTGGAGTCTGTTGAGGTGGACGCAGCAGTGTTAGTGGCCCATCTGACAGGAAAACAGAGTGACAGATGCATTTCAGGAAAAGAAAAACATATCAAGGGACAGAAAACAGATGAACACATGCAGGAACACGCAAACATATACTGTAGGAAGTGACTCACAGGAAGGAGTGTCTGGCAGCGTGCCGTATGTCAGTGAGCGTGTCCACATCAATGTAGTCATAGTGCAGCTCTTCAGGCAGGGTGGTGCTGCCCGTCTCTGCAAACAACACACCCAGCCAGCGGCCCAGATCCTCTGAACAGCTGGCCTGGTGGACACATACAAACTAACAAGTGACTTGACTTCCACAAAGATGGGTTTGTCACCCCTGTGCAGACAAAAACACCTCTCGGACATTAGAAATTGATTCTCTGAAGGCGTAATTATTCACCTCGAGAGATGCTAGTTCACTGCCTGCCTGCCAGATGCAGAAAGAGAAAGGGTGTTTGGGGCCCAGGCCGCCTGGCACCACCTCTGCACCTCTGAGTGGCACCACAGTGAGTGGCCGCTGGTCCCCGGGGTCCTTCTGCAGGTACAAGCTTCCACTGCGCACCACGCACCAGCGCTCCTTCCACGTGCCACTCAGACACACGCAGAGGTAGCCTGTGAAGAGAGAGCTGAAGTCAGTTCATATGACTAATGATAAAAATGATCTTCACTGTACAATAACTGCAGCTGCTTGTTTCTGAAAATTTGCTTTACTCTCGAGCCAAATTCATACACAAACAGCATTTGAACATTTTAACCTTGTTAGATGTGTAGCATGTATTAGCTATGATGAACACACCACTGTTCCTATGTGACTTCTTTATTATTTTTTATCTGAAGATTAAACAATTTTTTGATTGATATATTCATATAAATACATATACAGTATGTTTGCATGTTGGTTTTCCTCATCTTTTTATTTATTTATGATGTTTTCACAGCACACTTGCATGATGATGGTTGTAAGTTTTTTGACAAACATTCTTGTAAAACTCGACATGTTCAGGCAGTTTCAATAAAAATTAACCAATCAGTCAATCAATTGAACAAAAAGCATTGCGACCAGTTTGCGCTCTCACCACAGCGTGGATTGTTGAGTTGGCCTGAAAACGAAGGAGGTTCCCCTGGTAAAGGAGGCTTCTTTTTGGAGAAGGTGATGATCCTATTGATCTTCTTCCCTGCTGCTCGGCTCATAGACCCCGTCAGCTCTGAGAACGTGCCACGTTTGCCCCGGTCTGAAATCAAACGGACCCTTTTCATTTAGAGCTGACAGAGTGGAGGACCTCAGTAGCCTTACATGATAAAAGAGATAAGGTTACTTTGTTATATCCTGCCATGTTTATGTTGCATAAGCAGTGTCAATAGTGCTACTTAATGTATGGAATAAAAATGTCATTGATCATGATAAAAAAAATGTGAAAATTAGAGGAGAATACAGGTTTCAAGTGAGTGACATTTTTGTATAAACTCCACCAAGTCAGGACTTACTGTACATTCAGAATTCAGGAAGAGTATATTGTATTTTATTTCAGAAGTCTTATTTATTCAACCTTTCCCGCAAGTATGTGTGTGCGTGTTCCTGCTGCATGCACCAGGTGCTGCAGAACTCTGCCCACCCCACTTCCTCTGATGTCAGCGGGACATAATCGCAGGAAGCGGACAGGAAGGATGTCATATCTGTTTGTGCCTGGCTTCCTGTCTCTCCCTCTCTCTTATGTCTCTTTAGGTTCAGAGCCGCTCCGCCAGCAAACAGGTTGCAACAACTGTCAAACAAAATTAAGTGTTTGACCCATATTCTGATCCAACAACATGGATCCCCTCCCCGGTTTATCCTTCCTGATTCTGCGGATGGATAAACAAAAACAGTGTGTAAACGTTTGGTCAGACTAAAAGGGAGCTCATGTGTGTGTACTTAAGCAAACATTTCAGTCCTCTAATGAGCAGTTGAGGGACTTGGCTTTAGGAAGAGGTTAGCATTTATTTTTATAAATACGTTATTTTGGTATTAGCTTATTGGCGGAATAATAGCAACATATCGTCAACATTAATGTTTATATTAACACTATATTTATTTCTGAACAATATAAATGAGGAAAAAACATCAGAAAAGCTTTAGTACTGAACATAATAATTCAATAGCATTGAAAACTAAATGTGCCAGAAGTTTAATCAACAAGAAAAACTGCAGTTTTTTTATGCTAACAAAATTAGTAGTTGGGCTGCTTTAAAATTTTGAGTTTACTGAACTTAAAAATACAACTTCAGGTAATCTCATAATCAAAAGTTACCTCAACTTGTCTTTTCAAGTTCAGTGAACTCAAACACTTTTGGTTAGTTATTGAAGTTGGCTTAACATATCCTCCTATTTTTCACCTCTTATTATATTTTTGAAAAATAATCTCAACCTCGGCAAATATTATCCAATTAAATGGGATTGGGAGTATCAGATAACGCAGCCCATCCTTTACTGGATTTAACATTTAGCTTGTGCATTAATGGCAGTGAAGTGTCTTAATAGGAAGTGTGTATTAGCTTTTTATAGTTTTTATAATTAAGTTTTAATATTTGTAATAGAAATGCAACTAATGATTATTTTTATCATTGATATATCTAACAGTTATTTTCACGGTTAATCAATCATTTATAAATTGTCAAAAAATAATGAAAAATGCTCATAACTTTTTTTTTCAGAGCCAAAAATCATGTCTTTAAATTGCATCTTTACTCCAACCAAAAGTTAAAAACCCAAAGACTCTTCATTTACTGTCAGACATGAAAAAGAAAACCAGCAAATACTGAAATTTAAGAAGCTGGAACAAACAAACATTTAATAATTTTGATTGAATTAAGAACAAATTATTATTTGATAATCAAAACAGTTGTCGACTAATTTTTTTCAATCAATTAGTTGATTAATCATTGCAGCTCTAATTTACAAAGAATGTGGTTGAGGTCGACATTTTGCCCTCATCCTCCTCCTCCTCCTGATCTAAAGAGGAGGTGAAGGAGGAAGGTGCGGGTGGAGGTTAACAGTCCAGAAAAACAGCCCTGTTGTCTGTACGGAGGCATCAGCAAAAGTCTTGCAATATGAATCAAAAGTAAAGTTTTAATTGTTACATCTCACTATGATGATTCGATCTGTAGTATAATGCTTTATGTTGTACACTGTTAAATGTTAACTGGTTTCATGGAAACATAAATAGAAAGTCAATAATTGCACTAATTGTTAGCTGATGAAAGTGAACCTACTCAGTGAGTCAGTGGTGTCCCGTCCCGATCCCTGTGGAATGTCTGCTGTTGGTCCGCTGTCTGAGTCTGATGCCTGCCGCTCACAATGCAGCACCTGAAAGAATAAATACAAATCGTTAATCCTTTACTGTTCATGTCAAAACCTTCTTTTAACAACTCCTCTTCTTTCACTGAGCAAACTCATGTCTACAATAATCACTCTGAAGTTTCTGGAAATGTTTATTGGTGTATTTTAAACCGTGCTCTGCTCTGCCAACATGGGTTAAGTTGCCACATCACTCAGCTCATAAGCTTTGCAGCTGCGTGAAATAACTTTATTGAGGGTTTGGAGACTGTTTGAAAACCGCCCAGCTGAGCAACCACAATAATGTCACCTCACTCACTGCTTCTAAGCAGGAGCCAAAGGAACAGTTGTGCCATGCGTGGGCTGCAAGAGGTGATGTCAGCACTGAAATATAAAGACTAGAGTATGGATTCAACATGAAGTGCACCTCAATAAGTAACACAGTAAAGTAAGAATCACTCTTAGAGAGAAAAGGGAGTTCTCATTTTAGACAGAAAAATCAAGAAATTCATGACTGGTTCAGGACAAAGTGTTAGAATGAAAACTCAAAGAAAATGCTTTTAATAAAAAAGCTGACATTAAAAGACATATTCAGAAATACATACATATTTACACACCTTGTCAAGCTCCAACTTCCTTTGTATAATGGGAGACGTGGATACGTCCAGTCTGTCAGTGTGACTACACTGGCTGCCAACGTCTTGCACCACCTGGTCATATAAAAAAAGAAAACCTTCACTTCCCTGTGTTCTCACCTCCTCCTGTCTGACTCAGCCCTTTTATATTGGGAATAAAGTTACCTTAAGCCATCGCTGCGCCTGCTCTTTACTCTGCACAGCCAAGACTAGAGCTTCGCCTCCAGGCAGCGAGAAGCGCAGCTCGTGTCTTTTCTTGCGGCCCTCCTTTGGGACGTAGATAACATTGCACAGATTCAGCGGCAGCTCTGTGTGTGGGATGCTCTCTCTGATGCTCTTAAAGCACTGTAGGAGAGAAGGTACAGAGACAGACTTTGATCTGATGCCATTTCACTGCTGTTGCAACCATTTTTTTATAAAACATACATTACGTTAGGGTTAAAATAATTGACCACGAGCATCTCTATCTACCTGCAGTTTATTTTCTCGAACAACGA
>KV751332.1:13359039-13405936 GCA_001698575.1 Mola mola | reverse complement strand
TTAGGAAGCTTCCTTCCCTAAAAGAAATGAAGCCAAAGTAAAGAATAAAATCTGTGGTTTCCACTGCAGTTAAAATAGAGCATGGTAACCACACTGTGATTCACAGTTAGTCATTCATTTGTAAGAGGTCTGACATGCAGGACACTTGATCTCTATTTCTGTGAAGAAATCAGCTACATCAAGTGTAATTATATACTGGAAAATGGTCATTGATATGATGACGGATTATTGCTGCCCTTAAACAGGGAGAGCAGATCATTTTGTGTTTGAGCTGCTAATTCTTAAAATTATTTCATTTCAGTAAGAGTTTCGGTGGAAAGTTTTATTTCACCAGGATGGCCCACATAAATGGTCTTTTATTAACACAGCCAAGAAAAATCTGGAGGACACACTTAAACTTTAAGCATTAAAATAGTAAATGTCACTTCCCATTAAAAAGGTCATTTAAAAAAGCACTATAGCAAGTATCTAATTCTATTTTTAGGAGGAATAATTTTTTATAAAGTAAAATGTAAATGTAAAAAGGTGCAAATCTGGAGTTCTTAGCTGCCAGTAGTGCTCAAAAATGAAGTAAACTACAAAGATATGCAGCTCTACTGAAAGAACTGGTACAAGGGTTAAGTTATAATAAGATCCAAAGAGTCAGAGAACAGAGAAAAGCCCTCACTCTCCCATAGCCTCTTCCGCCACCACCCCCCTCTCTACTCTGACAATACTCTATTGTCTCCACAAAGTCCAAAATTAGATGGCCACAATGCTTCACAAAAGACAATACAATGTCAGAAAGTCTGACAAAAAAACAAAACAGGAACTGTGTCTCACACACACAGTCTAAGAGGGGCGTGGTGCGATGCAGCTGCATCGTCTTGATACATGGGCATTCAGGGTTAAACGATATATCTCCACCAGCTGTGTGTGTGTGGTGTTTCTCTGCCAGCAGCTGTGGTTTCCTGTCTTAGCTGTCGTCAGAGGCTTGTCTCCTCTCTTTCCATCCTAATGTGAGTCTCGCGCCTCGTGATTTCCCCTCTCCGCTTATCCACTCCTCTATAACACTCATTCTGTCTTATCATTGTAAACTTGTCCTCCGTCTGTCTCTGTTCACATTTGTTTCCAGATTTTTTAATGTCACTGTCCTCAGTTCATTCACCTTCTGAAGAACCGATGAAGAAGAGTCCTGGCTGGAAGGTCAAACTAAAGAACTTTTATACTCAGGGTAGACAAAGCCAGTGGTGTCTGACCTCACAAAGTCAGGGACATCCATTCATTTGCTGTATCTCTCCCTCCCTCATCCTCCCAATCTGTATACATCTCTCTCTCTCGCTTTGTGGGACTGAAGGGTTGAGAGGCTGAGAATCAGCTGTTCTGGAGGCTTGTGGTTGTGTTCGCCCACAGAAGGATCTTTGTAACCCCCCACATGCACACACACACACATTTTTCCTTTGAACGTTTTCACCGATGGAGTCATGAACTTATCTTGCAGGGAGCACGGGCACACGCACACACACACACAAACACATTCAATCAATTTGTGTCTTTGAAAAGAGATACAGAACAAATGGAAAACACGTTTGTGTTTTTTTTTTCCGCAGAAGGTCAGTCATGGGACCTGAGCCATGCGACTCTCATTTGAACTGATTTGGAGTGTATGGTTGCAGCTCGGAACAAAACAACGGCTCCTCACTGCGTCTGCTGTTTATGCCACCACATAATGCATATGGGCGGCAGGATGACAGAACGGCTACTTTTCTTTCTCTAACCTGAGGCTTTAATTCCCGTCGGTTACACATGCAACCCAACCCTCCTCTCTGACTCGCCTCTCCCATCCTGTATCTGTCATTCCTTTTTTTTTTCGCTTCTTCAGGACGAAGAGGTTATATACTCCGAGTTGTCTGAATTGAATCGCTTGTTGTTTCCATGAATTATGCTCCCTCTGGCGCGTGATTAGATCTCCTTGTGTAACATAAATACACTTTTCATGCTTTTTCAATTTTAAGAGAATATATAGGCCTTCCAGTGTGACAGTTCCTGCCTCCCCCACACTCCCAGAGGCTGATGTCCCTCCAGATCCCACATTCTCCTCTCCACTCCTTCCTCTCTGTCCCTCCTCCTCCTCTGATCCTTTCCTTTTAACTCCACTTCCCCATCTGCCTCCCTCCATCCCATTCTCCAGACACCCATCGCTGCAGATGGATGTCAGAGTTCAAGTCCTGGCAGCCTCCTCGGAGACAAAAGTCTACTTCAGAGATTCAGCAACCCGTAATTCATATTTTCGTGACAACAGTTGATGGTGTCAACGCTCAGCATTCAGTCAGATACCCCCCAACCCCTCCAGAAACCAGGCTGGCAGTGTTTTTAAAAAGAAGCAGCTGGGGGAGTGGAATTCTGTCTTTGTTGCATTCTTTCAGTATCTTATCACTTTCCTCAGATAGTACATGGTGAGAAGACGAAGGAAACAAAGGAGGATGACACAGTGGCACAGCTAAATCATAATAAAGGGTCCAGTGTGTAGACTTTGGGGGTGTTTCGGGGTAGAAATGGAAGATAATATCTATAAATCTGTTTTCACTTGTGTATATTCACCTGAAACTAATAATCACGAGAGAGTGCTCAGAGTCTGGCATGTAGCGCCGTGTTCCGTGTTTCTACAGAAGCCCACATCCGACAAACCAAACACGTGCTTTAGTGCATGTCATTACATTTTTAGTGTGTGTATGTGTGTATATGTGTGTGTGTTGCGGGGGGGGGGGGGGGGGGGGAGGGGGTGGAGGAGGAGTTGTGCTGTGGATTCACCAGGATATGGAACCTCTATAGATCATAGGAGAGCCACCAACATTGGTAATTTAGCTCAACAGCAGATGCAGCTTTTAGAATAGTTCAATATATGTGCTAACTTATTTGTTATTTTGGCAATACTGAGATGGATATTGATATCAGGCCGACTGTATGACGCTGACAAACAAAACCCAGTCAGATTAGTCAATTGCTAAAATCAAATTTTGATAATTGAATAATTGTTTCAGACTTGCTCAAAGCGAAATTATCAAACACTTGTCGGTTCCAGCTTCTTAAAAGTCGGGATGAGTAGTAAATACTTTTTAGGGTTTTTTATTTTGGACTTTTTTAAATGGGCTGAGCAATTTTTTTTTTTTTTTTTACTATTTGTTTGAAAAATTAATAGAGTAAATGATTGACTGATTAATCATGAAAAATATTGGCAGAATAATAAAAGATTAAAATAATCATTAGGTGCAATTTTACTTAGCATAAAGACTGAAAACATGGGAACACAGCAGGCCTGGCTTTGTCAAAAAGGTAATGAAATCTGCCAACCAACACAAGCTCTTTTTTAAAGCAATAACTTGTTTGATCTATGCAAAAAGCAAACTGTAAAAGACATGACATAAATATGTATCTTTTAACATTCATTTGGAAAAATATTAAACTTTTTCTTTAAACCTGTATTAAGTGACATCACCACAAAATCTAATGGCTCCTTGCCATAGAAAAGTGTTGCCTACCCCAAAACAACTAAAAACAAATACACAACTTTGGAGGAATACTTTTTTTTTTGATAAAAATTGATAAACAACTTATGTGTATAAATTAAAATGCGATGCTGGAACAAGAGAACTTTGTAGCTTAGCATAGAGACTGGAAAAACAACTCACTCTAACTTCATTAAAAAAAAAATGTGCCTCCCATCACCTTTAATTAACACTAAATATTTTTTTTGCCTCATCTGATAACCAACAAACTGTTGTGGCTTTAAAGTAGTTTATGTGGGAGAGAAAAAAGTATGTTTCCGACTACCAAATAATTAAGAACCAAACATTAACTGTAACTGTCATTACAATCACTGTAAAAAAAAAAAAAAAAATCTGCTTTTTATTGTACGGACACCAGTTTTACCACCTACATCAGACCAACCTGTGGCCTTGGAAACCTCTATCAAAAATAAGCCAGGCAGTTTATATTTGTATAGTTATTTACTTAAATATTACTTGATTAACAATAGACATAAGTTATGGAGTTCCTGACTCTGAAAGAGAATGGAAAGTGGAGGCTGTGTGGAGGATTACTGGGTGAGGAAGAGGAAGAGGGAAAAGGAAATGTAAAGGAACCACATTGGAGGTCAAGGACAGTTGTTAACTGTGCTGGTGTGCCAATATGTGGGTGTGCACATGCCATGCCTTTTTATAAATATTGTATTATTATCCCATCCTAACACCACTCAAAACATTCTTACTGTCCCCAGCGAGAATGTTTTCCTCTACTGCACAGTAGTTGTTTGACCTCAAAACAGGCATGTTATTCAGTGTCATCTGCTTGTGTCCATGAGTGTTTATTAGTTTTGTGACTCAAAGACACAACGCAACCACGTTTGTAAATATTAAGATGTTTCATATGTATCATAATAACATTCTGCAATTAAATTACATTTATATGAGCTGACCTGCCTTAGAAATAACATTACAGACACGAGAACTACTTCAACCATCACAATGTAGTTGTCCGTGTGGTAACAAAAATGCGAGATTTTCAAGCAAAAAAAACACATTTTTGAGTCATTTGTGACATTTTCCATCCATGTTTATAAGTGCAAATCAAGTACTTTAGGCCAAAACATGATCTCTTCCATATCCAAACCAAGTGTTTTTTGTGTGCATAAACCTAACCAAAACATAAGCACACAAGCATTGTCACAAAATAAAATCTGAATGTAAGAAATGCTTGTCAAACACCATTCCAGACTTATCTGTAGCTGCAGAAATGCACCGTTCCAACATTATCTCGGGCAAATGAGTTGGTGCGTGATGGTTCAAAGTCAAATGAGTTCTGGGAAATTGTGCAGCCATTTACTGAGCTCCTAAAAACCACAATTTATTATCATCATGTCGTGATTCTAAGAGCTGACCCTCTACACTTTGATCTGATTCTGTCCTCAATGTTTGAACATAATTAATAGTTTTGTCTGTAAGTCTAAAATAGAGATGACTTACTTCTTTTAGCTCAATTTCCCTCTATTTGGGGATTCCAATGTGACCGGGCCTGAATGTTGAGAACAGGATAATTTGTTCTGAATGAACTGATTGTTTTGAAGTGTCTTTTTTTTAATCCATATCAATCACTGCTTTCTCTCACTCGGTCACTTGTGATCCTGGTTGACCACAGCTGGATCACCTGGTGTCCCATCACGCAGCTTCCTGTCGGCAGCCCAGAGGCTGCACGCACAGAGCGGCCATTCAGCGGCGGCAGCCCCGCTTCCAACGGGGCACTTCTCCGTCGGTATCGGATGGTGTCACTCTACCTGCGCGAGGATTCCTCCTCCATGCTCCCACACACGGCGCACCAACCAGGCGCGTGTACGCAGGCGTGACGTCACTCGCTACCGTTAGTCCAACCCGCAGCGGGGCGCGCGAAACACCGTGAAGGACGATAAGCCAGGCTCAATTCTGTTACAAGCATCAAGGGCTTTTAGAAACCTCAAACTCGTTTATTTTTATGAGTCAAGCGTCAAGTATGGTGACAAATGAGAAGTAAACCCGACACGTTTTTTTACTTTTTGACGTTGTGAGTAATGGCTTCCTGTCAAAGTTTCTGTACTTCTTTGTCGCGAATAAATACAAACGTGATACACGGCGGTAAAAGGAAGAGCTACTCACCGGTTTGACGTTTGGAGTCCGTCTCGTTTCCTGAGGGTTTTTCTTATTATCGTCTCAAAAATAATCCCGGAACTGTTTAATTTAAAAGCTGCAGTGATTAGCATGTGACACGCACTCGCCGGAGCTCGGTCAGCCTCGGTGCGGCCGAGTGAGCCGGAGCGGCCGCGTCGGTTCACCGCTCGACCCGGCAGCCGCTGCTCCGCTATCCAGGGCTCCCCCGGGTCCTAACACCAGTCCCATATCTGGCGATCTCCGCCCCTTAAACATGCATTCCTCCGGATGGCCAGCAGGGGGCGACACCAGTGGTTGCAAAACAGAAAATTCAGACTACAGGCTCCTCAATGTAAAATCAACCCCCTGGCCGGCTGGTTTTAGTATTAGGCCCATAGTGAGAAAAAAAAAAACAACACTTTGAGGATAAGGTCATAGTTTTACAAGAATAAAGTCAACACAAAAAAGGAGTAAATACTATAAGAAAAGGTGGTAATTTGTGAAGGACCTACCTGTTTTATTTCTTGTAAAGTTACAACTTTACTCTCATAAAATTGTGACTCTTTTTCTTGTAAGATTACCAGTTGTTTATTTTGCTCGTAAACTAGCAATTTTTTTCCAGTAAATTCAAGACTTTTTTCCCGTAAGATTATGACTTTTTTTTCCTTGTAGATTTAAGGCTTCTTTCTCATAAATGTATTACTTTATTCTCAAAATCTAAAAAAAAAAAAAAAAAAAATCAATGTGGCCCTAGAATCCATAGTCATAGTTTTCTGCCTCACTTGTCTGGGTCAAAATCTTATTATGGTCTCAGTCTCTAGTTTAAAGTCTTGGACAATACCACGTGGCCGTCATTTTGAATATTATGGTCTGTGGGGCGTGGCTACAATTTGATTAATATGCAGTAACAGAGGAAGACAGTCAGTGACACTTGATATTCTGATTGGATATGTACAAATCAGCTTCAGAGCCAGAAGGCTTTCAAAGTTGCTGTGTACATAGAGATGGCCATCTTTAAACTTAATTTTTTCATCCAATTTAGCCAATAGAGCTAATGCTAATGCTTAGCAGAGTGGGTGTGCATGTCCATAGTTTCTAATTCAGATCTTCACCTTGAGACTCCCCTCTGGTCGAACTACAAAACTCCTGAAACCAACCGACCAACATGTCTACACCTGTGAAGCCAATCTAAGGCTTCAAACGGGACATTCAGAAACCAGTGGGTGTCGTCGGAACTAAACACCGACAGTACGTCAGCAAATACACAAATAGGCATTTTAGAGAATATTCACTCAATTTGAAGAAAATAGCATCATGTAGGAATGTTTTCTGGAATTCTCATTTGGCAGGAGGCGTGGTTTATTCCTTTCTGATTATTATATCACAAAGGTTTGCAAGATACACCTGAAAATATTACATAACAAGAAAGTACAACTTATCTGTTTCATTAATTATTAGATTTTGAAAAAACTTATTTAAAAATACATTTCTTTGGCTCTATTGGAGCACTAATTCAGCACAATAACTAAATGTTATGAAATGAATGTTGTGGAGTAAAGCACTGTTCTTGTCTCCAGTAGATTACCTGAAGTCGCTCTACCTCGACTGAACGGAGCAATTAAATACCTCACACAAACTGATGGCAGTGGTTGTCACGAAACCAAAACGCCACAGCGTTGATAACTCTTTGGTTAAACCGACTGGAATCACGACGGGAGGACGTGATGAGAATTTGTCAGTCATATCCTGTTGAAATCACTGACCTGATCATGAATTTTAATCCATTATTCACTGTAAGGTACACATCTAATGGTGCTTAAATCCTTAATATTAATTTAATTTCAAGAAAAGTATTTAATTATTTGATTAATCAATAATTGTGATGGGTCTGTAAACCCCCTCACTCGTTGTACTGCCCGTCTGGATTGAACATGTTATACTCCTGAGAACAGTCATTCATTAATTTCTAGTCAGCTACTGAAAATGATATTACTCAGAACGAAATGAAAATTTCCATCTTTTCCAGACAGTCGTGAAAGGGGCTCAAAGACCCCTGAAAAAGAAATCATCCCAACCATCATTTTAAACTTTATGACAAGTATCAAAGGAAGGACAACAAAAGGTTTATTTAGAAGTGACAAATTTTGCAAATTGTTAAATCAAAATTTGTGAACACACACCTCATAGTTCTAGTTCCTGCAGTGAACAGCAACGTTATTTCATCTTTTACATTCAGTTCAACACTTCAACAAGATCTCAGCACGTTCTGTTTTTATTAAGTTCGTTTCAGCTCAGTCCCTCTCACCTGTTTTCTCTCCAACACAAATGTTTTCTTAATGCAACAACAACACAACAACACTTTCTTTTATGTGACGCCTGTCCACACTTCAATAAACCATCTTTGTGAGTGCTATTTTTTTTTGCATCTTTCTTTGTTTACCCCTTCCCTTGTAACTTCCTCCATTTCTCCATTACTCTGTCTTGCATTTCCTTCCTTTGAAAAACAACCTTTGAATCCTTCTGTTGAATAACAATCGTCAGTGAAACTCTCTTTGCTGTAATAATACACACACACAAAGTCAAACACAAACATGACTCGGTCTGGTTTGATTGTAATTCAGCAGCAGTTACTGACAAAAAAAGGTGGATTTATTTAAATACAGCAGTGTACTACATTGGTCTTATCCTAAGGTTTCCGCAGCACTAAAGACCTGATTTCTAAACGTTACATCTCTGAGATCAGAGCCACGACACACTTCATTCACGGTAAAGCTCACAACCACATCATAATTCAAAAACAACTTGGGCGAACCTTTCTGCAAGTGACAGGAAATCTGATATGGCTTCAGAAAAAATGTCAAATACTTCCCAATATTAAAAAAAAAAAAAGAAGAAAACCTTTGGTTTTCATTAACACATAACATCTCCATCTTTATGCCACGTTCAATTGCCGTTTTGAGCAAATGAGCTGCAGAGGATCGTGTGTGCACGGCTGGAGTCTGTCTGCTCCCCAAACTCTCTCCCTTAATCCAGCATGAATGCAAGTTTGACTCAAAGCAGACCTTCGGGATGGCACCTACTGAGCTCTCAATCTACCAGGTCATGTATGCGCCTCCTGTTGCCACACTGCCACCTGCTGGTGGCATACTCTCTTTGCTGTTCCTTTCTCTCATTCCAGTTTTTCCTTTTGACCATTCACCACAATACATTTGTATTGCCCAATAAGACCAAGTACGCAGTACAGCCAAAAGCACGCCAAGCTCTGGAGGCCCACAGTTCCGCTCTTGTTCTGCCGATCTGGGGTCTGGTCTGAGGCCTCTCTCACAGGGTGAGACAGCTGCGGCGTCCTGGTTTTTCTCAGAAGAGTCTGACCTGCTTCTTCAGTTCAATTTTCTTCCACTGCGCGAGGCGATCAAAGGCAGACGTGGACATGCCAAAGACTCTGTAGAACTCCTCTGGTGAGAGGTGACGCTGGCAGGAGAGAGGACATGCAGCGATTTAGGGATGGAAAGTCAATGATAAGGGTCACTTTGTAAGCTTGCTACAAATAGCTTTGTTTCAACGTCTTATAATAATCTCTATCTATGTGAGTATTTTAATGAATAAACAACTGCATGGCTCTATGACATGTTGGCCACTTGGTTAGAACTAAAATATTCTTTACCATGAAATTGTGTGTACACGTTCATGGTCCCCAGAAGATGATACTCACTCTGACTTTTACTATAGCAGCACTGTAAGGTTTGTGTGTCTGTTTTATAAATGATTAAAACATGGATACACTTAGATCGAGAAATATTTAGACAATGGAACAGTTTTTGAAATCTATTTCAAATCCACAATTGATTTGAAATAAAGTCAAGATGTGATCGAAGTGCAGACTTCAGCTTTACTATAAAGCTTTACTCATGTCTTGATGGCTTTATTTCAAATCTGTTGTGGTGGTGTTCAGTCGCAAAATGATAAAAACTGTGTCACTGTCCAAATACTTCTGGACCTGACTGTAGATTTAGTAACTATTGCCTCAGTAGAAAGTTCTCTCTTGTTTTGTTTTTGTGTTTTGGTGCCTGGTAATAAGATGATGCTGCTGATAGTAATGTGATACCACTGGCAGTATCGTGCTGTGGACAGAATGGAAGCTACCGTACAAAGACAAGAAACACGCCACAATTACTACAGCCATCAAAATGTTATGTATAGAAACGTTTCAAGAAAAGAAGCAACAATGAGAATGGAGTGCAAAACGCTGCCAGTTAAAACTCACATATAACAATTCAGCAATGAACATGCAGTCAACAGAGGGGAGGCAACCCAGCAATTTAATAACAGTCAATGGCTGCCTTTGTCACCAGATGAAGTAGCTTATTTTTACTGAAATTTTCATCCCTAATTACTACAGCCTGTTTGTACGGCAAATCCATCAGTACTTCTTTCTTGTGAATTCTCAGCCACTAAGCTTAGCTTTACACTTTTGGCCTTTTATAGCTGTGTTGCCATTACATGTTGGTGTGTTTGTGTCGCTCTATGAGATGGTGATTTAGGTAGATTTTGTAAAAAAGAGGAGTCGGAGCAGTTTACCTCGAGCCGGGCTCGCTCCACATCGCTCGGAAGGCGCTGCGGCCCCCTGACTGACACGATTAGGGCTTCATATGGGTAGATCTATCAGATAGACAGAGAGACGGAGGCAGGGTTTCAACGTGAACATTCAGAAGTGTCGTATCTGAAAGCTCCGTCTTCACCCGCATTAACCATGCAGTAATGGGCCAACATGTGAATTAAAGTCTTCAGTAAAGTTCATTAAATAGAGAAACCATCCATACACGCATAAATACAATGAATCAGATGCTCTTCTCAAGTGACTTTCCCCTTAATGTCATTCTAAATTCTTTACTGAGGAAGATTATTTTCTTTATGATGAATAACCCTTAGCTGGCGTGGCAAAAAGCACAAACTGCACATTTCAAAATTATCTAAATATTATCCTTTAGTTTCATTACGAGAATTGTTTATAACCAACATCAGTTGGTTAAATGCCAGGTTTTGTCAGTTGTTAGACATATAAAGAGAAAAGCATTCCGTACTACTTGTTTTACATTACTCTTAAAGGGAGAGATAACTGCAGGTTTTGAATAAATAAGAAATTCAAAAATACAAAATTCTTAAATGATCTACGTTCTTCAATGAGACGTTCATGAGGACTGTGGCTGTCATGAAATATTACAAAGGAAACATAATGAGGCATATTAGAGATAAAGTGAAAAGAATTACAGGAAGTGGCAGGTGTATTTTCTTTTTTTTTCTTTACGATAAATATCAACACTTTCATCACATTTTTAATGGCAGGTATGATTCATCATAAGGAGACAATGTTGATGGCAGCATACAAACCCTTTACCATTTCTTTGTGTTTGTTTGCGCAGCTGTAATGTCAGTAACATGTCCCCCCACGAAATGTAAGTGAGCCAAGAGAGAGTTGGTGAGAAAGATTATTATTAATTTTAAACAGGCCACATGTCATCTGTATGTATTACCCATTCATCCACTCACTCATTCACTCTAGGCTCAGTTTAATAGCTGTTGCATCAGAATCTTACCTTGTATTCTGAGAGAAAGGGAGAAGAGACAATAAAGGATCAGTCATTTGAAATGTACAGTGCGTAATTTCTGCTGTGCCTCTAATTAAAAATCCACGTCACAAGCAAGAAAAGAAAAATCACAGGGCTGCGAGCAGCTTTGCACACTACCCTCCGGACACTGTAATGCGTCAGCTGGTGTTTCAAATGTCTGGTTATGGGAAAAGTTTGCTTTTGCTGCTTTGTGCCAGGAAGCCTGTGGGAAGTCAGGTGCTGATGATGACTACAGAGTCTGCATAAAGGAGGTCATAGAGGATGAAAATGCACATGCAGAACGCTTCGACCGAGGATTTGCGTCCCAGGTGAAACCAAAGGTTGACAAACTTTGTATTGAAAATTTGTCAAAGTGGACGTTGAAGATACTCGTGTATAATTGATCCTCTGAACTCTTCAACCCCCCAAGTTTGGCAACAAATGTCACGCCCAGTTTCCAGTTTGGTCAGGGTTTCGCAAAAAGATGGGTAACGATAGCAAAGACCTTCTGTTTCAAACAAGACTCGGCCATAGGCCTCTTCTCCTTTCTGGCACAAAGCCTGCAGACAAAGTTTTTCCACTTGCATTTTTCAAATAAAAGAGGGGGGACAGGCATGCATTGCAATTGCAAATCTGGTAAGTACACAGCCGAACAGAGAAGCATACGGCAGTCTGTTTTCAGTTCCAAGTTCCAATTTAAGTCGGAAATGCTGCATAATATGCTTTAAAACTGTGCAATTCACTATGCTTAGTCGAAATAACATGCAATATGAGGCAAAATAAATGGAAAGACAACTAGAAAAGGGATTAAGGCAATATTTACTGTAGACTCGGCTTACCTCTGATCTGCCAATTAACTGCATGACTGCTGTCATACTGGTAATAATCTGCACCGGCACTCCCAGGCTGCCAGAACACCAGAAAAACAGTTTAGCAAACATGGACTAAGACAAAGCATTTCATCATCACACTTAAATTAATGTATCAGTAGCATTTTACAATAAAGGTGCATAAGTTAATTTTAGTAAACACAATAATAAGCATTTACCAGCAGTTAATGAATGTGCCAACTAATCATCTATGGTCTTCGTGTTAATCAGAATACTAATTTATGGATTAATCAATAGTTTAAAACCACACTTTTAAGTATCGTTTAAGGGACACATGTTTTCAATCTTACAGTAATGGTCCCGAAGAGCATTAAGAATTGGTTAATTAAGGTTAATAAATGCTTTATTAATGTTAGGTGAGTGTCTGTGTCCAAATGTTTCTCACTGGATTATTTGACTGTTAGTTAATGGGCAACTGTGTGTTAAGTAATGTTAATAATTTGGTTATAAACCTATTGAATAAGTACCCTAATTAACATGAAGACTGTTTGTAAGTGATTAGATTAGACATTAATTAACTGTTAGTAAATGCCGATTAGTGCACTAACTAATGTTAATGAATGTATCCTTATTGTAAAGTGTTAATAATGTATCTATTGATGTGATAATTTATCTAAAAAAATGACAATATCCATCCAGCTGTTAGTTACTGTCTCAGTTGGCCTCAGGCAGTAAACAGATACAAATGAAAGATTCAGTGGCAGAACGCACAAAGAAACACACTAATCAATACTGCCTACCCGGTTTACTCCATTTCTGCCGTAGCCTGGCAACGAGGCCGATTTGGCAGCGTACGAGTCTGGAAGAACACATACAAACACAGAACCATAAACAAACGTGCACATTATGCAAAATTAAAGCACTTCTCCATACAGAAGCATACAGAGTTAAAGCATGTGACAAGTTTAGCAGTGTGTTTGGTGGAAGTGGTAAACATCTGTAAAGGGCCAAACAAGCCACTGCTTTTGTAAAGTAACCAGCAACAACATCTGTTAGATATAGTGGAATAAAAAGTACATTATCTCTGTTTTGACATGTAGTGAAGTAGATGCTTGTAGTGATTGTTGATGCTTTCTGCTGCTGACTGCTCCCATCCGAGCAGGTTCACAAGACCCAGGATCATCTCTGCCATGCAGAGCTTAAGGCTCCCACGGCTCTGCCACTCACCTGACAGACTCCTGCTGTGGCTCCTATCGCACACAGATCGATAGAGCCAGTGTGACTCTGGAAGCATAATAATCAGTGTCTCAGCAAGCATCTCACTTGTTGCCTTTAAACCAGATTCATGTGCTGTGTCAATACAAATAAATAAAACACGTCTTGGAGGAATCCAATACAATTACTTCTTCGATTAACACTTACAACACACCAATCGCCCACCTTTTGTGATTCATTTCCCCTTTTTTAATCACCCATCATTTCTCCTGAAACCAGTGGCGACCAACGGCATCCCAGAATCCTTTGATAGGCCTCAATCTGTGGTGTGCACTGCTGCAGCTGAAGCAGCAGAGGGGAGTGTAGTCCCACTGATCCACCCCACTCACTTCCTCACTGGCTCCATTCATTCCTTCACAATCGCATGCACCTTTTTGAATCTTTCAGTCTTCCACTCTCTCACTTGCTCACTCTGCCGTACGCAGCCGGGCTGGAACAACATGACACAGTGTACAACTGTTTTGCCACACACGTTGAGACGCTGAGCTTTAATGGGTTTGTAATCTACAACTGTCGACAAGAAGTGAGATGCAGTCCCGTAGATTAGTCATGGCGTGTGTATGAGGAATATAGTTGTTTCATTATGCTGTCGCTGATAACAAACAGTGTGAAAACTACTAATCTAAGCATCTATTTCATCAGTGTCTTTAGAGAAGTGCTGGCCTGTTGTCACTGCTGCCATTTAATAGTCAAATTTGCACAGATGAGCAGGTATTTTACTTTAATGTTGTGATGTTTGCATTAAATCACAGCTTGCATGCACAAGAATGCAGTTCAGGATGTTTAAATTTGGATGTTATTCTGATTCTGAATCCATGACGGAGCAATAAAAACAACAGCTTCATGACAGGCACATAAAGGCCACGCGTGACCCTGTAAGACACGTCCATCTTTACAGCGCAGTGATGAATCTGCAGGTTGTGAAACAGATGGCTGAGGGGTGCGAGTCAAGCTGAAAAATACGGGCCTGAGCTAAAGATGGCATTCATCCTCTCATCTCTAACCCAAAAGAAAAGACTTTTTGTGAGTGTGTGTGTGAGTTGATAACAATCTGCCTCTTAAAGCTCTGCCGCTGTCACAGTGGAACCGACAGGATGAAGGGGATCGTACAGCCCGCTATGTCACTGTCCTCTCGAAGTGACCTCAGAGATCACAACACACCAATGAGCCACTCACCGCTGTCTGCGCTGCAGGTGGACCTGGGAGCTGGAGAGAGAGAGGCAACAAAGGGGAAAGGGACAGAGACGGACAATATACTCATTTCACGTTTCATACAAAATCTCCTCCAGCAGCTACTCATCAGTTAAAGGTGGAGAAATTTATTTAAGCAGGGGAACTGATTTACTGGACAAACTGGGGAATAAATTGGAAGAATCCCAATGTAAAATCCCAACAAAGAGGCCAAGTTCAAGTTTTTAAATGTTTGCATTAGCATGCTTTGACACAACTATGCTCAAAATGTTACTGGAGTGTCTGGTAACATGGAGAAGACAGTGAAACTTTTGTGTGTTTTTAACTCAGTAACTTATAAAAATACTGTATAATAACCTGCATATATTTAATTGATTTCATGCTGTTGTGGATGACCAAATGTTGTGCAATGGAAGAGGGCTTCTCAAATTTCGTTGTGTGTTGATTGTATAACGACAGTAAAGACATCCTATTCTGAAATGAATGTTTTATACCAGGAATCAGAAGTTGCTTTGAAGTACTCCTTTAAATGTTTGCACATCAAGGCGGTTCTCCATCACTTGTAACTTGGCTTCTTTGTTTGGATTCTACAGACAAGTTTTATGTGATTTATTCCCCCTTTGTCTAATAGATCCTGGGCTATTTGAAGATTTTTTACAAATCCATCCTATGCCATTTCATAGTTCTCCATAGTTTAGACTTTAATACAAGAGTGAGCTCAAACATTCAAGTGAGGGAATTTAAAAAAAAAATCAATTGGAGCTTATTAAAAATGTCAGATGTAACCCGATCCCTGGGGGGGTTAATAATACATAAATGCTAAATATGAGGACTCGAGACCTCATTCGCACTGCATGCCTTCGTGTTTGATTCAGTTTCTTTATTGTAGCTGTTCACATTATGTTTTAAAATGTGGTCATGATCAGAATCTAATGTGAATGTCTTAAGGCTCTAATGTGGCCTGCAGTGGAATGGAAGTGAAGAGAGCCAGCTGTTGTGGGACATCTATAAAACATCGGCGGTTTGAAGAGATGCATCAAAATTCAGACAAATCAACATCAAGACCTACACATCATATAAAATATAAAGCGGCCATGCAGCACTCGGGTTAAAAATGCATACGTTTAGGGCATCCATCCACTGCATTCCGTAATTTTAATGGCCTACAGATTCACTCTGGACTACAAAACACAAGACAGGAAATTGAACGTTAATTTTTTTTTTCTATTTCACTATCATTCCATAAAAGACTCCATCAGAGCACCCATTAACGAGCCAGTTCTCAGTAACGAGCCCAGGCAGGCTCCAGATATCCCATGAGGCACAGCAGACTCTGTGAGAGAACCGTGTCCACACGTGTTGTGTGTGAATACGCTGATGTCAAAGACCTCTTCCTCATGCTGATATCAGCCGTGGCTAGACACTCGTGTTAAGTACAATAAATGATTGAGCTGCATTGACCCTGCCAACCTTCACGTTGCACACTCACTATTTAGTGGGTGTTAAATTTCATCTACTCCTAACTTTTTATTCTTACATTAATAATGGATTACTGCCCTGTTTTAGACCGCTCCGAAACCTTTCCCTGTGACTGACAGCGGGTTGGGTTTAAAAGAATGTCAACAGCTTTTGAATCTGAATCCAGCTGTGTTCCTTCAGTAAGGTGATGAATTAAGGGGACTAACACTTAGTTTCCACATATGTAAGTATACTGATTCGAGTCAACCAGAAGTCCATTTATACGGGAATCTCAGTGATTTCCAATGTGTCTGTAAAAAAAAATTTGGTAACTACCGGATGGCCAATCATTGACAAAATTTTGTAGTTTCCATCCATCCGTGATCGAATGCATTCCTTGTGTTGGACAGTAGGGGGCATTATCCCTATATTAATGGATACACCAGTCACACACTGCAGGTATGTGGAGAGAGTTTTTGTGCTAGCACCTCACAGAAGCTCTACTTGTAATAAATAAATGTTAGGCACAGCGGTGCTTGGAACTAACATGTTAACTTTATCCAACTTTATCCCACATGCAATGCTAACGTCCCAGTGTTTAGCATATCGTCCAATCAAAAACATCAACAAAACTTCTTTTTCATAAACTATCCTTCAGAATAAATCAAGAACCATGTAAGTAGACACATTTACGGCTTGAAATGAAAGCTTATGTTATCTGGATTACCTTTGATATTGTAAATGGATTTGTGTTAATAATGCGCTGTAATGTTGTCCGGTTATTTACGAGTCTCAAGTCTCCCATTTACACCTCACCAAGTTATTGAACTATCGATAGCAGCTATTCTATAGTTGCACATCACACATTTCCCTCAGCAAAGCTATTTCTTGGTGTTTTATGTTGAAATCACGGCAACCAATTGGTAAACAGTCATCAGTCTGACTCGGTTCAGGGAGACCACAGAGCTTATTGTCCACCCTCAGCTTAAAACCTGACATTATTTAGACTATCTAAAGCTGTCTTTATAATCTCCCAGCATCATTTCTCTGTTTCTGAATGATTCGCCATCACTCATTTAGTGATCCAGTGCTGAGGGTTGCAAGGGAAGAATGAGGACGTTCAGTACAATGTAGTAAGTCCAAATCAGCAAAGGTGGAGATAAATGTTTTTTTATTTCACGGGGACGATATTCATCATCTTAATTTGCAGTGTTACCATGTCAGCAATTTCTAATTAGAACTATATACAAGGTGTTCATACGAAACGTTCTGAGGCTGAGGAGAATGCCCTTATTTGTTCTTGTTTTAGTCTTGGACGCGTGGAAACGTTGACCTAATGTGTGTGCTACAGGAAAGGGGTCTGCAAAACTACCAGTTAATTCTCAGGGGAACATTTGTGAGTTTCAGTGTGATTAATCCAAAACTTGCTTGAGACATTTCATTAAAAGCAACAAATGTCAGGAAAAAAACAAGGGCGCACCAAAGTCGTAGGATTCAGCCACCCAATAGTTGTTGGAAATTTCAAGCCAGAAAAATAAAGGATCCCTTAGAGCTGCTGGCACGACTAAACTAGAAATTACTGCCATGTGGCTCCGTGCCTTGACGCACCTGTCCAGCATCATTGAATATATGTGGTGAAGACTTTGAAGGAATCCAATTTGAAAGGAATATATATTTGATTTGGATAAACGAGATAGTCGCGCTACTGCTGTATATCTATCGGTGTGCAAGTTAAGAGAAACAAAAAAAACACTTGTACAGTACGTGTTGGCAGTGGTTGGCCAATGAAATCGAGTCTGATAGAACATGAAGTCATGGATTAAAACGGCAACACAGGAGATCTTTGCAGTCAATTTCAAGGTGGATTAGTGTCTCCAATTCAGTGCCTGTGTGCACAATTTCCCTTTCTGCTCCTGTTCAATAATGCCCTGGAAAAATTCTGATTTGGCATTTGACTATTTTAATATCATATTTTTTCACTTCGTTATTTCATCCTTTTGGACACTTGTGTGAACTCTATACACCACAATGGATTTGAAATAAAACAGATCAGTGCTGACTTTCAGCTTTAACTTCTGACCACACCTGGCCAGAAACAGAGTCCAAATACTTTTGATCCCCTGAAAATGGAAATACTCTGCATAAAATGGGTCTAATTCCATATTTTTTGTGAAACCACTTAAATTAAAGGAGAAAGTCCACACTGCAATAACATGATGATTGTTATATATTCAAAACCATTGTGGTGGTGGTATTGAGGAAAAATGATTAAGACTGTGTCACTGTCCAGATTCTTCTGGACCTAACAGTAATGAATGTCAATATGAGTGTATTTTGTGGGACCTAAAACAGTGGACATTTTGGAAGCAGGCATCTCGCTCCTGTCCATGATCTGCACAACAGCAGCAGCCACAGTATCAGGTTTCCCTCCATCTCTGCTGCTCTCTGACCCTGATTTACCTCTTAGATTCATGTCAAAAATCTTCTCTGAAAAGCTTCCAAATTGCTTCAGCTTCCCACCCCCTCTCCTTCGCTCGCCATTAAATTTAATTCGCTCCCTATCTTCTTTTCTCCTCTTGAAACGCCCTGTCTTTGATTTCCATTTGACCCACACTCCCTCTTCCTCCTTCCCATTCTTCCCATCCCCGTCTTGCTGAATTCACTGAGGGACAGGATCAGTGAGAGAGTTAATAGATACCGTTCCCGCCCGGCATCACTAAGAGACATGCTCACTCACTGCTGTTACTTTATCTTAAATCTGACGCTAACTTCAGCCTTCAGCCTCAACCAAAACCCCAAAACATGGTCTTGAAGGACCGCGTGAGACATTTCCTCCCACGGATTTCTGTCCTACAGTCGCTTTCAGTTCATTTAAGTCACTACAGTCCAAAAACCACAGATCACTGACAGTTTTAAATATTGATGGAAATTCTGGTGTTTCAAGCATAAAAAAAATAAAAAATACACTTTTCCTCATGTCAATGAACTTTGCATCACACCTTGACAAGAACTTTTTGAGTCATACACTGTAACAACTTATCAAATCTGTTCACTGACACGTTAACCTTTTATCAATTCAAACTCACGTTGTCGTTCAAGTTTGGTGAACTTAAAATTTTTATCACAAAACAACTAAAAAAGCTTCTTTCTTTTACAGTGTAGACATATAAAAAAACAAGACATACGGAGTAAAAAGTGTCATTGGACTGGGCTAATTTTATGCCACTTTTTTAATTCATTTATTGATCAATTTTCAACAGTTAGAATACGATCCCAGGAGCCCGTGATTGTGTCAGTGAGATTATGAAAAATTTAACAATTGACCATAGAGATAAAAGTAAATTATCATCCATCCATCGTCTTCGTTTCGTTCTGTGTTGGGCTGCAGTGGCAGACTAAGACGGATATTTAACACAGCCGTCTCCCTGGTAACACAAGTTCTGGGACTTCCCCCGGGTCTCCTCCCACCTTGGAAAGCCTCTAAAGAGAGACACCCAGGAGGGAACTTAACCACGCGAGAGCCACCTCAGCTGGCTCTTTTCAATGAGAAGCTGGAGCTCCTGACTTTATCTCTGAGCACAGCCACCCCCAATATTTCACCAAGGCTTCACCATGGAACTTCATGGGCCACGAGCCGAAAGCAAAAGGGCACTAAGATCCCTTGATGAGAAGTCTTGACAGTATAAAAACACGTGACTTCACAGTTTTTGCTGCGGAAAAATTTGTGCATGTATTCAATGTGAAAAACTACAGGAAAAATATTTTCTTCAATTATAATTGTCATCAGTTTTATCTGCTTACAGAATTATATTTACATAGGTGAATTTGAATTTCACTTGAATTTTTCTTGAATATAAATATATTATAATATTATTATTATCATTATTGGAGTATATCCATACTATGTCGAGATTAGGGAGTAAAAAATGTAATGCTGACAAATCCAATAAATATTGATATTTTGGCACACATTGAACGCACCATGACGGTACAATGCAAAGCAGATGTGAGCAGACAGTAAAGTACAGAACATGCTTTGATTGGAGTAAAACTTCAGAACTCTCCCCCTTCCCGACAACACACACTCACGCCCTCACACTTACAGCCATTGAGGGAGCTGAACCCCACATTGTTCAGCGCCTCCCTGCTGCTGCAGCGGGAACTGCGTCTGCTCCCCCACTGCTGGTCATTGTCATGACAACCTGACCGCGCCTTCATCTCCTCCTTCAGGATCATCCTGCCGATTCCCTGTGGGGGGAGGCGGAGGAGCAGAGGGGAGGAACAGAAGGACGGGTTAAAGGGACCACAAAAGGCGAACCAATAGGTAGACGGAGTAAAGAGATGAGAGAAGGACGAGGCGGGAACAGGGGATGGTTGTTGTTCGGGCAGGATGAATAGAAGGAGAGAGGAGCGCCACTTTGTGTCATGTCCGGTGCGTGAGGTGGGAAATAAGGATTTAATTATCTCATTAAACATTAACGCACACGTTTAAAAACATGAGATCCTTTCTTACCCTGTTCGTATTGTGGTTCCATCCCTCCTCCTCTCCTCCAGATGAAAACCTCCTCACCCTGGAGACTACACACAGGGATGGAGATGAAAGAGGGCCTGGAAGCGCATGTGTCATCTGCTGCAAACGCAGATTTTAAGGACTTGTGCGTGCAGGATGAGAGGTACCTTTTGGTGAGCTGCTGTATGAATAGTAGTTGGAGTCCGGGTGATAAAGGCCGTTACAGCTGGAGGTGGCGAGGTTTTCGTTGGCCTTGCTCTTATTGGCCGTCGGAGAGGCGGACACATCTGAGAGGAAGACAGTCGGGGAAATCATATGAACACAGGAGAAGAGGAGAAGAGAGACATTATAGTGGATAAGGGAGGGCACAGGAAGCGGGAAGGAGGTGAGAGGAGTAAGAAAACAACACTGATTGTATGTAACAAACAGGGGAACAGAAAAGAGGTCAGAGGAAATGCAACAGGATGAGATGCAGTCTCCGGTGAGGAAGAAAAGGCCTTACAGCAGGAGACGAGGCTGTGACATCGTTGTGAGGATGACAGGATGTAACACGCTTTGACCGCATAAATGAGGCATGACTGTGATTTTTGGTCGTGAGGTCACGGTTCTGGGGTCAAACGCACACCGCCGCCGCAGCGAGGGGCATCATATGACGTGGACGAAGTGTCGCCCCTGGCAGCAGTATCCAGACAGTGTGTTTGTTGCCATTAGCTCTATAATAAAGTGACTGTGGATTGTATAGTTTGGAATGTTGTTCAGCTCGGGAAGAGGGGCCGAGCAGAGTGCAAACAGGAAAAATGTTAGGGGAGGAAATAATGGGAGGAGAGGATGTTTTGGAGGCAGCGTGTATTGGACTGCCTCATGTAAAAGTTTGCTCTCCTCATTTGTCCTTTGAACTTTACTCCCCAGTCTTTCATTTATTAATGTCTTGTGTACTTTCTCAGCTCATCTACATTTTATTTTTGATGTTAGTTTGATTTTTTTTTGCATTTCACTTCCTGGATTTTGCCACCTGATTTGTTTTATCATTCTGGTGCTTTTTTCTTCAACCTGCCGGTCAGATGTTGTACAACAATTCAAGGCTTTAAAGGATCAATTCTGGGATTTTTATTCTTCAACCCAACAGTTTTACTTTGCCCCACTATAATCCCATTTTTTATTTGTTTGATTTTAAATTATTGCTCTTCTTTTTATTTTTGTGAATCAATTGGCCCCCTTATTAAAACAGTGATATATCAATAAAATTCACTTTAAAATATGTTAATATTGTTCCAACCGGCAGACAGGTGAAAACAGTCTCCTGATCACGTGATGGACCCTCACTGACAGAATTTATGGTTCTGTTCCATTTAGCATGGCAGAATCTGTTCAATGGGCCGACAAGCATGAGAGCAGCATTTAGCAGCATTTACTTAATGAGTGTAGCTGGAACACCTGGGTTTACCTTGTTTCTTGCTAAAATGGCTGTATGAAAATAACTGAATGAGTACTGAGTACTGAGCTCCTCCTTAGCCCATTCCCCATCTCAAGTTTCCCTTAATTCAATGAAACATGAGTGAAATGAATGAGCCATGTTACGTAAATGATTCAGCCTGCATCAAAGCACATTGAGCTTTTAAAATATGGCTAAACCGTTCACCTGTCAGGGTTAGGGTTAGGTTTGACAAGCCAGGTTTGACAGAGACACACATTATGCTGCTGAATATACAGTATGTATGCGATTATGGCGTTCTGCATTAATATGAAAGCTGCATCTATAAATGATTCACGCCGTAAATTTAGATTCCTTCACGCCGCTGCTCAGGGTTTGTCAGCACTTTGTTGAACATCCAGAGGTGTTTCCAAGGAATCTGACGCCTGATCGATCACCTGGATTGCATGACTTCATCTCTCACTTTACTTGTTCAGCTGTAATCTCGCCACCGCCATCAAACATCACAGCTGTTCACCTCACTCGTCTAGTACGTTTTTTCAACACCATGAACACAGAGGAGTTGGCTGACTGACTGTAACTGGATGGATGATACTGTGTCAGTGCTTTCAGAGACCCATTTAATGACACTTTGTACTGCTGTTCAAAGCCAAATATTGCAATATTTATTCCACTGTACATATCTGACTCGGGCTTTAGTTACTAGTTCCTTCACAAATTAACATATTGAGTAAAAAACACAGGGATATGAATGACAGAGTGTTATGGCCACAGTGAGAAAAATAAGTTGGAGACTTTGAGGATAAAAATTGTTAATTTATGAGAATAAACTCAAAATATTACGAGAATAGAAGCGGTAATTTTTTTGGGTCACTTTAGAGGACAGACACCAGAAAAACAAAACCAAGCCAACCATTTCCAAGAAACTGTGTGTGTTCCAAAGAAAAAACTACATAGACTTGGAGGAAATTGTTCCTTTTTTTTTAAGATCTAAATGCGGCTGTGAGTGATGGAGGCTGTCCGAGGACCTGCCTGTGTTATTTCAACATAAAATCTCATCAAGTTAAGACGTTATTTTCTTGAAATAATGATTTTTTCTCGTAAGTTTTATGACTTTATTATGTAAAAAAACAAAACACTCAATGTGTCCCAAAAACTGTCCGTGGATATGATTATATATGATCCCCTGTAGTTTAAATTTCAAATATTGTACATTGACTGTCAATTGGAATCACATTTATATGATTGATGATGTGATGTTTTTCAAGTCTATTAATTCTTTATTCCTTACGTTGGGCTCAACAAACTGCACACGAATAACAAGTTGTTTTGTGCAATCAAGGTGCAATCGGGAACGTGTGAAAAGTGTTGCTGAGCAGCTAATTGATTCATTACTGATTCAACACTCGTTGACTTTCAGAGACGAGGACAGTAAAAGAACTTGAATTTGAGATTTGAAACGATGACACGGCTGAATCATGAATTTTCTAAAGTCTTTATGGGAAGCTGTGGAGGAGACTGAATGTCATCAGGAGCACCAGATGTTCGACAGGCCAGAACTATAATTGAGATTTATCTCAAGAA
This sequence comes from Mola mola, assembly GCA_001698575.1. Taxonomy (NCBI): domain Eukaryota; kingdom Metazoa; phylum Chordata; class Actinopteri; order Tetraodontiformes; family Molidae; genus Mola; species Mola mola. The sequence goes on along the minus strand of KV751332.1, from coordinate 13,382,396 downwards.
TGCATCAGAAGTGAAACAGATGGGAAAAAAAACACAACAATGTGAGGACTCGACTAACCGTGTCTCTTGTAGATGGGCGGTTTCTTGTAGATGTTGGTTTCCTCAGAGGCTGAGAACAAAAACAAGAGGATAAGCGTGAAAAAAACAGGGATTGAGAGGTTAAGTGGATTTCATACCATCCCACCAAATGCGCCGTATACATTTGCAGGCTCCTTAACCGTAAAGCTGAGTCAGTAAGTCAGGCGCCAGTAATAAACTGCAGTGTTGGAGACAACCTGACCAACATGCAGAGAGGCTGATTAGTACAAGTCAGCAGGACAGTTACAGGAGAGAGCAGCAGATGGCAGGGGAATAAAAAAGACAAGGAGAGAGATTTGAAGGGTACGCAGGAGGAGTATAAACGGGAAGACGGCAGAAGCATGTGGCTCTTTGTAGCTCTGGTTAGGTTGAGTCTTCTGTCAAAATCATTCAGCGTCAACAATGAATTAGATTAAATCAAAAATTGTTCAGGGTTAAAAACACAAAACTGCTGAGAGCGCTTCACCAAGCCCGCCCGATAGGCCGTCCACACTAAATTCGTCTGTGTTCATGAGACCGTGAGGCACTCCGGCTAAAAGCATCCAGCGAATACATTTCTGCTCGGTGCTGAAAGGCATGAAATGCTGTCGCAGAGACGGGGAAGAAAGATCCAGAGCGAGAGAGCATGCAGCGAGGACTGAAGGCAGGAGGAGGGAACGAACGTGAGGGAACAAACATGCCGGGAGGAGAAAGGAACAGCTAACTGAAGGAACACTTGGATCCAGAGCGAGAGAGCATGCAGCGAGGACTGAAGGCAGGAGGAGGGAAAGGCCTTTTAAACGTGAGGGAACAAACATCCCGGGAGGAGAAAGGAACAGCTAACTGAAGGAACACTTGGATCCAGAGCAGTTACTCACAGAAACTGATCCGTAACTACAAAATGGAAACACTGGCGAGCTAAAAGTAACAAGAGGATTAACAGGGGATTAAAATGTTCAGACAAAACGGGCAAAATGCATGCAAAGCAAGGTGGCGCTGTCCCTGAGGATGAAATTCCCACCCCCACAGGTGGAGATGGCCACCACGTAGGGGCCTCTTATACATTTGCTCACAAAAAAAGAACAGACCTATAGAAGTGACACACGGACGAAGAATACGACTAATCTAGTTTAAAGAGAGAAAACACTTTGGCTAAAAGTGACAACTAAAAGTTGACTATGGAAGGAAAAACTAGACTAAAACTTAAAGGATTAAAGTGACTGAAATGTGACTAAAACTAATAGGTATATTTGTCTAAAGACTAAAGCTAAAATAGCTGCTAAAATTAACACTGCTGTGTTTGTGTGGTTAATGTGAAATGAATTAATTCAAGACTAAAATGATGAAAAGTTTGAAAAGCTGTTATTTCCTTTTATCATTGATCTTTTTATGATTTCAGAGAAAAACATCAGTTAAGATTTCACAAAGACCAGGAAATGGGGCTTAGGTTGAAAAATACTGGATTTTACAGTGTCACAGTTTCTCCAGTTGGGTTGGAAGTTCACTGGGACTGAGACAGTGGGTTTGTTTGGGGAGCAGTGAGCGGCTCCGGTTAGAAAGCTTCAGGATAAATAAGCATTCAGAGGGTCGTCACTTTCAAAACTGGGGTTGGTGTGAAGGTCGGGCGTAAGGGGGAGGGGGGCAGCTCTACAGATGGTGGCCTACCTGGCACATGGAAATGCCTGGGGGCTTGAAAGGAGCTGGTGGTGGGCGTGGCACACTCGGGCTCTGGCCGTCTGTAACAAGGTGAACTCCTGCCACTCTCACAGCCTGCAGTCAGTGCAGCCAGAGCGTGAGCAGCAGAACGACCCACTTCCCGATTGTCTATGTGTGTGTGTCAGGTTTGCTGCAAGGAATTTTGGGGCTCCAAACAGGAAACAGTTGCACCAACTCAAAGACCACCCACATTTTTACAGGGATTTACAGTGTTTGTGTGTGTGTGTGTGTGTGTGTGTGTGTGTGCAGATTGAGTGGGCGCTTTACCAGGGAGATAACAATCCAGCGGGGAGCCTCCGTGGCGACTGTGTGAGGGAGAGTCAGTGAAGACAGAGCTGGAGGAACGCCTCGTTCTCAGTTCAACGCCGTCCAAGAGATCCTGGAAAGGGAGAAGCGTGGGGGTGGGTGGGGGGATCTGTCTGAGAGCTCTGTGCTTTCATGTACCGTATGACACACAAGGCTCTCACCTAAACACAATTTTAAACGCGCTTCGAACAGTGTGATGTGCTGCAAAACTGGCAGAAATTATTAAACTGACTGCGTTGTTTCAGGTGTTATGGTCCTTTAACTATGAAGCGGCTGTACTTTAAAGGAATGTTTCACATTTCAGAAAAAACTGTACTCTTATTCACTACATCACAAAGAGATGAGAACATACCACTCTTGCCTCTGTATGGTAAAGCTAATTAGCTTAGCATAAAGACTGAAGCAGGAGGACAAAGCTGTGAAAGCTGTGTGTAAATCTGCACAAAAAACAGAAATATATACTTTAGTTTTACAAGATGTTGATTCCTGACAGGCATTATTTTTGTTTATTTTGTATGATGATTATGCTTTTTATGCTCTGTCTTATTGTACATTCTCTGTGTCTGTATGCATTTTTCGTTATTATAGTTGAAGCTCTTTGCGCTTGCAATCTTTTTGTCGTGAAGCACTTTGAGCTGCATTTCTTGTATGAAAGCTGCTGTACAAATAAAGTATATTATTATTAGTAGTAAAAATTCAAATTATAATATCCATCAGGGATGCATAAAATACTGATTTCAATACCTCAACTTAGGTAATTTGTAGCTACTGCGCTTATTTCAAAAGACAGTTCCAGTGTTTTACAACCTAAGCCCTATTACCTGTTCTATGGTGGGGGTCGAAACATTTCACAAATCAGGTGTTTTTTGAAAAGTGAACACTAACGTACAGACTTTGGCCACTGGGATCAATTAGGTCCACAATGCAACCACACTGGGCATATCAGTACTTTGGAAAGAAATCACTTTTTTCACCACTAATAATCCCAAAACGTTATGGCGAGTGTCTGGTAACATGGAGAAGATACCTGCAGTTAAACAACTGTGTTTCTGACTCAATAAATGTAAGGATGCTGTACAAAACAATGTTATTCCTCCTTTCCTCCACTTCCGGCAGGGACAGAATACTCCAGTCATGACTAGTCTTTGGAAACTGACCACTGCTGACTGGAGGTAAAGATAGGAATAACTGGATAAACATTTGTTTTACAGTATATTGATAGTTATTGATTTAAAAATGTGTTTCATCGTAGAGATCTCCTCCTCTGTTAGAATTTTGAGAAATGTTTATTTCCTTCCGTCACGCCCTGTGCCGTTGCATTATATAGCCTTGTGACCAAACTCCATACTGCAATAATTTATTGCAGTGTGGAAATGTTGAGAAATGTTCGACCCCCATAGAACAGAAAATATGACTTAGGTCGAAAAAGACCAGAATTCTCCCTTAGTGTGGGTCTGTCACTTCTGGGCAGTACAGATTCACTTAGCTCAGTATGAGTGCCAGTCATTGCTGCTGATAGTTGGTCCACTGTTTGTGCATCTTAAATTTCTCATTAATGTCAAATATCTTCTTGCAGTGATCAATCAATTTAATATTAAAGCAGATTATTTCACTCATGAACATCTTTATTCATGTACTCAGCATCTTGCACACAGCCATCACATTACATGTAAACTACAGCTGCTACCTCAGAGTAAAATGTGCCTCCGTGGTGAAAGTACTTACATGAGAGTAAGGTGATAATGATCGAAATGACTGCACGGAGAAAAGAGAAACAGAAATACTGTCACTGCTAAGACGAATGCCAGCAGAAAATACTGTTTCTTTAGAAGCAGGTTATCATAAATTACAGATGATATAAATTTTCCCTTATCTGACTTGACAAAATGCACTTCGCATTATGAATTTCCTAATGCAGCTTCCTTCAATATTGATGGTGTGTGCGAGTACCTGTCCGCAGCTGTAACGCTCCAGCGTTGTGTGTGCATGGTCGGCCTGATAAGGAATGATGTCGGGCCGCTGGGCGTCGTATACGGCTTTGACCCTGGGCAGAGCCGCCAGCTGCTTATAGTCCAAAACATCACTGTCAGCTTTCAACTGCGTGTATGAGCGAGAGAGAATACTGAGTCATTAACAGGACGTCAACAGAAAATAAGTATGGAAATATAAAAGCCAACAGGCAGAAATATAGAAAATAAACCACAGACAGAAAATGAAGTCTTTTTTGACAGTTGATGCCATGATGACAGCATTGTCAGCGTAACCATGGTGACACTGAAATCACACACCTCCTCTCCCTGTACATGGATTAAGTCGTTTGGTGGTTGGCTAACATGTAGGGGGCGGGGTTAATACTCACACAAATGAGACGGTGAGGGGATCCGAGGAGGGACGAGGAGCCCGGAGGGGAAATGGACGCTGTCTCAGAGGTGCGTCTCAGCTGGTGGGACAAAAGCAACAGTCTGAACTCAAACTTAGCATAAACAATGAAGGCAATTTTACTATGTTATTACATTTCAATTATATAATCACAGTGTCACACACATGGAATCATTTCATGGCATAAATCAGTTCATCGGTCCAAACATATACTTCAATTGTAGCTTGTCTATTTAAGAAACGCTGGTTATCTGTGAAAAAAATGATCAGCTGACAAGTCCTGTGAAGGTTATTGAACTTAGAATGGAAATTCCAGTGAACAATAGAACTTCTTAAAAAGTGATGACACAAGTTGAATAAACTAAATAAAGCTTCTAGATTCTTACATTATCTGCAGTGTATGTATCACTAAAGCTGGGATAAAATACAGCTCTACAGTTCATTAGTACATTTGAGGTGATATTGTCACCGTTCCAGCAAAGGTAACGATGATAAGGAGCTGAAAGACAGGCTGAAATAAAAATATATTGTACACTGAATTTGACGTTGTATTAAATTTTTGCTGCAGTCTAACCTTTATGCTTTCATGCTTCATATTCTTGGCGTGTAAAGAACGTAGGAAGGAGATGAGGACAGTAGAAACAACTGTGTGACAAATCCAAACTGCCAGTTTGCAGATGATATTAATATTTTAAATAAAATGCTCTTTTGAAATGTGGAAAACGTTTTGTAGGATTCTTTGAAAATTGTTCACATAATAAAGCTAAAAGAGTAATTTAAAATGATTAGCATCAAAGTCCATTATAAAGGTACGTGTTTGCTTCGGTACCTAAGTACCACTACGCTCCTTGATAACAGTGCTACTATTTGTATTTGTGACAGAAATTGTCATGGTGTGTGGGTTGGCCTCGGTGTGGCTCTCCTGGCTCCCGACTCTACACGCCTATTTGCAATCAGCTCATCACCTGTCCCAGTCTGCTCACCTGGCTCATCAACTCATCAGCCTGCAGTGTATCTACCCCGGCTCTTCACCCACTCTTCGCCAGATCGTTGTATCCACTTAAGTGGTAGCGTACGCTCAGGCCTTGACTTGTGATTGTTCCTAGTTGGTTCTGTATTAACTGTTCTCTCTCTCTTGCCAGTATTCCTGGACCATTACTCGCCTGCCTGAATGCCTGCTTCCTGCTGCCAGCTCTCCAGCCCACTACCGCCTGCTTCCTGCTGCCAGCCCTCGCACTTTCTAGCAATAAAACCTGCTTCACCGAAAATCACGTTGGTCTGTGTCTGCGTTTGGGTCCACGGCGCTACACCTAACAGAAATTCTGCAACTGGGGCCACAGTGAGGGGAAACAATTGGAGACTTCAAGAATAAAGTAAATGTATGCTATTAAAGTTGAATATGGACGAGAACAAAAAGTCACTTATGGTAAAAATGTGGCAATTTTAGTCTCTTACTTTTACATAATGAGGCTGGTGGAGAAGTTTGTGGAGTTGTATAGGTTTCACATATAGGGAAAGTCTTAATCTTTTGGCACATTAGCACCACATTATAATCAGTAATAGGACTTTGAAAAGAAACTGTGTTTACCCAGAAGAAAGAACTACACAGACTTGGAGGAAATTGCCTGTTTTTAGGCTGTCCAAGGACCTGCCTGTTTTGTTTGGGTTAGGGCTCATAAAATCTCATAAAAACTCTTTTCATTTTTTTCCAACTTGTGTTTCTTTCATTTAAATTACGAGTCATAAACTCTGCAAAAATCTTATGAGTGCATCACAATTAAATGACAATCACTGCCTTGCATAAGCAATGAATCCTGAAATATGAGAGAACAAAAAACAAAAATGTTTCCAAGAAAAAATGTTGATGGGTGGGTCAATTGTTCTGATGACCTCTTGTTGCTGTTTTGTCAGCCAATCTTGTTGCTTTCTTTCACAGCTTTTCATGCCATGTCTTTATTTTCTGCAGCAACTTACAAAGTGTAATATTGATAAGCAGTATTGGTATCACCATTGTTAAAAGTTTAACAACACCCATCCCTACATGTAATACTGTAAAACATGGAAAAAAAAGAGGAACAACGTATATTTAAAAGTTTCAGTGTTGCTTAATGGCAACATTAAAAAGCATTTAAGAGTTTTAGAGAGATTTGCAAGTGAGTTTTCTTTAAAGCAACAAGAAATTGAGAACACAAAGATGATGTGATACAGAAATAGAGTGAAAGAGCAGGGGGTCGTGGATATTTTCGCTCACCCTCAGTTTTCTCTCCAGTCGAGCGGCTTCTTTACACATGGGGTGCCAAACCTCTGAACCTGCACCAACACACACACAAACACGGATGCACTTTGTTTACTGTGTGTGGGCAGTGGCTATATAGGTCTATGGGACCCTGTGAAGAGTAGATCAGCCTTTCTCAAATCAATCAACAACAACAATAAAACACACACACACTGAGGATGAGAGTCTTCTGATCCAATCACACAGGTGAGTAAAAAAGGAGAGAGAGAGTTGGAGGTAGACGATGTGTTTCGGCAAACGTCAATAAATGTCACCATGACAGTTTGATTAGAGGTTCATGGTCCCCAGGAGACGACTACTACGAAGTCCAATAGTTAGTTATATGACCAAAAACCCCAGATGTAAGCTTGCTAACATGCTAAACTACATGATAATGGCTAAAAATAATTCTTGCCAAACATTAAATTATGTTCTCACTGGAAGCATATGTATGTTAGCATTTAGCTTAAAGAACTTTACTGCAGTCAGTTTGTGTGTAATTACTTTCGGTTTCCAGAGGAGAGAGACAGAACATTCAAACTGCGAGTGAATCACACTCCCCCATCGTTCAAATTTAGCTCTTATTTTATTGTCAGTATTTATAAATAACGGAAAGACTTGGAAAGTGCTAAACTTCACCTTTACGCAGACGACACAGTGGTGTTTTCAGCAATCTTGTCTCAGAGCAAAGCCATTTTATCAGCTTCAGAAAACATTCAAAAGTCTTTGTACGTTGGCTAAAGACAGTTTTTATTGCTAAAGAACTAATTATTTTTCAACTCTGTTTTGCATTGCGCTTTTTCATGGTCGCACTTGGCGTACTTGCCTCATGTTTGACAAGTGTAGCAATTATTCTATCATGTAATTTTTTTTTAAATGGTGTTCTGAGAAAAAACTGACTTTGCTCACTGAACTTTAAACCGAACATTTTATTCTCGACAAATTTAAAACCATTTTAATATAACTGAAATGCAATTAGAGATATGCAAATAGCTTCAGCTGAGCTGGATTTAACCTCTTTCCTCTCTCTTTGATGTATTCCCTGGCTGTTTTGAACTATAATTGTTCTACTCTTTGAGCAAGGTCTCCGTCGGAAAAGAGAGTTCAATCTCAAGGGACTTCCTACTTAAATAATTAATTTATTTGCAACAGGAGGCGATCTAGAACAAGAGAAAGAAGAGTTAGAGGGAAGCAGAAATGTTAATATAGGGCAAATGGGGGACAAGGGGGATGAGCGAAGCAATTAGATAATAATGACGGTAACAAATAGCCACTAATGTCAGGATATTATATGCAGGTGGATCTCATAACAGTAATGACAGTAATATATCCGCTCTGGACACACACACAGACTCTCAGGCCTTGGAGTGGGCCAACCAAATGGACTCAGTTAGCTGATCGTCCTCTAATATACAGCCACTATGAGCATCATAAATCTCCCTTAGACAAACAAGCACAGACATATTGAGGCATGGAGAAGTAGACCACACACGTAAAATCAATACCGTAGACAGAAACCATGTATGGTGATTTAGTGCAGCCCCGTCCCGCCCACACTCTCCGACTCTGCTGCAGAACAGATATATGGCCCTGGACTCTGGCTCCTTTCTCTCCTGCATGAGCAGAGTCTAGAGTCTGCAGAACACTGCCCCTCAGTTCTGAGAGAATAAGCTGCCTGAAATTTGTCACAACACAATTAACTCCTGAGCAAAGTGTGAAATTAGGCTAATCAGTGGAGAAAAATTGTCACCTCATCTTGATATTCAAGAGATACCGATGAAGGTAAGCGGATGTTTGTGCATTCAGAGATTTGAAAGCTACAAAGCAGCAGATATTTGAATGTCCTAAAGGACATTTTGTCTTTTGCCAACTCATGCTGTTATTAAAGAACAGTGTATTTCACCATGTATACTGACAAATGTGCATATTCCAACATTGATCTACTGTTTTAACCTTCACTGCGAAAGTTGAAATTGTCTCTTGGATCACTGATAATCTGATTTTAAGAGGCTAGCCTGCAATAATCATTTGTTAAAATTTGGAAGCCGACCCATGTCCAATATTCAGCATTCACAAGTGTGACGAAGAAACTCGAAGCTTCCAGTCCACTTACACTGAGAATGGACACCCGGGAAACGTCCCCTGTCCATATGTATGTCTGCTACCAACGTACCTTGAAAAGTTGTGTTTGGTGTGATCCTTTGGTGTGACACAAGTGATTAACTTCTGCTGATGATCAAGATCTGGACTCTGGATCATCATTTTCAAACATGGACATCACTCAAAAACTACTGATGGGTTTTCATGAAAAAGTTTTTGTATACTGGTCACACATGAAGACACAAATGTTAACATTTTGGGAGAGATTCAAATCCAGATCTGGATATGGATACTGGGTTTGGATTAGTTTCAAACCCGGATTTCAATGACATCTTTAGTGGGAGCGTATCTTGACCATTGAAAATCAGGTTATGATTTTGAATCTGGAGAGCAATGCTAACTCTAGCAGAGGTAGTCGAGTTCCTCTTTATGTTGGGGAATTTCAGGCGAGTGTTTTTTTATATTCATTCCTCTTTATTAATTGTGTCATTAGTTTCTATTTTTTTCAGGCTGCTGTAAAAAGTTTTATGAACTTGAAGATAAAATGAGCTAATTGTGTTTCAGTTGTGGCAAATAGAGGGAAGTCCGGACCATCACCACGTTTACAATGAGGGTTTTCTGATGTTTGAACAATGCTCAAATAATGAGGAAAACTCTGGGAATTATAGACACTATTTACGTCCATCTCTCCAGTTTAAAGACCAAAGTTGAGATTAAACATCCATTATTGACTCATAAAATAGTTCTCCATTCCCACACACACACACACACACACACACACACACACACAGCACTTCTTATTCCAGACATGCATCCTGAGATTGATTGCAGGGGCGTGTGGACATTTGGTGCATGTGTGTGTGCATCGTAATTGAGCGTGTCTCACAAGGGTGATTGCTCAGCCCTCCTCCACGTCTGGAGTCATCAAAAGGAGTGAACGTAACCTTGGGGCAGCTAACTGGAGATCAGCACACACTCACACGCAGAGACACATCTGCATTCATATGCAAACACACAAATCGTACAAACGTGCATTCAAGCAGATGCGCAGGCACATGTGGGACGCCTGCATGCATTTACAGCCATAGATTAAAACACACCTATATATTACACACACACACACACACACACACACACACACACACACACACAAGACTTCAGGTACAATATGCAAATGCGTCGTTTTACTGCTGGCTGCAAGCAGGAGAGCAGAAGAATGTCAATGAGGTGACAGTTTGTGTGGCGACTGTGTGTGTGTGTGTGTGTGTGTTAGAGTTCGGTCAACATTTAACCTGATTCAACTCAGTTAGGATAAATACACACTCACAAGTATGATGCACAATATCCTTATAAAGTAAAATAGTTGTTTATGAGAATAATTTAATGAACATTCGGTTGGTTAATTAAAAGCTAAGCTATGAGAAGTTTTGCTAGTAAATCCATGATGACTGAGCTCTGCTACCAGGAGTTTGCATGTTCTCCCTGTGTCTGCGTGGGTTTTCTCCGGGTACTCCGGCTTCCTCCCACATTCCAAAAACATGCAAATCTGGGGGTAGGTTAATTGGTCACTCTAAATTGCCCGTAGGTGTGAATGTGAGTGTGGATGGTTGTTTGTCTCTATATGTCAGCCCTGCGATGAACTGGCGACTCATCCAGCGTGTACCCCGCCTTCGCCCCAAGATGCTGAGATAGGCTCCAGCCCCCCCCGCGACCCCTAACGGGATAAGCGGTAGAAAATGAATGAATGAATGAATAATTCAATTTGCAAAACAGAAGCTCCTCATTGATTTGGCTGCAACCTCCGGTAAAGTCTGTTTCATTCAGATTAATTCTGGAAGGGGCGGCGCAGATGAATGGACACAAAAACTGCCTCCAACCTTTGTTTGCATTGAGAAAACAGCAGGGGGAAGGAGCGTGTTACCACTGAGGCCTATATGTCAGATCAATAACCAATATAGTGGTTCTTTGTTAAAAGCGGCCATTTATCAGGTGACTGTATCGCGCCGCTGTCTAACTGGCCGTCTCATGGCTCACACACACAGATCCACACACGCCTCAGCAGCATCAGAAACAACTGATCAACCTTCTGCTGGTTCAGCCGAGTCTATTTTTGTGCATGTTGACTGCAGAAAGAAGCACTTTTGAAAGGTCACCATCTCTTCTGAAGGTTTTACATGAACCATTTGGGTCTCGGCTCCTCCTCTCCCTTCACCTGTAAGGTACATTTCCTCTCCTTCCAGGAACATCATGTGACAGCGGGCACACCGGGCACAGCTGGGGTGGTAGCGCTTCCCTCCAGCCTGGAGGAAAGAAAGGGGACAGGAAGGAAGGACGAAAAAATCAGATGACACAAATGAGACGGGGAGAGCAGATCGGGGGAGAGGACGCAGAAAATAATGAGGAAGGACAAATGAGTGGAGGCTCAATAAAAAATGGAGAAAACCTGAATGGAAAGGGTAGGTATGGAAGACAGTTAGGCTCACTTCAAATTCTTAGGGAATATGATAAAGTTATTTGAATTTTTCTTCTTTTTCTCCAATTCTGACTCAGAATCTTACTTTAATCTCAGAGTTCTGAATTTAAATTTAGATTCTAATTTCTTTTCTTAAATTCTGACTTTAAATTCAAATACTTACAATCTTTTTCAGAATTTTGACTTTTTTTTCCCTTAAAATTCTGACTTAAAATTCAGATTCGGTCTTTTTTCTCACAATTTAATGTTTTTCCCCCCCTAAAAATCAGATTTTAAACTCAAAATTCAATTTTAACAAAATTCTGATTAAATATATCAGAGAAATACAAAGAATTAAAGATTAAAGTGTTAATTCAGGAAAAAAGTCTAAACTTTTTCTCATGTGGCCCTAATCTTCTTCTGTATACAGGACATAGGAGAGCGTCAGCTTCATCATCAGTCAGCACTTGAGTTGTTTTAAGAGGGACAGCTGGGCTTTTTGTTTCAACAGCTTTTTATAGACACACTCCAACACTTGTATGCATGTGCACAAATTCACAAAAAAATGAACCCTCACACGTGAGCATCGTCCAAATTCTCCCCCTATGCCATCTGTCTCAGGCACGCATTCATCCTCACACGGAAAAGCTGCACTCACCTCAAGAACTCGGCCGCTGATGTACCTGTTACAGCTGTCACACCTGATCCCAAACTGACTGTGGTAGTCGGCCTCACAGTACGGTATCCCATCCCTGCCAGGCACAGATAAACACAAACAAGAGCTCAGCTTGAATCCTGGCGTGCTGCAACTGTTCCAATCTTATTTATTGTGAACAACACCGCTTTTAAAAATAGCTGACAAAAAAAAAAGGTATACACACAAGATTTAAATGAATGTTTAAATAAATACTGGGCCACCTTTGTCGATTAGAAAAAAATCATGTCCCATCTAATTAGTTTTATATTGCAACACCCATCTCAGACAAATTAGTGTGACAGTCTGCATCAGGAGATGTGAGAAGAGTCTTTGATACTGTATATACGGAGGATCAAGCCACGTACTTGCTGATGTACTCTCCGGTGAGCGCGCAGCCACACGTTCGGCATTTGAAACAAGTGATGTGCCACTGTCTCTCCAGAGCCAGCAGAGACTGACCCTGTTTGATCTCCTCGCCACAGCCGGCGCAGTCTGCAGAGGAGAGGAGAGGAGAGGCAGGAACAGGCAGCACTGAGAAAGAGCAGAGCAGCCTCCACATCTATCACCCGCCCTGCTTTCCCAACGCGGCCGTCACATCGATTGCCCGATGGAGCCGCCAGAATCCGACTACGAGGCGAGCCGGAGCAGCAGCCCACCGTCTGTGCATGAGCCTGTGTGGCTGCAGGGAATGTGGCTCTATTTTGCGACATCAGCAGGTGGACACAGACTAAAGCCCAGATTTCTTTTGACAGTTTACAGAGGAAAATAGTGAAATTCGTGTTCTGAAAGGGCTCAAAACAAAGTTGTTCTGCCAAAGCAACCCATGAATATTAAATCATACCTCTAAATTTTAAAACGTGCAGTTATCCAATTCCATTAATAATGACAAGAAATATTTCATTGTTTATCAGTCGAAAAATTCATTTTAGTCATTATCACATAAACATGGGCACTGACTGGCAAGTTCTTCAAGATTTATGTTTTAGGTATGATAAGTAAAGTCCAAGAGTATTGCATCAGTGTCAAATTTTAAAGCTAGAAGTTGTAGAGTTTTATATTTTTGCTCTTTCTACTAATTGTGCTCGAAAGGAAGTGATAGATGTTATTGAAGACCCTGAGCCGAACACGTGCACATTATTTCAAGGTTGACAATGGACAATACTGTCCATTTAAGAATACATTGAATTGATTCAAAATGTGCTTCAGCAATATTTACACTTCGATTGCTTGAAAGCAGCCATGCTATAACAGAAGCTGTGAAAAGACACACCCACTTCATGCATTATTTTGGACATGCATTATGTCCAATAAATGACGATAAATTGATTTACATTAAGAGTACAATGAGTTCTGCCTGTGTGTGCGTTTCTTACAGCTCGGTCCGTGGACCTTGACGGGGTTGTCGGTGCTCAGAGTGTGTGAGCACTGCTGACACACACACTTCTTCCCACAGAAGGTCACCCTGTCTCCGATGGGGAACGGGCTCCTGAGAACACACACATACACACACACACACTCTATTTTACCTTACATCTTATGGTACGATGCCTCTCTGGGGGAATACTGTAGTTTCTGCTTTCTTTGCGGAGAGAAAGCAGTGACATTGGAGTACAAACAAAGAAGACTCCCCCCAATCAAAAGTGACAAAGAAGAAGCAGTACAAGGAGTTTGTGCGACAAGGCTGCTGGAAGTCTGTCCCAAGTTTGTTAATCAGCGATACTCTTAATGAAGGATCATACACCGACGACCACTGTAGTGTTTGGAGAGGGAGGGGGCAGCGAAGAGGCGCCCCGTTCTACTACCTCACCACTAGAGGGCACTGATTTCGACACACTGGACCTTCAAGGCATGCAGGACTGGTACATCGTGAGCATTTATATTGTGTAGGGCCGTGTTCAATGAAATCCACTTAATTTTGCACAACGAGTGTGACATGATCTTCCAAACTAATTCATACTTAACACTGACTGACTGTGAAATATTGATATAAAAAACTCTAATTAGCTGAATCTACATTTGCTGTAAACAATATTGGTGGCTCTGGGTGTAACAATAAAGTCAACAAATTTAATTTTTATTGAATCACGTAAGGATTCTTATCTTATTAAGCAATTAGTAAAAATAGTTATTTAAATTAGATTTGTTAAAATAAATTTCTTATGTAACATTTCCAACCCCCCCCAAAATAAATTTCACAGTTATTATATGAATATTATTAATAATGATGGACCTACATATTTGTCAGATGCCTGATAATGAAAAATAGTGGGCCTCAGATTCACAGGGAATGCTGTGATGGACAGATTAATTTAATCACTTTATGTCACAGCAGACCTTTCCCTGAACTGCAGAATTAGTACTTTTACATAAGTACATGGAGATTTATTTCTACACTGTTGTAATATGCATTTACAATAATCACTGGCAAATGTCTGCATGTATCAGTGTGGGACAAGTAAAAAAAAAACAGTTTAAGTAATTTACTCACTCGTATACTGTACGGTCATTAAAAATGGGCAAACACGAACATGAGACGGTAAAGCATCGATCATAAAGATCCATAAAGGCCAAGACACTGAGTGGGTAATATGTGGCTCTTCAAGTTAGCTGTCAATCTAGATTTTTCATAACAAACCTTTTTGCTACTAGACCGTCTAGCACTGGAGTATGCACGTAATCAGGCATTCCTACTGCTGATGAACCGGGAAACAAACAAAATTAAACCAAAAAATATCAGAGCCAGAGGAAAGGTCGAGTTACATGTCAAATTGTCGAGTTAATATCACTCAAATTGGACGCCGGGTCATGCTAACAGAAGCCCAAAGTGGAGTTAGCATCTTCAGCCTTTCCGGACACCAAATCTGTACGATTACAGACGGCAATACTATCAACATTTGGCCAGTTCTACAATGTCACTGTATGTATTAATTGTGGATCAGGTTCCACATTCAGCGCATATTTAGAGTGGACGTTGTGGGACAATTGTATTGCAATATCCCGACAGAGACAGTTCCAAAATGAATACACTGCACTTGCATTTTGATTTCAGGATAGTTTGTTCTTATTCTGTAGAGTGGACACACACACACACACACACACACACAGAAACTCTCACCATAACTAAACGAAAAGTTAAAAATTACCTCTACCCCGAAAAAATACATTTGCGAAGCGCTTTTTTTTACATATTTACTGTACTGCTCAGCCATCATACTTCACTGTCATATTTCATCATAGTTACTTCAGAGCTCAGTGAGCTGAGCTGAAGCCGATTCTAGATATACATTATATATGATGACTCAAGTGAAAACACGCCCTCTACAACAGACACACAGGGTTTAAAATATTCAAACATGCATCTTGTTTGCGCTCCGATGTGCCTCCTCTCACCAGGGTCACTGTAACTGGAATGAAAGTCATTATCAAGTTGCATTTTGGGTAGATTGAGGGTGTTGAGGTCCATACATTGTGCTCCATCACCAATGAATGACGGCCGCCAACCTCTGACCCTCTACCATCATAACATCCTGATTTGGGGCAGGGAGGTCAGGAAAAGAGCCTCTGATTGGTCGACTCATTTTAACCATGGTATCGTGGCATTGCTAATGGACGTTTAGCAAGCATGCTAACAACATTATGGATATATAGATAAATAATCACAGATTTTTTTAAAAGTTCTGAAAGAACAAGCAATTACTTAGAAAACTTTGTCGTCCATCATCCATCACGGCATCTCACTGTCATTGTCATATACAAATTTACAATACTTCATGGTGTTGTGATTGTTAAGGGCTTCCTGCGGTGAAACTGTGAACCGTAAATGTAAAGACATCATATAACAGTATGTTTTCTGTTTTTATATATCAGACAGGAGGATCCATAGAACAAAAGCTGAGAAGTGACCTCTGGGTCAGTAGACCCCATACGAACACGTTTCCTTACCTGCAGATGCTGCAGACGAAGCAATGTGGGTGGTACGTCCTCCCCACAGCGGACACCACCTCACCACTGATGTACTGGTTACAGCTGTCGCACTGGGTCCCGTAGAGCCGCTGGTAGTCCTCTGTGCAGATGTACTCACCGGAGTGGTGGAAGAAACCCGAATGCACCAGATCACAGCCACACACTGCACGTGCAGAGAGACAAATGGCAGAATGAGCACAGTTTCTTGATCAGAATGTCAGCATGTAGTTTATTCCCTCACGAGCACAAATAAATGTTCTTCAGGGACGATTACAGTCTGAAAATGCAAATCCATGAATCATTCATGACCATAATTCACGAGCAAGGACAGCACCAGCAACAAGATTCACTTTACGATTTCAGGCAGCAATGATTAAATGATGTTTGCATTTGTGGGGAAGATTGGGTAAGGAATCCGCCGGGCACCGTGGAACCAGTCAGGACCCAAAATGACATCTTCAAATTTGCCCCTTTACTCCAACCAAGGGTTAAAAATCCAAAGACTCTTCATTTACTGCCAGTAATGACAAAGAAAAGCAGCATACCCTGACATTTAGGAAGCCGGAACCAAAAATCCAAAGACTCTTCATTTACTGCCAGTAATGACAAAGAAAAGCAGCATACCCTGACATTTAGGAAGCCGGAACCAATAAAAGTAATAAATCTAATATTAATAAAAGTAATTTAATAAAACTAATTTTACTCGAAACTGGAGCAAAATGATTATTCTATTAAGAAACTAGTTTTTAAACTTAATCTTAAACTAATTTTCATTCAATCACCTAACGGATTAATCATTGAAGTTCTGGCTAGCTTCCATTGAAGCTGCTGTTAAGAAAGTTGTCAGCTGATTTGAGGATTTTGTGAGGAACGTCGCTGATGAGAGTGCAATCTGTCCTTTCTGCACTCTAACGGGTTAATTCTCTAATCTGGTTGTGGGGATTACACCAGCAATCATCTAATCTGCTAATTTTTCACAGTGTGTCACAGTTGTCTGTGACGCGTGTGCACCTGATGTTGTACATTCTGCATGTGTCCACTTGAATGCTACAGCCGTTCTGAACAGTCTACACATTTAGGAAGGCTGTACTGTACTGTGTATGCGACGTCCTGCAGCTAAACGGCTGCTTCTGATTCAGTTGTGCGTTCGGTTGGAGGGCTTTGGCACAGCTGAACGATGCAGCAATTGTGTTTTTTATGTTACCGTGTTGAGGGCCACATCCAAGACACCACCAACATGTAGAGTAAGTTCTGCTGGAGGATCAAGATATCTGACAGCGAACTGAACGTCTGGCTTCTAATTAAGCTAATGGCTGTAAACCCGGTAGAGTGAATGGATTTGATCTGATCCGAGCCAATGTGTTAAGTGGATCACAGAGAGAGAGAGAGGGAGAGAGAGAGAGGCACGCAGCCCCGCTGCCTCATTTATGTGTCTACAGGAGCCAGTCTGGTGACATAAAGCGAAGCATTAAAGTAATATTTAAGTGCGCTTCCTTTTCAGGTTTCTTTATGAAGGTTTTGAGCTAAACAGAGGGGTCATTTAATTTGCATTAGAGGAGGAAGAAATTGAAAGGCTTTCATAAAACCCAGAGACCAGGAAATGTTATATTGGCATTTGATTTTTTTTTGTTGTTGTTGCAGCAGAAGTACAACCCCAATGTCAAAAATGTTGGGACACTGTAAAATGTTTTCTTTTGGAGGAAGGTCTGGACTGCAGGCAGGCCAGTTCAGCACCCGGACTCTTCTACTGCAGAGCCATGCTGTTGTGACGGATGCATTATGTGGTTTAGCATTGTCTTGCTGAAATATGCAAGGCACGAGACACAAAGAAACGTTGTGTGGATGGGAGCATATGTTGTTCTAAAACCTCTGTATACTTTTCAGCATTGATAGAACCTTTCCAGAGGCTTAAGCTGCCACTGGCACGAATGCAACCCCACACCATCAGATGTGTAGGCTTTTGAACCGTGTGATGATAGCGGAGGGTCCTTTAGTCTGCAGGGCATGGCGTCCGTGGTTTCCAAAAAGAATTTCAGATTTTGATTCATCGGACCACAGAACAGTTTTCCATCGTGCCTCAGTCCATTTTAAATGAGCTTTGGCCCAGACGAGACGGCAGCGTGACTGGATCGTGTTCACATATGGCTTGTTCTTTGCATGACACAGCCTTAACTTGCAATTGTGGATTGTGCGGCAAACTGTGTTCACAGACAACGGTTTCTGGAAGCGTTCCTGAGCCCATGCAGTGATTTCGAGCACAGAATCAAGCCTGTGTTTAATGCCGACAGTGCCGCCTGAAGGCTCGAAGATCCAATATTGACCCTCAGCCTTGTCCCTTTAGCACAGAGATTTCACCAGAATCTCTGAATCTGTTGATTATATTATGTACTGTACGTTGAGGAACTTTTTTATGAAATTGTTCAACAATTTTTAGACAGTTTTTTGCAGATTAGTGAACTTCTGCCCATCTTTCCTTCTGAAAGACCCTCCCCCTTTAAAATGGTCTTTTTATACCCAGTCATGATACTGACCTGTTGCCAATTAACCTATTTCATCGCAAAATGCTCCCCAGGCTGGTTTGGTAACACTTAAATTTCCAACCTTTATTTGCCCCTGTCCCTCCTTTATTGATATGTGTTCTGCCATCAAATTCAAAATGAGCTTCTATTGAATCATGAAATGGTAAAATGTCTCACCCTCAGATATCTGATATGTTGTCCTTGTTCTATTTTTAATAAAACATGGGTTTATGAGATTTGCAAGTCATTGCATCCTGTTTTAATGTATATTTTACACAGCATCCCAACTTTCGGGAACTGGGGATGATATATATGATATATGTCATTATGGGGATATGAGAATATATATTGTCTGAGACTTTTTCATGATAGCCTGAGTGTTGTCTTTTTCTGGTTTTAAAGGCTTTTTTACAGTAAAATTTTATTTTTTGTGTGATCTGCCTGTTCAAAATTGCTCCATGGGCTGTGGCCAAATGATGAAAAATGTATCAATCTAATATAACATTTAGCATCATGTCATTCCTCTTCTATATATGAGCTGTCATTGTCTGAGGCTGGTAATTCAGATATCAGCTCTTCCCGTCGGCTGATCTCACGTATAAATACCTGCCTACTGTCCTGCTGCTTTTCTCTTTCTGCCCTCAGCTCAATCATTCTCCACCCTCCTCCTCCTCCCCACCACCGCCTGGTCTCTCCAGTCTCATCAGCGTCAGAAGGATCATTACTTTGTTGGGGGATCGGGGCAGATGGTCCACAAATCTCGCCTTAGAGTCCAAGCGCCAAAGACTTTTAGCATCAGACCCTGTCGTCACTTCACGTTGTCTGTCAGAATGAAAATACTCCTTTGCCTCACGCCGATGAGTCATCGACTGATTTTGTCAACTGCTTCATTCATAAATCACTGACTGCAGGAAAAACAAGGATGAGTTTATTAGCCGAGCCGAGGTGTGGCTACTATCATTACTATCTAGGCTTTTTCTACAGGATTAAAGGTTGTCTCCCTCCCTCCGACAGAAAAACCGTTGTACCAGTCTACCTTCATGCCAGTCTTTGGCTATGGAGATATCCTGTGTTAAATCCAGTGTTCCGCAGTGCTCGAGTCGACGTTATATGTACCAGAACTTCTTCAGCTAAACACGGATTCAACTGTAGTCATTGTATTCAGAGACAAAGAAAAGCATTGTCAGTAAGCTCAAACGCAGCAGACCAAGCCAGGAATCTGGGTTTAGTCATGGACTCAGACCCGAATCTTTACGTTACATTAAGAGCTTCAGGTCAGAGTCAGGCTGCTATCACCTTAACAACACTGACCTTCAGTGAGCTGGGCTACTGTAATGGTGTGTTCACAGGTTTTACTAAAAAAAAATCCATCCGATCCAGAACACAGCTGCTCAAATCCTCACTAAGACCAGGAGAGTGGATCCTATCAGTCCAGTTCCCAGATCTTTACAGCGGCTTCATCTCCGTCAAAGAGTCAACGTCAAAATAATGCTGTTAGTTTACACAGCACTGAATGGTTCAGGGCCAAAAGATATGTCTGATGTGCTGCTCCCTTATGAACCATCCAGACCTCGCAGGTGGTCTGGGACGGAGCTACTCTCTGTCCCTAAAGTCCAAACTAAATGGAGAAGCAGGATTCAGTTTTTCTGCCCCACACACCCGGAACAAGCTTTCCAGACTTTCCAGGGGACTGCAGATCAGCTGATACTCTCAGTTCTTTTAAATCAAGTCCAAAGGCCTTTTTAATTGCACTGCACTGAGTGCTTTTTATGCCATTTTAAGATGTTTTAATGTGTTGTTTTTAATGTTTTTTTTAAAGTTCATTTTTAATACTGTGTAAAGCATGTTGAATTGCCTTGTTGTTAAAAAGTGCTGTACAAATAAACCTGCCTTGCGTCATCACAAATAACATATTTGGTACTCATCACTGTTCTCAGTACCAGTCTGTTGGATGGTCCTAATTAGAGTCAAGAGGAAATAATCATCTCTTATGATCAATACAGCTCTGCTGTGGAAGCCTTCAAACTTCCTCACACCTTTGTCTCTCATCTAAAACTAGTAATTACAGCACACGGTCCAGAGATTACTTAAAAAGCTATGTTGGCAGGGCTGTGTTTAACTACGACGCTTCTTTTAACTATGGAACAAGATGCAAACCGTCTTGAAACTGGAATCGTACGTTAGATTCAGAGGTTTGCTCTGCTTTCTGATGCCTTTTATCACTCCTGTAATAGTTTTTATGAATTTTATTGTGTCGTTTTGTCAGCAGTTTGCATTTCTGTAAATGCTTTTTAGTTCTCAGGTCTCCCTTTAAAAGAGAATCCAATCTCAGTGAGACTGTGAAACTTTGACAACCTCAGAGCAGAGCAACCTCCTGGCTAGAGCTCGTACGCAGCACCTCGATAACAAGGACATTTAAAGTACATTACGTGATAATAATGACGATATGATTTAAAAAAAAGAAAATAAGGCATGTAGTTGCACAGGTCAGAGTACATTAGCAGAGCTGGACAGGACAGTTAGAGGTGGAAGCTGAACGCTGCTTCTCCGGCTTTAGTTTTGACTCTGGGGACAGGAGATCTAAAAGGTCTGGACAGTTTCATCAGATTAGAGATGCATTTTGCCCTTAGAACATTCAGCACTTTATAGAACAAAAATAGAATGTTAAAGTCAGTATAAAGACCATGTGATCCGCTCTCCTGGACTGAGGGGGGACTGACTCAGCTGCAGCTGTCTGACCGACTCTCACAGAGCGCTGTGAGCACAACGTCACAGTGTCGGAGCACATGGACTCGTTGTGTACAGTCATCTGACGAACACGTCCTTTAATTCATGTCATAATACTAAAGTAACATCAAACCATCCAAATCATCTTCTCTCTTCTGAAGCTCAATGAATTACTGAACTGTGAAACCCAACCAGCTGTTTTAACTCCTAAATGTTAGTGTCCAGGCTGCCGTGAAATCATTAACTATATGATCTTGAAAAGACTAACGTTCATCCCCACTCTGTTATAAATAATCTGACAACTTTGCCTGTGACGCTTGGGCCTGATGACAGGACTGAGTGGTGTCAGATGGGGCCCCCCTGAGGGAGGGTTCCTACTTTCATGTTGAGCCACTCGATATTCCGTGGCGGCCCCCTGCTAATTTGGGGCCCCAAGCAGATGCCTGACTTTCCTGTTGACAAGCAGCGCCTCTTGTTAAGGAAGCAATTGGTGATGTTTGGTTTCAAACCCCTGACCTCTATGCCTTTTGATATTTGGGGTCTAACAATTAATTGCTATAGATCGACGGATTTATTCTATTCAAATCGACTGAAAATTAAAAATCTATCTATGGTGCCGTGTTATAAAGACATGCCTTCATTTTCAAACTCATGCAGCACAGCAGTTCCACATTTTCCACCCAGGTGCGCGTCATCCAAACAAAGCCAGGGGCCAGCAGACGCTGGCAAGTTAATGAGTGTAATTGAAATGACAGTCTACAGAACAGCTCTGCTAATTTGGTGATACTTTGTCCTGTAGAATGTAAAACGTACATCCGTATAATTTAATAATTTACGAATAATGTTTATAACCGATGAGCTGGGCACGGGAAGAGTCCGTCTGGACTGTGTTTGAGCTGGTTTTTCCACCATGATACAGTTCAGAAAGTTTGCTTGCGGCAGACAGATTGAAATTTGCATTATTTGACTGCAGAGCCTGATTAATTCATGATCAAACAAACTAGCTTCTAACAATTTAGTGTATATAGTCATCACCATTCTCAAAATATTTCACAGAATTTTTGTTTTTCCTGTGTCAGACGTGGTATTCTTATCATACCTAAAGTGTCATGAAACTTTAAAATGCTTTATCAGCCTGCCTGAGATTAATGTTTTCACAAAGGAACACCGTCACTCTCTATACACACTGCTACACATACATTTGCCATTTATTTGAGTGTTTATCCATAAAATAAATCATTCATTTTTCAGCATCACTCAGATTTATACACCAATTGACGAAGATGAAGAATGAGCATGGATAAGATGGATTTCTGTGGTTTTCAGCCAGCTGCGGCATCATTTACAGGGACGCTCTTTGTTTCTGTTTCCCTGAGTCATACAGAGACACACGCTTGAGGATAATCGCTGGATCCTCCTCATCTTGCCGACAGCATTCACGCGTTTATCTGTGTCTAAATGGAAGGCTATCAGGAAGCGGAGGAAAACAGGAAAGGCAGGGAGCTGTTGGCCTCTCTAAAGGAAACTCTGGGTCCATTTGGATTTCAGACGGCAGAACAATGAGTCAAACAAGAATAATGCATTAACTGGAGCGTTTCATGCATTTTTATTATAGGCTAATCTAGCTAATTAATTAAGCAAAATGGCTATAATTGAAAGATCTGTGGAAGTATTGGACTTTGCTATTCCGCCCTGACCTTGGCAAAAGGTCTCGAAACACTGGCAGCATGACACTTCCTAAGGAGAGTCAGTAAAGACAGGATGGGGAATCCTCTGGATGGAGGTATGGGAAACTCTCATGCCTCCCATACCCAAGAATCTTTGATACCTTCAAATTCTCTCTGTTGAACAAATCCTTGCGACACGATGGGTGTAGACTTCTATGATGGTGAATAATAACAAGGACTTGCCAGGCCTGGGGAAGGGGTCCGTAGGCGAGCACCTGGTGGCCGGGCCTTTTTCCATGAGGTCTGGTCGGGCTCAGCCCGAAAAGGAAACATGGTTCCGTCCTCATGTGGGCCCACCACCCACAGGAGGAGCCATAGAGGTCCGGTGCTATGCGGATCGGGTGGCAGTCAAAGGCAGGGGCCTTGGCAGTTCGACCCCCGGTTGCTGAAGCTGGCTATCGGAACATGGAATGTTACCTCTCTGATGGGGAAGGAACCT
>KV751332.1:13344961-13358489 GCA_001698575.1 Mola mola | reverse complement strand
AGGGATACTTCGAAGATCTCCTCCATCCCACCCACACGCATTCTGAAGAGGAGGCAGAGCCGGAGGACTTTGGGCTGGGCTCTCCCATCACTGGGGTCGAGGTCGCCGGGGCTGTCAAACAACTCCGCAGCGGCAGCGCCCCGGGGGTTGATGAGATCCGTCCCGAGCTCCTGAAGGCTCTGGGTGTTGTAGGGCTGTCATGGTTGACACGCCTCTGCCACATTGCGTGGACATCGGGGACTGTGCCTTTGGAGTGGCAGACAGGTGTGGTTGTCCCCCTTTTCAAGAAGGGGGACCAGAGGGTGTGTTCCAACTACCGGGGGATCACACTCCTCAGCCTCCCTGGGAAGGTCTACTCCGGGGTGCTGGAGAGGAGAGTGCGGCTGCTAGTTGAACCTCGGATTCAAGAGGAGCAATGTGGTTTTCGTCCTGGCCGTGGAACACTGGACCAGCTCTATACTCTCGCGAGGGTACTGGAGGGGGCATGGAAGTTTGCCCAATCAGTCCACATTTGTTTTGTGGATCTGGAGAAGGCTTATGACCGTGTCCCTCAAGGTGTCCTTGTTATTATATAATAACAGTATATTTTAATAGTATATGCAATTTTATGTTGGTTTAGAATATTACTAATTAAATAAAAATAACCTATTGTAACTCTGGTGCCATCAGAGAGCCCAAACAAATGATGAGATTTCAGTCACAGGAAGGCGAGGCCTCAGTAATTAAACTTATTTCTGACTTACAGATGATAATAGGTTGGTAGAGTTTATTCCAAAGTGGAGCCACAGAGCTGTTGTCATGTATTGATGTTATTAATTGATGCTTTGCATTCCATCAATAGCTAAAGACTCAAGACACTGATGTTTGCATAAAAGCTATGAAAAGGATGTGATGAGTCCAGGAATACTGAACTCAAGCAAACATATGTGTTTTCTTATGACCTAGCATTTCCAGGAATTCTTTGCAAGCGCTGCCATCACACACACATCATACTAAATCTTTGAAAGGGATGAAAGGAGATAAAAGCAGTTGTGATAAACAGATATGAAACAGTAGGAGGCCTGTGGTGAAAGCAGGCAGAGAATCAATTCCAGGGTCAATGGTATTCTTCTTCAAGCTGTGCTCCCATCCTACTTTCCACCCCTTCTTCAGCTGCAGTCCCACACAGCCACTTGGCATTTAAACACTTTTCTTCTGCATCTTTTAACAGGGATCTGTAGCCTCATACAGTGAAGTGCTCGAGGTCTAGACACTTTTGGCGGAAAGACAACAGATGATGATTTCTTTTGTTTATCACCAGCGGCACTGGCAGAGGGTCGAGGGAATGAGAGAAGGGATACGAACGGAGAGAGATTCTGGAGGCCTCATATGCATGTTGACTGTTTCACCATTACGGTTGTAGCTTCTGGATGTAACTCAAACACACACAAACACACTTGACAGCTGAGCTGATGGAACGTTCACTGCTTCACAGTTTGTCCTTGAAGTCTTTTCTTAGGCAGCCCAACTGTCTGTGCAGCTGAGAGTACAAACCGCACTAAATATCAGATTTTTGTAGTAACGTTTATGAAGAATCAGCAGTTTCCATGTTGTGTTGAGAAGATAACCACCCTGCCGTTGTCCAGCCCCCGCAAATAAATCAGTGTGCATCTGTTCCACATCTCCTTCAAGCAGACACTTGAGCTGAAAAATGGGATTTGAGAATCGCAGACTATTTGTGATATTCTTTACCGAAGGCTCGCTTTGGGGTCACACAGGAAACACGCAGTTCAATTTTCTAGTGAAAGACCATCGGGAGAAGAGGGGATTACTTTAGACATGAGGCTGAGACGAGATGTGGAGAGAAGAGGTGATGGGAGTAAACAGGCAGATTAGGGGGGAGAGGAGAAGAGGAAAGGGAGGAAGGCCCAGGGGAGGTATCAATGAGACTATCGATCTGTCAGTCCGGCGCACGTTTGCCATCCTGTCACCGTCGCCCCTCATCTATACGCATCATCAACATGGGAGATGGATTTCCTCACCGCAGCTCCTTTGCATTTGCATGAGGCCGATTGGGATGGGCGGGCAGATCGAAAAGAAAGGAACCAAAGCAGAGGTCAGTGCGGTGCAAACATGTGCCACAGTATGGATTTGGCTACAGTCAGAAAATGGTTGATTGGTTAGCTATTAATATTGATCTTGTGGTATGGACTCAGGAATTTAGGAGGCTGCAGAACGTCCGGAACGGTATAATAAAAAACATTAATGCTGTCAGAGCCGCTATAGTCAAAGATACATAGATTCTAAATTGTATTAATTTAAATTTGGCCATATTGGTCTGTTCTTGGGGCTTCCTGCCCTTCAACGGTTAACAGGGGTGAGATAAAAATCGATACAGTGAAATATCGCAATATGTTACGTGGCAACATTTTCTATGCAATTCAATTTAAATGCTCCAAATATCGATATTTCATTACATAAAGTCTAAGTAAATGTTGCAGTTTGGGTACTACAATTATTGATACCAATTGACATTTCAGTCCACATAAGTTTTCTTTCAGTTCATTGGAACTATGTTGACTGGAATACACAGTTTAGTTTATCATCTTAGAATATTTATGGTGTTGTTAGTGCTGGTTAGTCTGTATAAAGGTTCATGAAGGGAGACGAATAGACAGAAAATTATTAGATCAAACAGATGTTGACAACATTTGTCAACTTTGGGGACATGCTTTGGAGTTTAGACGAGTTGGGGAAAAAAAGCAATATTGCAGTATATAATATTGCAATACCTAATACATTGCCATATTGTGATAATATTGTATCACGGCCTGTCGTGAGTCCCACCCCTAATGAATAACAGGAAAATATGAACAAAAGTGTCCACATGATATTTAAACCCTCTGCTGGTTGTGAAACCTGATGTTATTCTACAGCTCTGTGTTTTAGGAGCAAAGTTCAGGAGTCGCAGTTAGATTTTCTGCTAACATTGACAAAGAGGAAGATCTGAGTTATATAGATACATATATCACACTCCTCTATCAAACGTCATTATCCTAACGGACGTACATTATGAGGCTTTTTGCTAGGGCTACAGCTGATGGCTTTATTTATCGATTTCATTCACCAATTTAAGAGGAACAAATCCTCACATTTCAGAAGCTGGAAACACATGTGTTTGCTTGAAAACTGACAGAACTTTCTTTCGGTCAACGAATTCACTGACAGAAAACTGCAACTGCATCATTGGGCGAAGGCTGGGTACACCCTGGACAGGTACGTACACTAATCAGCCATAACATTAAGACCACTGCCAGTTGAAGTGAATAACATTGATGTTCTGCTGTGAACCCCTTGATCCTGGCATTCATGTGGAAGCCACTTGACACAAGCTATCTTCCCCAAAAACCCTTGAAAAAGACAATCCATGCTGTGACACTGCACAGACGGCTCAGGAACTGCCAAAGGGACGTGACAAAGAGTAGCCGTGGCCTCAAAATCCATGAGATGTGCCCGAAAAAGTATGATCCATGGAGGCCCCACCTTGTGACCCACAGTACTCAAAGGATCTGCCACCAACACCTCAGAGGTCATGTGACTGTGTCTTGCCAGGTAAAAGCCAAGTCTGCTACACAATGGGACCTCCATGGTTCATCATTGTGTGTTCCCAAAATTTGATATCACAGCCTGCATTGGGCTGTTGGGGGGACCCACTGTCATAGGTTGTGTCAATTGGCATCCACATCAATGCCAGGATCACAGGTTTTACAGCAGAGCTTTGCACTGTAGGTGATTAATGTGATTCACATCAACTGTCAGTGGTCTTAATGCTACGGCCGATCATCGATCATACACAATCACATTCATCAACCCCTGAGCTCTCAAACTGGAACTGTGTCAGCAGCGTTTCCAAATATCTCAATTTATAATGTGCACTTAATGTCCACGGGTGTAGCCTTGTTCTGTTCGCCTCTTCCTGGCTCACAGTCCACTCAGATCCCTCCACTCGTCTCCTCTCATCCGTCTCTCTAGTCTCCAGCAGCCACACAAACAGGAGATGACACCGCTGGCAAACAAAGAGACTTTGTTCCGCTCTGATCTTTACGGCTACCATCGAAGTACATGAGACAAGAGAGTAAATGAGCACCACGAGCTCACTGAGCTCACTCTGCAAGACCAAGAAAATAATATCATAGAAAGACAATAAATCCTCTGCTGAGCCGACAGCCACTAAGACAATCGATTATTGAAACAACCGAAGCTGTTACTTCAGTGCCGGTTATTTTTAAGATCCTCGGGATTGCCCGAAGCATTTGGTTAAAACAAACAAGCCTCCTCTCCGGCCGATCAAAGCGGTGTTGTGTTTCTTGCAGCACGCGGCTCTCAGAGCTCTCTGGAGTCTAACAGGCTGAAAAAACATGCTGACAGCACTGCTAAGCTAGCTGCTGACTCCAGGCCTGCGTGTGTGCATCGCTCGCATGCAGCCACGCACGAATGCTCAGGATGTGCACACACAACAACACACAAACAGGCCATTTTGAGCGTGTGTCTTCCTAAAGCCTCCTCTTCTGGACCCAATATGAATGAATAATTCAACAACGCCTGTTGTTCTGAAAATTCTGCGAGCTGCTAAACCGTCATGTTACGGATGTGTGTTGTTTTGTTTAGTGTTAAAAGCATTTCTTGCTTGATGGTTTTGAGTTTGTAGTTTACTTCCTGTTTCACTCTGAAAGATTTTAATCACTGTTTGGTGTTTTTCTAGTATTAATTTTCCAGTGTTTTGCTCCCGTGTTACCCGTTTAACTTATTCTTGTTCTCTTGTGTCTCTGATTTTCGTTTCCTCCCTGTGTCTCCCTCCTTTGCGATTAGCTTTGTGTGTTTCACCTGTGTACTGTTTTCTGTCCTGCTCTAATCCGTCCAATTATATCCATCTTTCCATTTTCCTTTTTCCTTTTTTTTCCTTTTTAGCCACTCAAAATTTCATTTTGTGTATCGATCAAACTTTTTTTCTTTTTTCAAATCATGATACCATATGTATATATACCAAAATTCTTACAAATGAATTATTTGAATGGTAGTATATTGCAATGTGTATAATGTGATGTAATGTAAATATAATGGATCACAATTGCAAAGCGATATGACTGTGACCATAATGTCACTTTTGGGATTGCAGTCCATCGCCGATTTTCTTGCAGTCATAATTGGTTTTGCCCATCCCAGACGCACCTTTTTCAATGATAATTATCTAACATTTACTTATGCAGATGTGATGTGGGAGGAGTCCACACATGGAAGCACGTACATCAGCCCGACTGTTTGCGTGGGTTCTCTTACCTTGGCAGGTGAAGCAGTCGACGTGGAAGTGTGTGCCTTTGACTCGCACCACCTCCCCTCGGCAGACCTGCCCGCAGCGCTCGCACACGATGGACGAACTTCCACGACTGGAGAGCGGAGAGCTGCTGTTGTTGTTCCCTCCGTAGAGACTTGACTGGTACTGAACTGTGGG
The DNA here is from genome assembly GCA_001698575.1 of Mola mola. Classification (NCBI taxonomy): domain Eukaryota; kingdom Metazoa; phylum Chordata; class Actinopteri; order Tetraodontiformes; family Molidae; genus Mola; species Mola mola. The sequence goes on along the minus strand of KV751332.1, from coordinate 13,353,001 downwards.
AGGAGAGGAGATCAAAAAACATAGCACTTATTGTCATTTCAAGGCCTTTTCCTTTGGTCTTCCTGTCAACCAGATGAAAAAATATCAGATCTAATATGATCTGATACATGGTTTCCTGTCTTGTTACAGCAACATGTGACAGCCAAACAAAGGTTTCTCTCGTGACTCTGATGCAGCCGCTCAGGTTTGTCTTGAACAGAAACAAGGTAAATAGTCCTGGTGTACCGACGAGACGTAAACACACAGATACTGTAGATATACAGTATGATTTAAAAACACGGAGGCAGACTCTCATAAACTGTTACAGGCTGAAGATGAAGAGGAGACAGAGACGATTTGGTGAGAGGCTCTGGTTCTGTCGGCTCCCTGAGAGTCTGAAAGTGTGCCAGCATCAACACAACTGCAGCTGTCCATTAGGAAGTAGGGGACAGAGAGACAGAGAGACAGACAGAGAGACAGGGTGACAGACAGATGGACAGACAGAGGGACAGACAGCACTAAGCAGCCGAGACATTAATGTAAATCAGAGAAGACAACACACTTTAGAATTGCACTGTGCATTTCAATGTGTCCATATGACAATGAAGTTTTTAATCTTTTAAAAATACATGAGGAACATGACACACACACATGATGAAAGACAGCAGAGGGCTCAGTGAGGCTGTTGTGGATTTAACATCCCTTATCCTCATCGCTTATAAAACTGGTCAAATCCCTCCGAGGGAAACAAGCCTGTTCTTTATGCTTCCTGACACACACACACACACACACACACACACACACACACACACACGCTGCTCTGCCTCTGTCAACGTAGGACAACAATTAAAAAGAGCAAAGAGCGAATACATTTCTCTGACTGGGAGCATCTTTGATCAATGCTGATATTGACTGATGGGTGTCCTCTGACAGTAAAGTGCAGTGTTCACTGCATTCTGCTCCGTTCAATTACATTAATGCTGCTGCGCCCCGGAGCATTATGCAATCACACACACACACACACACACACACACACACACACACACACACACACACACACACACACACGGCAGCAGGTTAAGCTGATGACAGCAGGATGGAGACGGAGAGTCTCGAATTTATGAATGTTTTCAGGACGCAAAAATGAAAAGTAAAACTGGGACAAATATGTTTCCTAACAAACTGTATCATCAGAGTGTGCGTGGGTGTGCGTGTGTGCATGTGTGTGTGTGTGTGTGTGTGTGTGCGCGCGTGCCACAGAAGCTGGCACTGGTTTTGTAGCCAGATGGCAGCACAAGGACTGAAACCACAGACTTAGAAAGATCTGAACAACCTGCGTGCGTGCGTGTGTGCTGGACAGATTTTGTCTTGGACACACTCAAACTCTTAACTGCTGTCTACAATAGTGTTTTCCAACCTTTTTTTAAATTATCTAATCATTATTTTGATGGCTTATATGATCTATGTGCTTTCATGGTCCTCTCAGGCTGACTGTGCTCCTCATCACATTACGACCTCCTCCAGTTTGTCCTCAGCTGGGAAGATCAGCTTTAGTTTTCCAAGCCTCGTCTGCTCGGAATTCTTCACAAAGCACCTTAAAAATTCATACTTGTCAAAATATTTGATCAGTCATGCTCTCTTTTTTTGCAGCTGCTTTAACTGGTTGTTTTATATCTTGTATTTTGCACGTAGCATTTGCAGGCTGGTTTTAACTGTTTTCTTGTCTGACAAAATGAAGGCACATTTTACCACCTTTTTTTTTCCACCATCTATGAGTTTGCAGGTTTCCACCACTGTGTGACTCATCATATAGTTACTGTTTCGTCTTTGGACTCTCTTTGTCTCCTTCTCTGGCCTGTTCACAGCCGTTCTTGCCACAGGATCTCTCTCATTTCGTCAGTACTCTACTTCCTGCATCCATGTCAGTAACAATCGTCCGTAGGCTAATCACCAGAAATAATGCCATGAAATAAACAAATTATTTTTTGTGTCTGCGGTTAATCATTTATTTACAAGTCTGAGTTGCCTCTTTTCTGAGCAACAATATTCATTGACATTTAGAGCTTTCATGATCAATCAATTAATCAGCAACTACTTTGATGATCTTTTTACTTTTTAATTTTTTTTTACTTTGAATGATCATTTCAGTTTACATGACTGAGAGGCTCATCAAAATAGTTGGCAACTACTTTTCTTTGGATGGTTTTGAACACAGCACACTGATCGGCACTGATGTAAGACAGTCAGTGGTGGTGTCAGGTCTTATCTGATGTGGTTAGTTATTACACACGTTTTGGGGAAGCTACTTCAACGACTGGCCAAGCTTTTGGGCACATCCAGGAGCAGCTGAATGGCCGACCCCAGTGTCCCACTGATGTGTTGTGCTTCATAATCCGCACTTGTTTGACTAACGACACATTTTGGCCGCATGGAAAAAGTGCGAGGGAGATTTTTTAGCTCAGCCCCTCACAGTGGAGCCCCCTCGGAAGCCTTAAAAGGCTCGATGCCTCCCTTACTGAGATGGAAACATTACTTTAGCTGTCATTTATTTTCCGGAACAGTTTACTTTGCGATGTTCAAGAAGTTGGAAGTAGATTGTTTCTTAGGTACAAAGAAAAATGGTCTGCAGATATTTGGTACAAGCAAAAAATGCAAACCTACTGTCTTATAAAGAGCAGCTTTTGTGCAGGGCTACAGTAAATGTGAAGTATGATTTTTAATAAAACACAGCAGAGATTTTGCTGTGCACAGTTACGCTGAGGCCCTGGAAGTTGGTTGGTAGTTCAATGCCAGTGCAGAAAAAGACTAAATCCATTGACTCTTTGAGTTTGACCCAAGCTGAACATGAGGTTCATTTTTTGTTTTATTGCCCACAATGTGAAGCCATAAGACATGAGCTTTTTACTAAAACGCCTTATCATTTCAAACTGATGGATGGTTTTTAAAAACAACAAGCGAGTTCTGTGTTTTTAGTGACAGATTTTATCTGAAAAGTTCGGGAGAGAGTGTCATGTTTAGGAGAGTGCTGACAGGACTGTAGAGCAGTGAAATGGTTCACCACCGCTATTGTAAACATGGTGTATCGTAAACCAAAGAGGTTTGGGCACTTTATGTGGATGACACGACACTAGAATGAAAGAATAGGAACGCACATGAGAAGAAGCCTAAAACTGTAGCTGCTGGGAGGTGAAAGCTGCCGCACCGGGAAGCGCACGCGTGTGTTATATGTGCGGAGCCACTTTGATTTTTGGGAAATACATTTTGGGATTTAGTGGTTTCACGTTAAAAAAAAAAAAAAAAAAAACCTTCCTTCGTGCGCTGCTATGTTTAGAGGTCGGGACATTTTTATGATGATTTTTATTATGTGCCAGGCACAGCGGAGCCGGGATGCGCTCTGCTCGTCCTCCAGCCATCAAACAGCAGCGGGATCTCTTCACTCTCTGCGGAACATGTGAGGAGAACTTGAGTTGCATATAAGATGCCTGGATGGCTGCAAACGGACGTTCCTGCTGCTGCCGTTGTGGAGTAAGCCCTCAGACATGCACATCACTCCAAACACACAGGCACACAGATGAAAATGCTGATGGAGGCTGACGGCGATCAATGCGCGATATCTGTTCCTTCCCTCGGCTGACACACAGCTGCCTCACGACGTGATGAAATAAATCAATAAGCGGGTCGCTGATCAATAACCGCGGTGAGGGGGGGGCTCCCAGGACCCCGTGTTATCGATTAGATTCAGAAGCGCGCGCGCGCACAGAACACATGAGAGAAACGCTTACGGTTCGTGGGTCCACTCATGATGTGGAGCGGGATGATGGTCCTCCACAGGCTCCAGGTACGACCCAGTACTCCTGCCAGCTCTGCCTCCTGCCCCGGGGTCGGTCCGGGCGCGCCGGGCTACGGTGCCCCTCCGCCCTGCGTAAAAGCAGCCGGCTGAGGACATGAATCGAAGCTGACTGGTGCCATCCTCCTCCTCCTCCTCCTCCTCCCCCTCACGCCTCCAGCTTCGCCCTCCTCCACACAGCGATCCCCGGCGGTCCCGTGGTCCGGCTCAGGGGCGTCCATCCCGCCCCGGACGGTCAGTGCGCGCCCGCGGACACCTGCATGTCCGCGCGCTGTGGAGGCTCCGGTGCTGACGGACGCGAGACGTTCGGGCTCCTCCGAGCGTCTCCCCCCCAGCCAGGATGAGCTGCTCTCGCGGTGCAAGAGAGCCGAACGGTGCCTGGGCTCCAAAAGGAAGAAGGAACAGAACACATCCGTGTGGATCAGGAAGGGACAGTTCAGTGTCAACTTTCTGAAGCCTCGGTCCAAATACACCAAACAACCGAGAACGGGCCCTTCTTCATTTATTCACACACTGAAACCACTGAAACTATTCAACCAAAGAAATAATCAGATCTTTAATGAAATGGCAGTGATGAGTTTTTCCTCATTTCTACCTTTTATACCTTTATATTTGAGCATTTTCTGGGATTTATTAGTGTGGAAACTGTTTCCAACACTAACTAGAAAAAAAATGTATTTCCGGATGAAATTAAGTGTGGATGTTTATTGCTGTGATAAAACTTCTGAAACCGTTTGCTGAATTGCAAAAATTTGACCTGAAGAGCCAGAAAATTCTCGAGCTACAATATAAGATGACGTTTCTTTCTTCATCGACTTTGATGGCTTCTATGTTCCGGATCTGTTAAGCGGCAGAAAACGAGACCAGAAGAGACGAGTCACGCTGACATGAACATTAATTAAAGTTTAATTAGAAGTAATTTATCAGCTAAACGTTAAAACAAACAGTTGGTTTGCTTTTTATTTCTTGCCTGGTTAAGACCTATTTCATATACTGTCAACAGTAAAGACCGACGTTGAAGTGTTGCCGTCTACGCCCGGAAGGTGGCAGCAGCGCTTTGTTAACGAAGCTAAAAGAAGAAGACTGCGGCGACGCTTGACGGTTCTGACGTCATCACGCACAACGTGTGGCTCCGAAAGCAACATGGCTCTGAATGGTGGTATGTGAACTCTAAGCGAGCTAACGTTCATATTTTAAACATTAACCTTTGCTGATAAAGACATCCTTTAGGACATGTGTTTTTTTATTAAGTTAAATTTTGTTTTTATTGACATTTTGTCACCACATTATTGTTACAGCCGTGAGCTGACATTATCCCGGTAGTTTGCTAGCTAGCTCGTATTTCGTAGCCAGGCACCACAGCGGTTATCATGTCTGTAATCAACACACGCTGGACAAGGTTTTGTTCATGTCTATTTTAATGAGTGCACAGTTCTTGTAAAATTAAGTAGAATAAATTCATCAGAGTCCGAACAGACGACAGAACGTACGTTGACGTGACAATAACCATTTTAAATGAACCTGTGACTGACGCCAGATGACGAGGACTTTGAGTGGGAACCTCCGACAGAGGCGGAGATGAAGGTGATCCAGGCTCGCAGGGAGCGGCAGGACAAAATCAGCAAGCTGATGGGAGACTACCTGCTCAAAGGGTACAAGATGCTGAGCGAGTGCTGCGACACGTGCGGGGTGAGTGACGTGCGCTCTCCTGCCGTCTGCGTTGGCAGAGATGACGAACAAGTGTGTAATTAATTTGCATTATGTGTGTGTGCAGACAATACTTCTCCAGAACAAACAGCAGAAAAACTACTGTGTCTCATGTCAGGAACTGGACTCAGATATTGACAAGGACAACCCTGGTACGCTCACACTGACATTGATCTAAGTCCTTATCATCTGTCCTTTATTCTTTTCGGTCTTCTCGCCGAAACCTGTTTGTAAGTTCTGTTTGTTTCCTTTTGCTCGTCCCGCTCAGCTCTGAATGCTCAGGCAGCACTGTCCCAAGTGAGAGAGAGACAGCTCGCGGCCCAGACCCCTGCACCGTCCCAGGCCCCTGAACTAACCGGAGGCCCCAGCAGCAGTCCGGCAAGTGTTCCCAGGCCAGAGCACTGCGAGGGAGCTGCCGCGGGCGGGAGGGCTGCCCTGCCTCCTCCCGCCGTCCCAGCTCCTTTAACTCCGGCCCCTACTGCGGTCCTAGCCCCGGCACGCCCCCCAGCCAGTCCACAGGGTGCTGCCCTCCAGCACGTGCTGCAGGACGCGGAGGAAGCGGTTCTCACCAAACTTCGCTGGGCCACCACCCAGCTACAGAGCTCGGCCTCTCTGGAGACAAGTATCCAGCTGTGCAGCCTCATCACCAGCTGTGCCAGCTCACTGCGCAGCCTCAAAGATCTGGGCCTGTAACCACGGATTAACAGTCCTGGATTACTGACTGTGCTTCGCTGCTTCGCGGCAGCTCTTTTTGACTGAACCCTTACACAGCGCCGAGTTCAAAATTGGTCAGGAAATGCACTTGAAATAGGATTCAAATGTCAAAAGCTACTCTACAGTTGTATCTATATGACTGGCTGGTGTATTCGATGAAAGTCCAGATGTTTGAAATTTTGACTGTTTGGTCAGTTCGTAAATTATGATAACTGAACGCCTCTTAAAAAAAAAAAACATGTCAGCGCTTAATTTGCCACCACCAGGACAATTAAAACATACTTAACCTATATTCTGCAGTAAAGACTGTTGATTGTTGATTATTTCCATGGTTGATTGGCTTTTTATTCATCTAAAATGGACACAAAATTGATATCAAGGCAAATGGCAACATCTGTTTTCTGATGTGAAATCCCCAGAGCACAAATGTCGAGCAACAGCCTGTGCTGATACACGAGTATCTACAACATATAAACAAACCACAGATCCTACATTAAAATCAATAATGTGTTGGTTTTTTTTTTAACACAGCAGTTGTCAGATCCAGACCCCGGTGAATTTTTCTGTTTATTGTCCGTTCTGACCCACTGAAAGATTTCTGTCATTTTTGGCCCTCTGGTGATGCAAAGATTTGAATATTATTGGCAAATCTGAGGTTCTTATTGTAAATGTGTTTGATGATGATGATGATCACATGATTCAGTGATGCAAAAAAACAGACAAGGCTACATTTGCGAGTCAGAACCATTCTTTATTCATTCTCAACATCTTAAAGCAATGGAATAATGCACTGTACATCGGTCGATGGCACTTCATATAGAAAACCCAGCTTCAGTGTTGTTGGAGTTTAAATCATGTACATGTTTGTTTATTTCCACTCAAAGAAAGCAAGCGGCACCATAAGCTTTGTTGACTGGAAAATCGCTGTACAATAAACATTTTAAGTAGCCAAACAATAAACATTTACGTAGAATTTAATTTTAAAATGTGTCCTTGGAGTCACGGTTGCGTCTGCGGCTGTAGTTGTGCATCACTGCTTCACAAGTTTTACTTTCTACTGGAGTGTCTCTGTTTTCTGCTACTTTAAACTTCCACTGCATTATATTCTGGAGGGAAATATTGTGTTTCCTCTGGATTTATTTAATTACTGGTTACTTTTCAGATTTCATGCTGCATCAGAGCCGGTATTGCATTTATTAAAATTATATTTATTACCAGTTTATAAACAAGAACACTTATTTTGATAATTAGACACCGTTGAATATTTGATTTCACAATTGACCAGGATGATAAGCCTTTGAGCTATAGTTTATCTCAAAAAGTAAGAATATAATGATTTTACATCAGTTATTTAAGTGTGTGAACACAGTATTTGTATATTAAGTTTAAATGAGCAAGCCTTTTTTTTGGTGGGGTCCTTCAAAAATGGCCTTAAACAGTATAAAAACAAACAATATTTCACTAAAAGTGTTAAAGCCTTAAACATTAAAATTAGAAAAAAAAATGTTTGAAATATTTGAATTTTATTTCTACCTTTAATACTTCAATGCATTTATAGTGAGAAAATGTATTGAAAATCAGCTACTTTAAGAATATTAATTGTATTTTCATGGGATATTTTCACTTTCAGCAAAGTAACTTTTCATCCTTATTTTTCATGAGGTAGGAGTTTCGGGTCCTTCATACAGATGTTGGTGTCTTGAGCGGAACGGGCCGCGGACAGCCTGTCCGGCTCCCCCGGAGCGGCTCAGGGTGTGGCGCGGTCAGAGCCGGGCGGAGCAGCGAGCGGCGGC
>KV751332.1:13313701-13332125 GCA_001698575.1 Mola mola | reverse complement strand
CATTCCGCAGGAAACAACCTAAGGTATGTAAGTGTCATCTGTTTCTGTTGCTTCCAAAAAAAAAAGAAAAACTGGGATAAATTGCCCCCTGGTGTGACTTTCCACCCACTGTATTGTAATCATCCAGAAGAAGGGTGCTGCGTGCACGGGTAGCATTATTCCCTGATGGGCTGAGAAGCATCCTGCATGGGTTGATGTACTGTTGTGCCGTTGTTTCTAGGGACACGAGAGTGTTTTAGTAGTTTGGTTGGTCAGCAGGAGCCGGATAGATGTGCGTGTGAATGTGTCAGAGCTCTAAGATCTCGTGAACACCCACAAAGACTCTACAATGAGAGAGGGATGAGTCCGGACACTGGGGCAGTGTATGTGTGCATCCAAAGCTGCATTGTTGGCGTGCACCCCCACCTCCCCCCTTGACTACTCGCTGGTGACCAGCTCAGAGTTGCTTCACACAGCAGGGACGGCCTTTGTGCTCAGTACACTTGGGCTTGCTGATGGAACTAGGAAGAGCACTAACATGGGCCACAGACGTGCGTGGCTGGGGCTTGTGAACCTGGGTTAGTCTTTAACTGGAAGCACACGTGGCCATTTGCTGAACTATAGTGGCATTTAAATTATTGTCTGTGCGTTTGAAACAGATATTGCTGTCCAAATTGACCAGTTTTCATAGGAGAAATGACAAAAGGGGCTTTGTGTTTCTCAGCTTCATCATTATTTTTCACCGCTGATTAATACTAATTGTCCAATCAAGAACAATTTGCTCAGCAGTCACACCCTCAGGCTGTACAGAGACAGGCCAAAGAAGACTGAAGCCCTAGTTACTAAACCAACCCTAATTGAGAATGATGGCACTTTTGTTCCTTTGAATGGCAGCCACTCACTTGGGTTAAGTCAGAAGAGGGGGGGCTTGGTTTCAAAGCACTAAGTGATCTCAGTGCTTCCCATGCTGACTATGCAGCCAGTGCTTCCCTGGCCAATAGCCCTTATTATGATTAGAGGTGAATTCAATTATTTTGGGTATTTGTTAAAGGGAGCGTACTTTGGCAGAGCAGCAGTGGTGCAACTGTGTTATGCTTCAGCTAAATGCGGACATCCCCGTAAAGGAGGAATTTGGTATTTTTAAGTTATTTCCCAGTCTTTGAAGCTCCAAAATCTCATAGACTATATCTTATTTTGACAATTACTCCAGCATTGAGCTTGGTCGATAGAACTGTAGTATGACAAGTCTTTGCAGTGCAACAGCACAGGGCAGGTCAAAACATTGGTAATAAATTGCTTTTTACACTCCAAGTGACTAGACACTTGCAATAAGATTTTGAGTAGGTAGTGGCGAGAAAAACCTATTTATTTCTGAAATTAGACTTGCCCAACACACTGACTTGCATTATATGTCCTTATCGAATTGAATAGTCTAGTGACTGAACTCCATTCTAGAATGATGTTCAAAATAATGTTTTTTCTGACATTTGGAGGCAGACGCAGACAGGAAAATAAGGCTTGGTTTGAAAAATACTGGAATTTTCCTTTGAAGTGGCTGAACAAAAACATTTGTTCTTAACCCGTAAAGCCTTATGAGATAATAGAAAAAAAAATATACAGCATGTGAGATCTGAAGGGGATGATTACGGTACATGCAGTTTGAGTGGATTTGCAGCACATATAGTAACAGAAGCTGGTGTGCCAGTGAGGGGTCCTTGGTTGTATGAGACCACTGCTTTTACACAGAGAACCTCCTCACTGTGTGTTGTCCATCCAGAGCTCATGCAGGTGCCTGGGGGACACAAGGGGTCTCTGCTGCTGTAGTCTACGCTGTGAGACTCAGTGCTGAGGGCTAGGAGCCAGCCCGCACCACCATGAACAGCTACTGCCCAGTTTCCTTGGAGACGAGGGTTACTGGGTGCTGGAATTTCTTCTGGGGAGCACTGACCCTGATTTATGAATTCATTTAACTCCAGCCACCATGACAAAACACGCTGCGGCTAACAGTGGATTTATGCAGTCAGCCATGGCGCGGCCTTAAAAAGAATTACCTCAAACAACACAAGGCTAGACTTCATCATTTTTCCCAAGGACAAGCTCAGTCCTGCTGTTTAGTTCACTGCAGAATGCCTGTTTTATAGAATAATTGAGACCTGTTACATTCAAATATCAATTTGTGCTGTACTATACATGCCTGGACAGATGTGGGAAGTGTCTGTTTACACTTCATGTGCTGTCTGACCTGCAGGTGTTTGCTTTTGACCACTGTTTCTGGTCCATGGATGAGTCCAACGTTCCCAAATATGCTGGTGAGTCATGAGTGTCGTGAAACTGGTCTTCAACTCAATAACAAAGAAGTCAAATCATGTCCCATGTAAAGATCTACTGAGCACAGGGCGCAGGGAAACTCTCTACTTAGTGGAAAGCTGTTCTTGCATCATGCAAAGCAGAGAACAACACGGGCACATACAGTAATGGTAATGGCGAGTATCTTTGTAGTGTCTCAAATAATAAAACCATTGTGGGCAATACATGCTATCAAGTATCACATTGTACCCACCCACTTGGAAAATTATTATTGTTCTGCTACCATTCATTCACTTCTTACAATAATTTATATGAGCACTGGTCAAAGAAATGGCTACGGCTACAGTTTTTGTAATGTCTTTAGAAAGGGGGTTATTACTGTGAGTCTGAGGGAGATTTGCATAAACCTTGTAGATATTTTCCCTCTTATATGGCTCTAATGTTTGTGATAATGATGTAAAGCTTACATCTGCTTTGTGCTGTAAGCAACAAGACAGGCTGTTCAGTGAACGGTTGCCTCAAGGGCAGAGGCCGTGGCTTTATTTAGCTCATTAAACAGCTGCCCCATTCAACAGAAGCATGACAGTGACAAAAAGAGAGAATTCTTTACACAGACCCACATTTTCCACAAATCCTGACAGGAATCTGTCACCTACTATCAATCTTATCCTCAGCTGTTCCTTCTTGTTGAAACATTTCTCTGTTAATTTAATGACATGGAAGTGATAAAGAAGTACTTACAGAAGTGAATGTTTTACCTGTTTACCATAATCTCCATGGTGACTGATTCTTTGCCTAAAAGGTCAAGAGGTGGTGTTCAAGTGCCTTGGAGAGGGAATTCTTGAAAATGCATTCCAGGGATATAATGCCTGCATATTTGCTTATGGACAAACAGGTAAGTGAAAGTCCAGATGAAACCTAGGCTGAGGCTCATTTTTTGTGTTAAGACCTTAAGTATATTTGCAGGTTGTCTCCAGATCTGCCTGTAGGAAGTTTCAAGCACAGGATGGCTTTCATTTCTGATCACACTAGTGAATCACTTGACTCATATCCTTCCTCACCCTGAGTCAAATATCTCCTTTATCCTACTTCCTGCAATTGAGGAAAAACGCTCAGTAAGGTGACACACCTATTGAGAGGTTTGAATAGAATAGCAAATACTTAAGTGGTTCTCCAGTCGACTGACTGGGAGTTAGATTGTAAGCAACATTAGTATAATAAAAAACAAAAACTGCTGAAAAATCATCGTTATACTCAGGGATTGCCATGAGTTAGACATTTGTTCTTTTGAATGAACATCTCAACCACTGACATAAATAAAGGTAGATGCTTTATTGCCACTCCTTCCCATTATATATAAAAAAACAACAACCAAAATGTCCATGTGTGAGCGCTGAAATAATTTGGGGCTAGAGTCTGTGCAGTAGGGTAACCAAACTCACCGTATTGAGATGTAGTTTTAGTTTTTTAGAATGGTCCAAGTCCTCCCTATAATAATGGATGAGGAAGGGCTATGACTAATACTGGAGGCAGCCACCAAGGGGCTACTAAGATGCTCTAGCATCACTTTTGGGGAGCTCTCATGTTGTCCAATTTTTTAAATAAAGTCCATTAAGGATGTGATGATACACTATATTCACAAGTCGATGAAAATCAAAATACACAGGACACAATTCAATATGTATCATGATACATTAATTTATCAGAATTCTTACTAATTCATTTTTTTTAACACTATTATATTGAATGGTACTGAAATTTTACCATTGCAGAAAGATATGATTGTGATTGTTGTGTTTGTTCCTTATCTCTCCTATACTACCTCTAGCACCATCATACACAAATACTGTGTGCTGTCAAAAAATAAGAAAAACTGTTGAACTTTTTTGTTTTGGCGTTCAGCAGAGTATTGCATGGTAACAAGCTAAAATAGGATCAACATTATACCTCCTTAACATCAGCATGTTATTGCTGACGTTTCACTGACCTTTCGCTAACATGCTGACGTTAGCATTTACCTCAAAGCACCACTGTATCCAAGCGCAGCTTAAGCGCTAACAGCTAGCTCTCTGTAGGTAAAAGCTCAAAATTAAATTAAAATCAAAAAGCATGTTGTTGGTTATAGTAGAGACTCAAATTTTACTGCTATATACACCTCCGCAGAACACACTCATGTGAGTCTCCATTGTCTATCCAGGTTCAGGCAAGTCCTTCTCCATGATGGGGAATGGGGAACAGCCGGGTTTAATCCCTCGGCTCTGCTGTTCTCTATTTGAGAGGATACACAGAGAGGAGAACGAGGCCCACACTTTTAAGGTGGAAGTTTCCTACATGGAGATCTACAATGAGAAGGTCCGTGACCTGCTCGATCCTAAGGGGTGAGTCTGATGTGTTTGTATCCTTCAAAATAAGCATGTGAATTTGAAATCATCCAGAAGAAGGGTGAAGGATGTGAATGAGTTTTGGAACTTTGGTGTCATTTACTCCAGCGTGAGCACTGACCCCTCTGTCAGCTCCCACTCTGTGCTGGTTTGCGTCTCTGTTTATAGCCTTGTTGTGTCTAGTAGTATGAATGGGGGATGGCGACAGAATGGTGTGAGTAGGAAGCTCAACCCAGTCATTTCCTGCAGAACGGCGGCCAGCATCATCCTCCAGCACTGCTGCATTCTTTGCCTCCTTGGTCTGATGTGGGCTGGCAGACAGGCTGCAGGGGAGAGTGGACTGGGAAGGAGTGTGTGTTTCAGGGACATCTGTAACTGGGAGCAGGAGAGCAGTGAGAGCAGCCCGTGAGCTCAACAAATGGGTTACAGCGAAGAGCTGTGTGTGTTGCACATGTCTGAAAATGCAGCCAGGCCTATTTCAATGGTCATTTCCCCTCGCTTATATAACAAGCCTCACATGCACTTGATCCTCCCGTCTGTCTGCCACTCAGTTTTAGGCCATTTGGCTGTGTTAACGATTTGAGATGTAGAGTCATGTATGAATAAATCTGTGTCACACTGAGCCGCTAGTGGTCATGTCCTCTTGTTCGATGTAATGGTTGCCCAAATTACTAGAGTGGAACCTCCATGTATCCATTAAGAGGGATTCACTCACTCTTACTGGTCTGTAGGATTTCTTCTTAACAGGTAAAGATGAGCTTCCTGTCCACCTTCAGTTTTCAGTTTATGACTAGTTCTTTTAATTAAGATGTAATTCATAGTTGCCCAAAAGAACATATCAGTGAAGCAAACTGTTGTGCTAGGTGGCATTTTCATTCATTAAGGTGAACATGGGTGCTGTAAATTATTTTGAGCACCAGTCGCACAGATGCAGGCCTATTGAGCTAAATGTAGGGGAGCTAAATGAGAAGTTATAAATAAGTATTTGTTTGTTTACTACCATACACATCATACACAGACACCTTAGTTCTCCTATGTATGTGGAGAGGAAGGGGCGGCGAGGCAGCACTTGTTGCATGGATTCCACTACCTCACCACTAGATGTCGCTACTGTTCAGGCACTGGTCCTTTAAGGCGACTGGTGGGTCTTGGTAGAGTTATCCACCCTGTGTGTGGTTCCGTTTTTTTAAATGGGGTAGTAAATAAAAGTATTTGCAAATATTTTTTAAAATCAACGTTTTGGGAAATGTGGAAATATTACATTATTGTTAAATATCTAAAAATATGAATACATTGGGAAAGTCCTTTTTCTGGTAATTTCATTCAAAAAAATTAACTCTAATCAATGTAAGCAGAGTATGTTTTTGGCCCTTATTATTTTAATTTTAGAAAAATATGCTGATATTTTTTGACATGTATTTTTGGTTCATGATTACTGGGATTAAAATAATAAAATGCTTGAGACATTTTAGTTTGCTTGCAATGAATCTAGAATATATATAATGTCCCCTGTCCTAAATAACACTGAAAAATCGTGATATTCTAATATTTTGAAATCAGTATATTTATTTAAGCTGCATTTTATGCAGAAGGAAATATTTCAAATGATGGCCGTTACTGTTACAGGATTGTAATTACCTGGTAAAAGGGGTTGAATTTAGTTAATCTGGACAGTCTGTTGAGAATTTGCCCTCTGAGGTCAGTAAAGGGCATTAATCTATAATTTCATACTATGATCATATCTTCTGTGGAACAAACTGAAGAGTAAGCAATCAATAAATGTGATAAAGTAAAATGTACAGTATTTGCATCTTAACTGTAGTGTTTAAATTTGTACGGAATTTACTTCCATTCCACCGCTGGTCTTAATTGTGCAAATGGTGCAGACGTTCACTGTTCCCTGGGAAGAAAACCTGTCCTGCTGCCATCGCCTGCTTCGAAATAATGAGCCGTGATCAGCAGCATATTTTGACAGTAGCCTTTTCCAAGGTCTTAAATCACCGCTCATCAGTGGAAAGACTTCGCTCAGTCGCCAAGGTTGTGACTCAGTTGTCATGTACATTTTCCCTGATGTCAAAAATGAACTTTTCACACCAGCCTTCCTCACTGCAGGTGGGTCTTCGTCAGCTCGACATGTCGCTGCTCCGCCAGCTGTGGTCTCTGCGTGAAGCCATCCAGGAGTACAAGGGCTCCCTGGTGTCTGATAATGAATTCTCTGAGGAGGAGGAGGAGGAGGAGGAGGAGAAGGGGGAGGAGGAAGATGAGGAGGAGACAGGAGTCCACACGGAGCCTCTTCCTTCCTCTTCATCCTTGTCCCCGCCTCTGCCCAGCAGTAACTCCAGGGACCAGTGGATCAAGGACTCCTTTCATGTTCCCTGAGCGACACTGTCTCTTATTTTACACCAGTTTATGTTCCATACATCTACAATCTTTTCTAACTTCTGTCAGCTGACAATGTCTTTATACTGTTGGAAGTGTTTCAAGTGTATAGGGCACATGTGGGATTTTCATTTATACGCACTTTTAATTATAATGTGTATTTTGTTTAGCTTCAGTGCACACTCAGGAGTCGTGAAGTGGGCAGAGGAGGATGCTCAACGTGCTCTACAGTGTTGTAAATGTCTGCATTTACATGAAATTACACAAAACATAGACAAAATGTTTATTACCTCTGCCAGCAAAGTTGCAGGAGGTTATGCTTTCGCCTCTGTGTTTATATATATATGCATGTGTGTCTTTTACAAACATAACGCAAAATGTTCTGAATGGATTTGAATGAAATGTGGTGTCCGACTTGGTTGTGACCCAAAGATTAATTTCATTAATTTCAGGCGGGTGGAGAAGGTATGCGCTCATCTTTGCTCTCTCGCTTGCCTGGATTGAGTTTGTCAGTTTCCCAGGGATGTGAATGGGTCTAAAAGCCATAAAGAAGTTCTCGCTTTGTGTCTGAATCCTAAAATAAAACTGTGGTGTTTGGCACAGTCACGCACAGTATTTCCGTACTTGAACCGAAGGAAATCAAAGGGTGATGTTGCAAATTCTGACCAGCGGGGGGCGCGCTTTCTCCAGTCAGTAGACTGCTCCTTCACTCCTCTTTCTCCTCCTCCTCCTCCTCCTCCTCCTCCTCCTCCTCCTCCTCCTCCTCCTCCTCCTCCTCCTCCTCCTCCTCCTCCTCCTCCTCAGTCGCGAGTATCACGTCGTTCTCTATTTATAAGGGCCATATGTTGAGGTTATTGTTAGAATCGGCCCACACGTGTTTTGCGGTGGATTAACAGCTAAATGTCTTCACACTTGGTTGTCTTTCATCTGTCTCTCGCTGGCCGTCTGTTGAGTGTTTCTACGCTGTCGTAGTCAGTATTTGTTGGTGTTATTGTAATAAACCCAGCGGAGGTGTGTGGAAGTCACCGGGGAGAACTGAAGGACAATGAGGTGTTGGCTTGGGGGGACTGGAAACGTTGCAGTCAGTCTTTCATGTGAGGAAACGCCTCCAGAATGGAAGAAGGAACAAGAGAGGGAAGGCCGCTGTTGAGCACATTAGTCCATGTCAGCTGCCCTCGCTGGGGAGGCTGAGGCCTCACTTTCAATGCATGTTTAACTAAACAGTTCAATCCATGCGTGCTAGATCAACAATACATTCAAAGCATGGACGTTGGTAGCGGAGTTTACGGCTGGTCATGTTAACGTCAGTATGCAGAAACTCGGTCAAAAGAACAAACTTTATGTCTGAACGGTGGAAATGCACCCAGATCGTTACAATGCATGACAAATAATATAACACATGGGATATGTCGAAGTTATCAACTTAAAAATCATTTTGCTATCAGAAAACTAATGTATAGAGTGCGGTGCTTATTACAGTGTACCTACCGGATCCAAAGCGTCTCTGATCGGGTAGGGTTACTTCGGTAGCACATATACTAAAATTGGAACGATACAGAGAAGATTAGCATGGCCCCTGCGCAAGGATGACACGCAAATTCGTGAAACAACGCGGGACTACGCGCAACAGATCTGCAGTACACTAAATGGCCAAAGGGGGCTCCCAATCAAATTTATAAAACAAAACTGGTATATTTGGGCGAAAAGCACATATGTCAGTAGACTACATTTTTATCTCTGTTACATATACAAAGGCCTTAATGGTCTGAGACACATCTCTAACAGAGTGGTCCGCAATTGCCCTGGAGAGCACTGCAATCATCAGTTCCCAGCACACGTCGGAAGGAAACTGGGAGGCAGCGTTTGTGGTTGGGTGTCAGTTGTCAGTTTAGGGGTCCTTCACATGAGGACGTTGGAAAACCAACGGCCCAGATGGTTTATCAGTCCTCGTGGAATCCAAGAGGATTTTCTTTCAAAGTAAAACTAGTTTACATTTGTTTATTGTTCTAAACAAATATTTATACAGGCTGTGTTTTCACCACCTTTCTCTTGTTCCAGGGCACCGTTCTCTAATTTTATTGTCATGTTTTTTTTTTTTTAAAGAGAAGCCAATTCAGTGGAGTTTATTCCAAACCATTTGTACCATTCTTCGGTAATCTGCCAAACCATCAGACATTCCTTTGGAATACACCAATTTGCCAGTCTTTGGTAAACATTGTGAAACTTTGGAAAACAGCTCCCCAAAGATCTCGATCTCGATTATCGGGCTGAAAACAGACATGTACGTGAAGATGTATTTTTGAGCAAGGGCTTCAAAGTTCAGGAAATAGTACTTGAAAATTACTGGAGGAAGATGTTGATGCTTTTCTGTTGTTCTAAGCTCGCTACCACGGAGAAGCAGATGCTCAGGTACCGACTCTGACTCCAGGTACCTTCAAAAGCAGCACAAGCTGTGCAAATGGAAGCAACAACACGGCTCTGAATACTGGACCCACCATCCGGGCCCTATTAATAGCCAGACTCTGAGTCACGAGAGAGCCGCTCTGTTGCCCTGCACTCCTCCAAAGCAGCTGCCTCTGTCCATCCTTCCATCCCTCCTTCCCCACCTAAAAATACACCGCTGCGCTCACTGAGCAAAATCCCCGAGCTTCGACAGCTGGCCCTCCTCATGGAAACTCTCCCGCTGTACTTGAAACACACTTTCCTGCGCCGAGGATGACGCAAGGTCGGTTCAGGCAGTGGCCCGAGGTGTTGCCGGTCCCGAGCCTGCAGGAGCCTGCAGGCCTGAGTCAGACGAGCCAGATAAGGCTGCTCCAGTGACAGTCGGGATCAAAGTCTGCACGTTGAAGAAGAGGTTTTATGTTTTTTGTTTTTTGCATAGAGCTGCATATCCTGTCCCCGCTGCCGCGGCAGGAAGGAGGGAGGGCGACGGGCTGCAAAAGTTTCCTCTCGAAAGCGGAACTCGTCAGCTCAGCGGGGAGTCCCATCTGAACGGCGACCCGTCGGCTCCAGCTGCTGCGCGAGAACACGGAAAAGACGAGCGAGGAGAGGAGCAAGGAGAGGAGCGAGGAGAGGAGCCCTTAAGGAGCTTCAACACGTCGGGCTTGTTCTCGTTTAGACTGGTTCGGGAGCCATGACGTCGGTTTGGAAGCGCCTGCAGCGCGTCGGCAAGAAGGCGTCAAAGTTCCAGTTTGTCGCCTCGTACCAGGAGCTGACGCTGGAGTGCACCAAGAAATGGTGAGTGTGCGTGTGAGCTCCGACCGCGACACGCGCCGCGAGACCGCGGGTTCGAATCCCGACGCCGCCTGTCGACGCGCACCGCGTGTGAAAAAGTGCCTGAAAGCGGCACTTGAGTGAACTTGAAGGCATCTAACGTTTCTGTGTATTATGGTATTAAAACCCGACACGGTTCGGTTCCGGTAAAACCCACATATGCCACATCACCACATCACCACTGACGGGCCGATTTCAACCAATAACGTCAGAGCATCCAGCTCTCAATCAATCTCCAACGTGTAGAGGAGTTCATTGTTGCCGTGGTTACCAGATCCATCCTAGTGTTACGTCGCGCCTTCTATCATAGGATTGGTTCTTTCCTGTTTCACGAGGAAGTAACGTCACAACAGTAAGATTCTCTCCAACGTCCGTTTCAGGAGGAGTTTGAGGAAATTATTTGCGTTGAAGTTGTTCGTATTTATGTATCATTTTTGACCCTGTTTTTTCTCTTGTGGGCCCTGTTGAAGATCAGCTCAATTCCGCGATTCGTCAAGCGGATTGAGATGTTAAAGGAATCGTGATACGCGGTTACCGTGACTTCGCTCGAAGGTCGTTAAACACCGCCGCTTTCAGTCATTTTAACGAGGGAAGTGCAGCACAAGGAAAGCTAACTAGGAACCAGGAAGCTGTTGTCAACATGGAATGATGACTGTTTAACAGGGAGGGGCGGAGCTAGGGAGCAGAAACAGGGAGGGGAGGGGGAGCGAAGTTGCTTCCACAGGAGTCTCATGTATGAAGTGACAAACCCTGGCTTTAAGATAGGAGATATTTTTTTATTTTCCCATTTACAAAGAAAAGGAAATGTGTATTGTTTTGCAGTTTGCAAAGTTTTTCAACTCCCTACCTCACAAGTGAATTGATATTCTTTAATTTTATAAGGAAAGTATAAGAAAAAGTTTGTCATCTTTGTCTAAGAAATAACAAAAGGACACGTTTTCGTACATAAATTATTAGAAATCTAATTTTGTTTTAAAGAAAAGAAGTGAGAAAACAATAAAACCAGTATTGTGAATCATACGGCATTGTGAGTTAAGTGAATCGTTACATCACTGCAATTCAGAATTTACGATAGTGTCAAGAAGAGAGTCAGTTATCACTAAACAGCATTTAGGATCACATAAATTTAAAGACTTATTTTTTTTCAGAGCAGCAGATCGCCCACACACAATGTGATCCTGAGTAGTCAGCATTGTCATTAGCTGATCACTAAATATTTAACATGAAACCAAACACAGAGTCAGGCAACGAGAGGAAATGACCAAGGGTCACTTTGAGCAGCATTCGGTTCCACTTTTATATATTTAATAATTCTCTAATTTGTCGTTCTCCGAACAGCAGCACGTTGGTTCTCAGAGCTGCAGTCCTATTGTGCAATTTCCTGTTTTTACACAATGTTAGGGAGTTGTCCAGGTGATGCAGCGCGACCGTTATTCACCTTTGACACATCGCTGAGCAGAAATCTAAGTCTCTTTTCAAGAAAATCTTAAGAACTCCGCGTTATGTCGCAAATAAGTTCCTCAAACCTTTGTCACACGCCGGTCTGGCCCAGTCTGTCCTTCTTATCCGTCAGATTACACTGAAGGACGGACTCACCGTGTAAGCAGCTTGATAAGAGGGGAAGGTTAGTTATTTTATGCAACACCTGAAGGCTCTCGTCTTAGTTTCAGAGGTTGATCAGCAGCAGAGGCTCGATGACGCGAGGTGAGGGGGCAGAGAGGTTCAGGAGTGATAGCTCCCTGTGATGAAATCAGAGTTCCAACAGGGAACCGACGGGGCAAAGGAGGAGAGGGGACGGGAGGGGAGGTTCAGCCACATTACTCTCTCCGCCTGTTTCCAGAGGGGAAAGCAACCTGTGATTCAGCTTCAAGACTCTTGATCATCTCATCAAACATCACAAGCAGTAAATAAATACATTGCAATGTCTGGGAGGTTGAAAAATAATTCACAAGTTATGTGACATGTTTATGTGTCATTTTAAGAGGTCTTTGGCTTTCCTCACCCACACTGGTTACCCAGATGTGTTTAGACTTCGTAAAACATTATTTGCAAGTGCAACACCAGTTTGTGCAACTATATCGCAGCATTCCTGTTGTTTTCTAATTATATGTGGTCTTCTAAATCTAATTTGGCTTAATTTCTTCTAAAAGGACTGAAAAGTTTCCTGCCCTGAAACGTTAAATCACACTCACCCAGTCAGATGTTTTGTTGCAGAGAAAAGTTGGTTCTGGTTCAGACATTATAACTGGGCCAGGGAGTCATAGGGATGTGTGTTTATTTAAAAAGCCAGACATGATTCATAGTGGGTGGGATCACAAAATGATCATCAGTCCTGTTGCTCTCACACTCTAGTTTAAGTCATGCAGTCACACAGCTGAAGTCTGTGCGAAAACGCTGGAAAACCACCTTCAAAAACAGCAGAGAGACACAAGACAGGGAGTCTACCAGCTTTTATTTACATGATAGTCTGAGCTGAAAACAAGATCCTCGACATCACATGCTCTATTGGATAAATGAGACCTGGACACGTGGGGCCTGCAGTTCGTTCATGACAGCAGTCAGAAAATGATGTAGTGTCTTGAGACTGAAACGTGGCTCAGACGTGCCTAATTAAAGGCTTAGCAACAACATTATTTTCATAGCAACAACACTTATGTGACTTATGCGCAGTAATTACATGGTACCGCTGCAGTCGTGCTGCGTCAACACGGCATTCTGCTCACTGCTCCTGATCCTAATCTTACCTTCCTGTCCTCCTCCTCTCAGCCCTGCGACGCCTGCCAGGCTATTCCTGAGCCTCCTCCTGACCCCCTAACACACATACCGCACACACACAGAGACAGATCTGTTATAGCTGCACTTGAATGTGGACACTGGAGCTGAGATTATTCAAATAAAATTGTGAAAAATGCTCATCCAACTTTTTCAGAGCCCAAAGTGACATATTGCATTTTTTCTCTGGCCAGTTATTAAAATCCCCCAAACAGAAACCCCAAAAAAGCATTTACTGTCAGAGATGACGAAGAAGAAAAGCACAAATTTTGACATTCAAGAAGCTGGAACTGATCGGCTTGAGACAAGCATGAGATGACTATTTTGTAAAAATGCAACGATCAATGAATCAATCGTTAGTCGGAAGAAAATTACTTGGCTAAGTTTTGGGGCGTTTGGGGTTTTAACTATTAGATTATATTAAAGAAGTAATGTGAAGACGTGAACATAATCAGCAGATTCATCTATTAATCTATGAGAAGTTGCAGCTCCAATTAGTTGATTCATTTTCTTTGGACTAAGTATTCGATTAATCAATTAATCACTGAAACTTGAGGCGATCATTGAGCCTCTTTATAATCTTCCGATATTCTAAATAACGTTAGTAGGTGTTAAAAAGGCCGTGAGATGATTTATTTGAAGCTTTGTGAAAAGGATTTTCTCCGCGGTGTCTCGCCTCACATTCGGGTCACGTAACTCTGCAGCTTCCACTTTCACTTCCTGTTGTGCAGAGAACATAAAAATATGAAGGAAATGCACACAGCTGCAAAAAGGACAAAACTTACACACACGTTCTGTGCATCACGGGGCCTGATTGCATGGGCCTAAACACACACACACAGCGTTGGCCTGTTTTCGACTCGGAGGCATTATTACTCAGAAGTGACAGTCATGAGACCTTCTCTTCGACCTTTGTTAACCCTGAACTACAATGTCCACTTTGTTCAGACGCATTAGTTAGTAATTAGTAAAAATAAGTCCCTTCTGCGTGCCGATCTGTTTCTGCATGTCCCCGCAGGCAGCCGGACAAACTGCGGGTGGTGTGGACCAGGAGGAACAGGCGCATGTGCTCCAAGGTGAAGCTGCCGAAGCGACACACACACACACACACACACACACACACACACACACACACACTCATGCAGAGTCTGAACGTGTTGTTTGCCCTGCAGCTCCACAGTTGGAATCCTGGAATCAAGAACCCCTACAGGGGCATGGTGGTGTGGCCGGTGCCAGAGAACATCGACATCTCTGTTACACTCTTCAAGGTAGCAACAGCAGAACGTACTGTTGGACCTCTGCACACAGTGACAAATCATTGCAACCTTCATTTACGAGCTACTCATTTTTTTATTTGCATATCATCCTGTTTTAGGTAAATATCCAAGGCAAATGTCGTATCTTTTACTCCCCTGAACTTTGCCTTGACAAAGTTCTCCCTCTGATGCTAAGAAGATATACCTGAACTTCCTGGTGGCTTAGCTGTGAAAGCGCTGTCGTACAGCTGAAAGGGCTTATAAAAGCAGATATACTCACACATGATTAAAAGACTAAAAGGGGGACATTTTACTCCACAACGATCTCTTTTGTACTTTAAAAACATTTTGCAGATAATCCTTACGTGTTTTCACTACAATAAGCACTTTTGTGGACTTGTCGCCGTACGGTTTTTAGTTCACTGTAAAAACAAAGTCGTTGTTTTACCTTTAAAAAGTGGTCCGAGGTGAAATTTTAATGATTCAAAGTTACCTGTACTTGTTTTTCAGGTTTATTTAACAAGCTGATTTGTAGAATTACAAATAGAGCTGTATTTTAGGATTATTTTAATTAATTTAAGCATCTTTCACCATTAATTAATTGATTAACCGACTAATCGTTGCGGCCGTAGTGACGATAATGACTGGACCTGAGTTGGGGTGAACAGATCGTAAGGAGTTAAGTGTGGGACAAAGTGTGTGTTTGTGTGGGATAATGTGGGATGTTACCAATGCTGAGAGGTCTGTCTGTTAAAATGAATTAACGTTTCTGTTCACATCACAGTGGCATGTTGTGTTTTTACACTCTGGCCATTCAGAGATCTATTATAGCGCTGCTTCTTTCACGGGAAATAAGACTCAGGTGCCATGTCATGGTTGAGTCCTCCAGAAAGTGCAAAACAACTAAGTAAACGCAGATTTCTTGGACAAAACAAAAAGGTCGGAACAGCATTTCTGTTATTCCTGTTGGCCGTTTCCTTCCTGTCAGGCCTCAATCTGCACACCAGCAGCTTGTGACTTCGTGGTGACTTGATTTAATTTTACACGCCGGCAGTAATGATGGTCAGCGGCTAACCTGCACCGCCCCGCGGTGACAGCTCGGTCTCAGATAAAAGTCATATTTTAGAACAGCGTCTGTCCTGAATTGTTTTTTTGGACACTTGAGACAAGCAAAATTTGCCAATACATGGGACATGATCATAATCTGAACACCACTGGGGTTAATGAGGCGGAAATGATTGTGATTCTAGTGATTATTCACTGGTTGGATTGATATGCACATCATGTGATTCTCATGCTTTGGCTGATTCAGAACCTATGTGAAAGTTTTTCATGAGGAAAATGATCCCTTTCATAGAGTTCACAGGCACTTTATTAATCCCAAAGTTATCTTGCAGCGTTATTATGTTTCCATCACAGCCTGACTAAGATGAACTAATAATGTTTGACTATTAACTGAATTAAAAGCTAAATATAATGTTATATATATTATTCTTTGCTCCCATCTTTTCAGGAGGTCAATGCTGATGAGTTTGAGGACAAAGAGTGGACCTTTGTCATTGAGGGTGTAAGTGTCTCTTCTCATGTATCTCAAAGTACTCACACTTGATAATTTTCTAAATGCACTGACTAAATCTGTCCTTATTTGTATCATGCTTCCATTTGTTTCTGCCCCACTGTATTTATTTCACAACTATGATAAAGAATTAATCTTGAGATTCAGATTTTACAAACAAAACAGTGGTCAGGAATATGTT
The DNA here is from genome assembly GCA_001698575.1 of Mola mola. Taxonomy (NCBI): domain Eukaryota; kingdom Metazoa; phylum Chordata; class Actinopteri; order Tetraodontiformes; family Molidae; genus Mola; species Mola mola. Next base: position 13,316,021 of record KV751332.1, on the reverse strand, counting down.
GTACATAGTTATAGTTTATATACAGTAAAGTAATAAACTTCATCTGTGCTGATTACATGTAATAGCATCAGTAACTATCAATCGATGCCATAAACTAATAATGTTTATCAACACTGACTTGGTGCATTAGGCCTGATTCACTTGAATTACGTTGTTTTTTGTTGCAATATTTCTTTACTTTTATAAAATCTGGACTTTTTTTGCTATTTGGTTGTTATTGTGGATACCAGAGCCCAACCGATATATTGATATCAACTTATATGTTATCAATATCAGCCGACATGAAAAAAAATTGGCTTTAAAGTACAAAATACAGAAACAGATGTGGTTATTTATATTGAATCTATATTATTTTACATTATATTGAATTTTTCAGTGCATTTAAGACATAAAAGTTCATTGTTAACCCGTACAGTATTCTGCCTCCGTTGCATATCGTTGTTACAAATGTTTGACAACCTCATTTTTAGGGATCATTGCAAAAAAAAATTGGGTTTTATCGGCTGATACGTTAACATTGGAACTTTTAATCACCCTCACATCGGCTTCAAAATAACATCAAATCCAGTGAATACTTCATCCTTCTGAAAACCCCAGACGTGTCATGGTTGTTTTTGTCGTCCACCTGAAGGAGAACAAGGGCCATCGTAAGGTGCTGGCCTCGGCAGACATCAACCTGAAGCGGTTCGCCAGTCCAACGCCGACCCAGACCGACCTGACGCTGAAGCTGAAGCCGCTGTCGGTCAAAGTGGTGGAGGCCACGCTCAAGCTGTCGCTGTCGTGCGTCTTCGTCCGTGAAGGGAAGGCCACGTGAGTGGTCTTTATCTCTCCCTCTGCCACCGTAGAGTGCAGTAGCCGTGTCTCAGTCGGTAAGGAGGAAAGGTTTGCACGTGCCAGGACAAGCCCAGGGTGGCAGTGAAAACCAAATATTATTTTGAGCCTAAATAATCAGTGACACGTACACACAGAAACCAGTTTAAAAACATTTATTATATATATGTTGGAAAAAGTCCAATAATCATTATTATTTTCATCATTTTTGACATCACGACTGTTTAACAGGATTACTGATTGACTTTTTTTATGTACACAAAAGATTTTTTTCACCTTTTTTTCCACTTCCACCATTTTGACTCGCTCTGAACTTCAAAATAAGAGCATATATGGGACAAGCAATGTGGAAAATTCCCTGTATTGTTTGTTTCTCGATTGTTTTTAATATTGTGCGAAGCCAAATTTGAAATCAAAATTTGATTAATTGCACACTGATAACTAATGCTGAAGTGAAGTCAGCAGCATTTTGGACTCAGCGTTTCTGCTGCAGCTGTCAGATACGACTTCATTTTTGTTTGTCACAGTGACATGAGGCTTTCTGTCTTCCCTCAGTGATGAAGACATGCAGAGTCTGGCCAGCCTGATGAGCGTCAAACCCACTGACATCGGCAACCTAGACGACTTCAACGAGAGTGATGAAGAGGAGGACAAAAAGTCTGTCACCGCTATGGGTAGGGGGGCCGACGCGTCTTCCTCTTTCCCATCTTTAATCACATTTCTTCCCCCTCTACCTCCTTAGTCCTCTCTTATCCATGTCTCCTCTTCTGCTCTATCTTTCCTGGCTGCTGCAGTCGTTCCACACACTCTAATTCGCCCAAACCGCCCTGCTCCCCCGCCACCTGACAAGCCAAACCTCACCAGACCCACTTTACCGGCCTCAGGTATCCTTGTCCACTTGAACACACACGTCCTCCCTCCCCGTCTGTCACCGTGAAGTCCAGTTTGTATCTCAGGAGTTCACACGCTCGCACCATTTGTTCTGCATTCCACATGTAGGCATTAAATGCTATTAGAGTCATGTGACAGTGCTGCAGCTCGTAGAGGTACTTTATTGTAACAACATGAAAACAAGTGTCACAGCAGCTCGAGACACCTGAACGCTGACATGACTTTTCCGCAGTCATTTGCTTTTCTTAATTGTACTGTATTACAGAAGTGAGGCAGTTCAAGAAAACTGTAAAGGTCATGACTATGTTATTCATGGTTAATAGAGGTTAGCGCTTTCCCCGACAGAGTTCCTGCTCAATTCGCCAGCGTTTTATAACTCGTTCACTCAAAAATATTCAGTTCCTTTACAATGTGAACCCTGAATACATAAACACAGAGCTTTTACGGAAATGGAAACATTTAAGTCTAGCTTTTCTTTATTCAGTTTCTATCAGTATTTGAAAGTTGGCCATTTTCATCAACAAAGAAACAATTTGGACCGAAGGCTGAGACTCATTTTCAAGCTGAAAATTTTTTGTAAATTTGTTTTCAAATTTAT
>KV751332.1:13297031-13309985 GCA_001698575.1 Mola mola | reverse complement strand
CCTCCTCTGAAAAAACAGCCAATCAGAGCAGCCCAGGGTTCAAAAGTGGCCATCACGGAAAAGAAAGCTGAGTCAGCAAGTGTCAGGTGAGGTCGTGGATGGATATTAAACGAGTGTTTACATGTTGATCGCTTGGTTTGGCGTCTTGCAGGTGTCTTTGACATGGGCTCAGATTCTTCTTCAACTCAAGTGTCATGAAAGCCTTGACATTGCATGCTTGTGTGAAGTAGTAGAGCCACACTTCAGAGGAGAATTATCACTTTCTTATAGAGTAAATTAAGAAAATTTGATACAGCTCTTTGTAAAATATGAGGTTACATCCAAAGTGTTTGGTTGATGACTTCAGTGTAGGTCATGAACTCCACACCCTCCATGTTAGCAGATGGTACGTGGTCATTTTTCATGATAAATGTGCCATTATTTAGTTATTTGATCCAAATAAAATCGAGTGAAACGTCAAAGATGGCAGGTTGTGCTACAGATGTCGGGCGGTATCTGGGCAGGAATTAATCACCGCCATTTAAGATGGCAGCTCTCGTATCTCAGGTGTTTTGGCTTCAGTTCGTCACAGTGGGAAGAAGATGGCGACGCATCATCCAACTTTAAATATGTCAGCTAGCCTCCATCAGTCCTAAGAAATGAAAAATCCACCTTGCTGCACCTCTAAAATCTCACAAGCTTTGTCTTTGTTCAGGAAGTCACAGCGCTCAGTCAGCCAACATAAAACACTTTTTGTTTCCTTCAGGTAGAGCCAGACTAGCCAGCTACGTTCTTAAAGCTAAGATAAGCTAAGCTTCACGATTAAACGGACGCGTACGACCGTGGGATCGATCGTCTCAACCAGCTCTCTGCACACACAGAATGTAAAGCTATGATTACGAGACACACTGCTGCAGATGAGCTCAGATGAGCTATTGTGGCATGACAAGGACTCCTTATTGATCAGTAGGGCTGGATATCCCAATTCAGTTTTGAAGGCGCTGACTTAATGTCTTGTCATTCAGTACCAAATTTCAATACCTGAAGGGGACTTCAGACATTTAGCAAACATAGGAATGTAAGGTTGATGATGTTGTCAATTTGATTTTTGTGAGGATTTTTGCTGAGTGATGTAAAGGTCTGAAGTGTGCAGCAGTGACTATTACATGCTGACTTGCAACTGTTCCTTTTGCTCTAAAAAGTATTTGCATGACAAACAGAATCCCTGGATTGTACGTATTGTTCATGTGCCTTTTCTTCTGTTGGAGCCGCGCTGGCTCAGGACGTATGACAGCTGTGGTAATGGGAAGGCAGCCAGTTCTGTTCCAGCTTTTATCAAGTTTTATAAGTTGGTATTATGTAAAGAAAGTTAAGCTGGCCTGAGTGGAAATATGTCAATATGGTAACATACAAAAGCTAAAAGAACAGAGAAATTTCATCACAGACAGTTTGGTAAATGGTATTGAATTCACTTGAGAACAAAAAAAATCGGGTCTGAGAGATAATTTTTCATGAAAAAATTAAAAGCTGGTCTGTTTTTTTTTCTGAACGGATGAGATACTTTAAAACAGGAGAAGCTTCCATTTCCCTCTTGAGATCTCAGTTTAATGGAAGCAAACATGTCCCTGTTCAGTTTAATCCAGTTTTATCTTGTTTGGGTTGGAGACGTTGGGAGATTTTCCTGTCTTATATTTAATAAAGATGGTATTATTATTAGCTTATTGACCTTGTGCAAGCTCGTCAGTGCATTCGGGTCTGCCGGACGTCGATGTTTCTCCAGGATTAGTTGAATTTATGATAACGGCCAGTTTTTAATTACTTCATTAAGAATTATCTGGTTATTTCAGAAAAACAGAGCTGTTGTTTGAGTGACTTTGAGTCTGCTTACAAAACTTTGAGCTGAGTTTGTGAAAATGTCGAGCATCTGAAGAATTAAATTATAATTTTATTTTTACTGTCATGTGTAATGTAACCATGTTAGAAGGGAATTCAGGAAATGAGTATCGTCCTGGAACAATTATGGACGTAGAGGTATTGAAATCTTTTAAAGGATATCCAGCCCTGTTAATCGGCGCCTCACCACGGTCCTGATAGCGCCACGCTAACCCAGCCAAGTGCCGGGTGAGACGGCTTCAGCTTGCAGACCCTCGTGTCCCGGCCTGAAGGTCGAAGGGCCTCATGGCTGCTTTGTTCTTGGCGTTTAACACATTAGCACGTGCTAACGGTTGCAGTGTTTCATAGCCTCTTGTTGCACTGACCTGCCAGTTGATCAGGTCTGTAGTATCTCTGCCCTGTGTTCCCCCCACCCAATGACCTCCTGCACGCTCAGCCTGAAACCCCACCTGCACGCCTCTCGAGCCTCACCTCCAATATTTCTGTCCTCAGTCCCGTCCAGTCACATTCAGAGCTTATAATAGCTCCGCCCCCTCCGTGGCCTTTCTCCTGCTGCGAGAGCTCCGCCCCTCAGCGGCCCTCCACCTCTGTCGTAGCGGCATTTATCACTCCTAAACGGCCCAACGGGCAACCGGATAATGATTTAATAAAGCCACGCAATGAGGCGCCGAGTGTTGGTAGAACGCTCGAGGCGGAAAAGCCGCCGCTGGCACAGCCTGAGCCTGACCTCGACGACCTCACCTACGAGTCGTTTAACCAGAGGCAAGAATCATGGGGGTTGTTTCTGGAGGAGGATGATTGTAAGAGGGATACTATCAAAAGGTGTCCTCTGCGGTGAGTATTTACACTCCAGTAGGCAAAACTGTGAGGTTGAAAATGTGAAATTATGGTGAAACACACACAGAGAGAGACTGAGGATTAAGACTTAAGAATAATTGTTTATCTGTTGTGCAGTTATGAACAGAAAACCAATGAAAAGGCCTTTGGAGAAAAGCTGAGAGAACAGTTAGCAGGAGCAGCGGTGAAAGAGGAGGTGAAGGCAGATCAGGAGAAGCAGAGGCAGCAAGAAGCCCTCAAAAAACAAGACAACGAGAGGAGGAGGAAGGAGGACGAGACTAAAGCAAAACATGAGGAAGAGAAGAAGAGGCTGCTAGAGGAGGAGAAGAAGAGACTCCTGCAGGAGGACGAGGAGGTCAGGAAGGAGAGGGAAAAGAGGAAGCTCGAGGAGGAGAGACTCCTGAAGGAGAAGAGAGAAAAGCAGGAGAAGCAGAGGGAGGAGGAGGAGAAGCGGAAGCAAGATGAGGAAGAGAGCAGGAAAAGGGAACAGGAGAGGAAGATGCTGGAGATGGAGGACGAAAAGGAAAAAGTAAGGAGGGAGGAGGAGAAGAAACTAGAAAGAGAGAGATTCTTGAGGAAAATGAAAGAGGAGGAGGAGAAAATGTTGGAGGAGAGGAGAGTGTTTGAGGAGCAAAGAAGGAGGGAGGAAGAGAAAAAGAGGGTTCTGGAAGAGGAGGGGAAAAAGATGGAGGAGAAACGTTTGAATGAGGAAAAGGAGAAGCAGAAACAGAAGATGAAAGAGGAGGAAGAGAGAAGAAAGGGGGAAGAAGAGGAGCGAAAGCGTCTACAGGAGGAGGAGAGAAAGAAAATTGAGGCAGAGATGGAGAGTAAAAAGAGGGAAGAAGAGGAGAAGGAGAGTGTACTAAAAGAGGAGATGGAGAGACAGTTAAAGGAGGAGAAAGAAAGGATGGAAAAGCTAAAGCAAGCAGAGGAGAAAAGACGTATAGAGGAGGAGGAGAAAAGGAAAGAAAAACTCTCTAAGGAGCAGGAAGAAAAGGATAGAATGAAACGGGAAGCGGAAGAAAGGGAGAGGATATTCCAAGAGGGGAGGAGGAGACAAGAGGCAGAGAGGAAGAAAAAAGAGGAGGAAAGGAAAAGGAGGGAAGAGGAGGAGAGGAGATGTAGAGAGGAGAAAGAGAAAACCGAAATGAGACGGAAGGAGGAAGAGAACAGGAGAAAGAGAGGGGAACAGGAGAAGGAAGAGATGATGAGAAGAATGAAGGAGGAGGAAGACAAGAGGAGGAAGGAGGATGGAGCGCCCCCTGTCTGTGGCCTGGAGGCCAACAAGTCAGATGAGGACAAACAGAAGATGAGAACTCTGGCCTCGTACACGCACACACCTCCTCCCACCTCCGAACACTCGCCCATAGCTCTTAAAGATGTCACGCGCACTCCCCTCCCTGCTCCTCTCCTCCCCCCTCCGACCAAACCCCACATGACGTCGCCTGAGGAGCCTCCCTCTCTAATTCTCAGCCAATCAAAAGAGAGAGGGACGACCCATCACACAGCTGTGACAAACACCAGCGAGCGGTGAGTCAGACCACAAGGAAGTGATTTCACTGTTGTGGCTTTCATCTGCTTTCTAACTAGCAACTTAAATCAATCGACCCACCAATCAATCAATCAATCAATTAAGCTGAATGTTGAATCAAGCTTCAACATTCAGCATTTCTACCTTGATTATGTCTCTGTGCTTGTGTGGTGATTATTTCGTGCTCATGTATTATTGACATTATTATTTATTATGTACTATGACAGTAGGGGTGGGCATATCCACGTTCATGCTACAAATACTGTTACCGGGAATCAAACTAGGCTAGTCAAGGGTTAGCTTAAGATCGTTGTTTATTTCTTACTTCTGTACACTTTACTTTTCAGTGCCTGTTGTGTATTCATGTGTTGGATAAGAGAATATACACAATAAATATACTAACCTTTAAACATTAACTATTAGTTTTAACATGAAAAAGTTGAGTGCTGGGTTGCCTTAACTTTGCAACTTGTTGTTACCACGCAAACAACAAGGGGGAAGTATTTCACCACTTCCCAATGACACTGTGTACGCATAAATACGTGGAATAAACAATGAAGTGTCATCAAAAATGTCTTTCCAAACATTAAATCCAGTAAATAAAGGCAACTTGAAGAAAGTCCTACAACTGATAACTGGTCAAAACAACATTCTTGTACGTATGATTTGAATTGTGATGTCTTCACGTGGTTCATGTTACAGCTTATTACATGACCCAACATAACATAACGTCCATATAAGCCATTAAATTCAAATATTTCTCGATAAATGTCAGTTTTACATCATGACTTGGACACAAGATAAGTTTCAACAATCAACCAAACTTCGATATTACTTTCAGGGCTGAAACAAACATTGTGAGTTTGGTATTTGGTTTTTATTCGCCAAGAGTTGTCGGCAGTGGTCGAAAGCTACGCCAGTATTTATTTATTTTTTTTTTTACTTCTTCATGTGTAGCATCTTATCTTTGCTCACGGATGTTTGGGATGGTGATTGAATGTCATTTAGTTTTAGTTTCCCAACAACAGTTGGGAGCTGTAACTTCTAGGTAATTGAAAAGGCTTCTGGGCCTCAGAGTCCGAGTCCTGCACGGGTCCAGTCTTGATAACCCTCCTCCGACCAGACCCATAAAGTTCAGTACCAGAACCAACCCGTTTTCCAATATTATCACGAAGTCAAACCTGCATCCGGGCGTGTTCTTGTAAAGTGTTTCTCAGTTGTTGCACCGGCTGCTGTGCTTATGCAGCTTTCTACACATTTCCCCACCGAAAACACTTTATGGACAGTTTACCAGCAGAAAAGGCACTGATGGCATTTTTCTCACAGTGTGCTCTCACGCCCACTCGACACTCACTTGGCCTTCAGTGAAGTATAATTATTATTATCCACAATATGGCTGCTCATGCTTTCATAGCCTCCGTTCCCATGTAGCGAGCCAGTGTCACAGCGAGTCAGTGAGGTTTTGGCCGGATGAAACGGGGTGAAAGGTTGTGTTGTTGTCTTTCACAATAAAACAACATGGCAGCTGATTTGGATTGATACCATCAGTATGTTGATGTTGAAATATTGCACATTATTTATATTTCTGCTTTTTCCTGATTAAAAAGCAAACATATTTTGTTCTCAGTCGCTGGTGGTGCCACATTTAGTTTATAATTACCCGTCCCTGTACCCATGAATCTCTATAAAATGATATTTTTTGCCCGTTATAAAGCATTTGTGCGGGTTACCTGTGGGTTGCAGGACTCTACGTTAGAGGCCACAGTGACTCACTGTGGCCTCTCAGGGCACATGTGGTATTGCAAGAAAAGAAGGGCCACAGCTAATTGATTAGCATGCTAATTGCAGTGGCTATTTCTACAATACAATACACAGACGTTTTGTGCATGACATCACAACAGTTAATTCTTCCCGCTATGTTGATTAGATCAGTTCACTTTTTGAATGTTGTAAGTTAAAATATTGGCAGAATCCTAAAAATTGCTCCTTCAAAATATTAACGTTTTGATGATATATAGAGGCCTACTTTGTAAGTTAATACAATGACTTTGTTTTGTATTAAAAGTTGCATTTTAACATGCATGCAATTAGGAAGAAAAGCTTATTTGACAATTATTCGGCTGCAATTACAATATATTAAGAATCATCATCATAAATTCTAACTGTTTCTGATATTACCTGGCATTTAGTTTTGCTTTATTGCCCACCCCTACTGTTTGGGTGTATGTCCTTTTTCTTTTAAGTATTATTCCACCATCCTTCACTTTTTTTATTTTATTTTTTCACCACGTTTTCCTCTTCTTCTCCCCCTATTCCAGTCTGGGACAACCCCCTCTCTTAACGGAAGGTTCATTGTCTAACACTGTTGTCTCAGAAAAGAACATATCTGCTACATGTACTCTGCCTGACATCCATTCAGGCCCCTCTGTTACATTGGAGGTCATGACCCCACAGAGGCTGTCTGAGGCAGAGGTTCCTCTCTGGAAAGTGCTAGAGGGGAGAAGTGAAAAAATCTCTGCCAAGGAGGGTACAAAACCGTTGTGCGGAGGGTAAGAGTGGATGAGGGGACGTGTGGCTGTCTGCTTCTCTGCTCCATTTTTTCTATCCGACCATCTGTGTGACTTGCTGCTTCGCTGATAGTCTGTCTTCATGTGAGCATTAGGAAATTGTGTGTTTTATCCTTTCTTTCAGCTCGCAGAAACAAGATTCTTCTGAGGCAGAGAACTCTATCAGCGAGACAATCACAGCAAAAGACTCAGAGACACACCACATTGTCCCACCTCCTGCTCAACCCGGTGCTACGCCAGTTAAAGGGGAGGCCAAAGAGCCGGCCGGACCCAGCGTGAAACCAGCAACTTCAGTCCAAGCCTCCCCAAAACCAACTGAGCGCACAGCCTCGGCACCACAGCCACAATCACCGGTCTCAAAACCCGAACCAGGACTGCAGCCCTCCAGAAAACCGCACCAGGAGGGAGCAGATGAGGAGAAACCGGCGGAGGTCGCGGCCGGTGGTCAGGAGGGTTTGGTCAACAGCGAGGAGCCAGTGTGCGAGGTGGAAAAACAACTGTGGGCGACAGTGGAGGAGACCGCAGCGGAAGGAGGAAAGCAGCAAAGTGAGCGCGCTGAGGAAGAGGAGGAGGAGGAGGAAAAGGAGCAGGAGGGAGGTGTAATAGGGGGGTGAGTGAGCAATGGTTCTTTCGTTGCATGGCATTACATGTCTGGCTCCACTAGCAGACACACTCACTCGCACACTGAAAATCCTGTGTGGTGCTGCAGCCTCACCAACGCTCACAGCTGCAGCTAACTTCATCTTCAGCTTCCCTTCATCTCCACCTCTGTCCATGCGCTTCGACTGCCTCTTGAAATCATGTGAGGAGAGTAAAATGTGAGTGCGTGTGCGTGTGGTAGTGACCAGAGGAGTGCCCACACCGAGGCGGATGTGTGTGTTGCAGAGCAGCACATGGAGGTGTCTGCTGGCTTCATGTCAGCAGTAGTTGGGGTTTTGTACAGGGGGTGAGTCTCTCTGCCTGCCTGTCTTTTGTGCTGTGAGGCGTTATGCAACACATTTTTGTAGACCGAACTTAAACACAGTCAGAGCGATGGTCAAATTGTGATTTATACTATTGAAAAAAAATACCTCTGAATGTTCCACAGAACAGTAAAAACAAGGAATTATTATATATTACATTATAAACTGCAACGTACAAAAAGGGCATAATAACATACATCAGTTAATGCAGTAATAAGCATTTAATAACAGGGTTTATGGTAACCAAGATACTAATTCATACGCTATTCGGTAGTTTAAAACCATCCCATTGAGTATGATTTGATAGATACATGTTTTCAGCTTCACAATAATGGGCCCAAAGAGCATTGATAAATGGTTAATTCAGGTTAATAAAGGCTTTATTACAATAATGTCATTTATTCAGTGCTTCAGTTAAGTCAGGTTGATAAATGTTCTAGTAGGTTAGGTGAACATCTGTGTCAAAATTCTTCTTTTTGTTTTATTTAGCAAATGGGCATTAATTTGTTAAATGATGTTTATAAAATGTCTATAACTGAGAATACGGTTGCATCGACCTTAGTTAACTTGAAGACCGTTAGTAAGGGATTACATGACACATTAATTCACTGTTAGTTATTGCTTATTATTGCGTGCAACTGTTAATTAATGTGCCCTTTCTGTAAAATGGTCATTTAAGTAGCACAAAGAGTTTTGACTATCATACTCAAATGTATGTAGTTATAATTATTATTATTATCTATTTATTTTTTCAGGATCATTTGATTATTTTATGATTAGAGATTAGGTTGTTTTTCCTTCCACCCGCAGTACTATTTATCTAAATTGTTTGGTCTTGGACAGTGGCTACACAGATTTATGCCTTCTCACTAATAACATGGAACTAGATGTCTTGTAGCGCTCAAAGTGCCAAAGAAAATACACTTGAAAACCTCAACAATAGTGTCCCTTTCCAGCAATCATGACCCAGTTTCTCAAGATTATATACAGACTTTTTTTGTGCAGTTTCACACTGAAACTACACTTTTTTTTTTCCTTTTACACACTATCACATTGCAGAAGGAAACATGCATCCCCTCATGTAAATAGAAATGAATGGAGTCCTTCTTGGCTGAACATTAGTTAGCTTGGTTAATTAGCCTCCCAGTGAGCTGATGCACACTTTCAACTTTGCATCTTAACAATAAAGAAAAAAAATAGTTCATTGCTCTTAGCAAGAGGAAAAATCAAATCAAATCAAATTATATTTGTATAGCCCAAAATCACAATGCAATTATTATCTCACAGGGCTTTGACAAACTGTGCAGATGTGACATCCTCTGCCCTTAGACCCTCGAACCGGGTGAGGAGAAACTTAAAAAAACCCTAAACAGGGAAAATAAGAAACCTCAGGAAAACCACAGAGGAGGGATCTTTCTTCCTGGGACGGATAGACGTGCAATAGATGTCAATTGTACAGAACACAACAACATGATAATAACAGTTTACTAAGAATGTTTGAGTTCATATGAGTCTATAAATCCAGATGTAGTGTGGGTACAGTATGTACGTCCAGAAGTCAGTGTAATCCATGGGCTATGCTGGGATATCCAACCTAGGATCCAAGTCACGTGATCTCCTGTCCTAATGTGAGCAGTAGACCTAGAAGACCTGCAGGATGATAAAGCACAAAGACTCTTAGTGTAATGTTTTCTTAGCATATGGACATTTAGAGGAGCAGAGATGGAGTCAGAGTCAGAGGAGGCAGAGAAAAGAGCTCAGTGCATCATGGATTGTTCCCCCCAGCAATGGAAAAATGGGTTTTGGATTTTATGATGAATTGTCTGGCAGGAAATGTGGCATTTTACTAAACTCACATTATTTCTCACATATGTTATGGATCTGTTTAGGTAGGGCTTTGCTCCCTTTACGTGGCCATAATTCCAGAGTGGGTCGCTTGCTACACATCCAGTGCATGAATGCTGAATGCTGTGGAAAACCTTCAGCTTGGTGTTTGTGGTGTGAAAAATAAACCAGTACATGCGGTGAAATACAGCACTGTACAGAAGTCTGTGGCCACCACCAGAATTGTTGTTTTAGCAAAGTTTTCATGACCATCCACATTTATTTCTCAGTCTTTTTATTAAGGAACAGGCAGAAAATAATGGAAAAATGTAGGTTCTACATGTCAGTTTAGGGTTTGACCTCTCCTTGCACTCAGCACATCTTTAACTTTTTTAAGTTTACTTCAGTCATCATCTGGTACATTCAAGCAGGCTTATTCCAGCACTTCCAAGAGTGATGTTAGATGTTGGGTCATTTTTTTATTTTATCTCCCTGTCCAGTGGATCCCAAACGGCCTCTAAAACACTCACATCTTGACACTGTGGAAGCCAGTAAATCAACAAAGAAACAGAGAAATAAGAACATCATTGACCCTAAAGGATTTTTGTTAGTTTGTTCAAATACTTTTGAGCCCCTGAAAACAGAGTTACTCTGTGTAAAAATGTCTGTAACTTGGATCACATTTTGATTGTTTGAGTTCAAATAAGAAAACAACTCTCATTGTCCAAATACGGTGACACTGTTTGACATACGTGAATGGACCTAACTGTATTGATGATGAGTAAAACATTGCTAAAACAGCAAACTTGATGATGGCTGAAGACTTTAGCACACCGTGTTAAAGCACCATGTACAGAGAACACGCCGTCCTGTTGGCCCCTCGATCTGCCATCATGTTGGTTATTTGGTTGTAATTTGCTGGGTGAGCTGTCGTATGCTTGGAAAATTGCATTTAACGGGATATGTTTTCAGCTGTTAAGCTGCCAAAGTTCATGTAATAGCCAGTGGACTTTGGTGTTTTGTGCGCTCAGTAGGAAAAATAAATGGCTCTCAGTGTGATCAACAGTAAATATTTCTCCTGCGTGCTTTGGACAAGCACCAAGTCAAAGTCTGAGGAGGAACTTTGTAATCAAGCATGCTGTCTGGCTTTCTATTTAGGGCCTGCTGAGGTCATTTTAGGGTGAGCCCGGTCCCACAGTTGTCCTGACCCTCCTGTCTGTCCCCTCAGTTATGAGACAGTGGCCTCCATCCTGCACACAGCCGGGCCCGGCGAGGCGGCTCCCCCACGGCGCTCTGCGGACCGACCCTGTCTCCTCACGGCTCATCGGCCATGTTTGCATGGTGAACACACGGAGACACTCGACAACACAGACTTTTCACCGCCCGCCGCCCTGCGAGGCACTGCGAGAGAAGAGCGTTCTGAAGAGCGCGTCTCCTCGCAGGAGCTGAGCCTGGTGGCACGACTGAGGCTGGCAGCCAGGGAGCACGAGAGAGACACTGAGCAAGAGAGAGACACTGAGCACGAGAGAGACAGGGAGCACGAGAGAGACACTGAGCAAGAGAGAGACACTGAGCAAGAGAGAGACACTGAGCAAGAGAGAGACACTGAGCACGAGAGAGACAGGGAGCAAAGAGAAAAGGAGGAGGAGAGAAAGAGGGTGGAAAAGGAGACAGAAAGATTGGAGAAGGAAAAAGAGGAGAAGATGGAAAAAGAGAGAGAAGAAATGGAGAGGAAAGAGAAGGAAAAGGAGGAGGAGAAAAGGAAGCTGGAAAATGAGAAAGAAAGGATGGAAAGGGAAAAAGATGAGGAGAGAAAGAGGTTGGAAAAGGAGAGAGAGGAAATAGAGAGAAAGGAGAGGGAAAAGGAGGACGAGAGAAGGAAGCTGGAAAAAGAGAGAAAAGAAGTGGAGAGGAAGGAGAAGGAAAAAGAGGAGGAGAGAAAGAAGCTGAAAAAAGAGAGAAAAGAAGTGGAGAGGAAGGAGAAGGAAAAAGAGGAGGAGAGAAGGAAGCTGGAAGAGGAGAGAGAAAGAATGGAAAGGGAAAAAGAGGAGGAGAGAAAAGGGATGGAAAAAGAGAAAGAGGAAATGGAGAGGAAGGAGAAGGAACAAGAGGAGGAGAGAAGGAAGATGGAAGAGGAGAGAGAAAGAATGGAAAGGGAAAAAGAGGAGGAGAGAAAGAGGATGCAAAAAGAGAAAGTGGAAATGGAGAGGAAGGAGAAGGAAAAAGAGGAGAGAGAAAGGATGGAAAGGGAAAAAGAAGAGGAGAGAAAGAGGACGGAAAAAGAGAAAAAGGAAATGGAGAGGAAGGAGAAGGAAAAAGAGGAGGAGAGAAGGAAGATGGAAGAGGAGAGAGAAAGGATGGAAAGGGAAAAGGAAGAGGGGAGAAAGAGGATGGAAAAAGAGAAAAAGGAAATGGAGAGGAAAGAGAAGGAAAAAGAGGAGGAGAGAAGGAAGATGGAAGAGGAGAGAGAAAGGATGCAAAGGGAAAAAGAGGAGGAGAGAAAGAGGATGGAAAAAGAGAAAGCGGAAATGGAGAGGAAGGAGAAGGAAAAGGAGGAGGAGAGAAGGAAGCTGGAAGAGGAGAGAGAAAGGACGAAAAGGGAAAAAGAGGAGAAGAGAAAGAGGATGGAAAAAGAAAAAGAGGAAATGGAGAGAAAGGAGAAGGAAAAAGAGGAGGAGAGAAAGAGGTTAGAAATGGAGAGGAAAGAGAAGGAAAAAGAGGAGGACAGAAGGAAGCTGGAAGAGGAGAGGGAAAGAATGGAAAGGGAAAAAGAGGAGGAGAGAAAGAGGATGGAAAAAGAGAAAGAAGAAATGGAGAGGAAGGAGAAGGAAAAAGAAGAGAGAGAGAGGATGGAAAGGGAAAAAGAGGAGGAGAGAAAGAGGATGGAAAAAGAGAAAGCGGAAATGGAGAGGAAGGAGAAGGAAAAGGAGGAGGAGAGAAGGAAGCTGGAAGAGGAGAGAGAAAGGACGAAAAGGGAAAAAGAGGAGGAGAGAAAGAGGTTAGAAATGGAGAGGAAAGAGAAGGAAAAAGAGGAGGACAGAAGGAAGCTGGAAGAGGAGAGGGAAAGAATGGAAAGGGAAAAAGAGGAGGAGAGAAAGAGGATGGAGAAAGAGAAAGAGGAAGTGGAGAGGAAGGAGAAGGAAAAAGAGGAGGAGAGAAGGAAGGTGGAAGAGGAGAGAGAAAGGGAAAAAGAGGAGAAGAGAAAGAGGATGGAAAAAGAGAGGGAAGAACTGGAGAGGAAGGAGAAGGAAAAAGAGGAGAGAGAAAGGATAGAAAGGGAAAAAGAGGAGGAGAGAAAGAGGATGCAAAAAGAGAAAGTGGAAATGGAGAGGAAGGAGAAGGAAAAAGAGGAGAGAGAAAG
>KV751332.1:13270039-13289506 GCA_001698575.1 Mola mola | reverse complement strand
GGCTCAACGAATCCTGAAGTTCTATTTAGAGATTATAGGTTATAATCAACTTTCTTTGTTTAACTCAGGCTTTCTGCTAGACTCAGTGAGCGTTCACATAAAAAGGGGAATTTTGTGCATCATTTGACTCTTGTTCCGCACAAAATGATCCGATCAGGTGCCGCCGTCTTCAATCATCATGGACGAATTGTGAAAATGGAGAGCTGTGAAGATTATTAATAAAATACATGACGGCAAAAAGAAACATAGTTGCTGCACGTGAAGCACAAGAGAACGGCTTCAGAAAGTTGCCGTTTGTAAAAATTCATCCTTCTAAACATATTTCTTCACTAAATTCAGTCTCAATTTGCACTTTTGTAGCTTATTAGGGCTACAGCCCTTGTTTCGTTGCACGGCTCTGCAGATCTGTAGCGTAATTCCTTCACCCAGAATCTATATCTCACAGAGAAATATGGTCAGGAATAGAATAAAAGAAGAGGGAAACGCTATTACTGGCCAACATTTACTGCAGGGATCCAGCCAGGTTAAAAGATGGTCTCCTGCGCGACACTGACAGCTATGATTCTGCTCTACAAACTTCACTAAGACACTAATCTTGCTTCGTACTACACTCCTCAGGTCAGTCACAGGCACGGAAAGGCCAGTCATTTCTTCTCCCTTCTAGGAAAAAAATGGGTCCAGGAAGTCATTATGACATAAATCTCCTTTAATACAATATTACACAGCTTTAATGCAGATATTTCACTGTTAATTTATATTTAATTAAAATTATTATGTGCAAAATCTGAAGGTGCCAGATTTTAGTGATAACATCAAAAAGGACACTGTCGAAATGGAGGAAGATACAGCTCAGGGCAACTGAGGATACTTATGTTATGAGAAAGACCAAAAAGAAGCTATAATAAAGTAAAATCCAGCTTTCAGTACTCTGTGTGTCGTCCAGTCCTGCGTAAACGTATCCTGTTTGTTTGTTTCTTTGCTGACGATTTCTCTTCTGACCACTTCAGGCCTTTGATGGTTTCGAAGCGCTGGGCATCTCGCGTCTCCTGGAGCCTTCCGACATGGTTCTCCTGTCCGTGCCCGACCGGCTCATCGTCATGACTTACCTCAGCCAGATCCGCTCGCACTTCACCAACCAGGAGCTGAGCGTGCTGCAGATAGAGCACAACAGCAGCCAGTCCAGTTACGGCCTCGCCCCCTCCGGCCCCGGCCCATCCAGCGACGCTGCCGCCGCGTTCTGCATGGCCAGGCTGAACGAGGGAGTGAGCCTCGAGGACGGAGGGAGCAGCACGCTGGTCGTCCCGCCACCGAGGAGCAAGCGGCTGGTCAAAGGTGTCAGCTTCTGTTTCACGTGTTTCACACCTGGGCTGTATTTCTACTACATGTGTGTGCTGTCCAGATGACGTAAGAATCCAGTCCAGTGGAGCAAAACAGAATCGAGTGAGAAAAGATGAACCTGGATCTCAGGCATGTGAAGTAAAAGTGATAGTTTAAGCAAGGGAGATGAGCAGCAAGGATAAACAAATCACTAAATCAAGTTTATAGCGCCTCAGTAAATTCTAGTGTATTCCAAAGCTCCCAGAGATACTATATACACAGTAGGTTCTGCTGCATTCGAGGGAACGATTCGGCCATGAACAGGACATAAATCTCTTAAAATGAGTGATGAAGTTCTGTGTAACCAAAAAGTAATTTAAAAATGGTCAAAAATGTTTGGCTTGTGTTGGCAAATCTCTTCACACAACACGCTAACAGAAGCACATTAAATTTGTGTTGGATAATGCGTAATTATGGAAACTACAGTATATAATCGTGGTTGTTGCTCGAGTAGCCTTTAAGACTGGAAATGATATGTAATTACACGGCTAAAGCCAAATCCTGAGCGTTGTTCCCATGGGTTTTCAGCGGAGGAGTCGACGACCCCAGTCCCGCCTCCGAGGTCCAATAACAAAGCCGTCAAATTTGGATCCCAGGTACAACTTGTTTTTGCCAGTAGCTTTGCTGTGTGTCGGCCCTCTGATACCAAGGTTTCCTGTTTTTCTCGTCCAGGCCGAAGATGCAATGACTGACTCGACCACAGAAATCCCAAATAAAACAGGTGGGGTCCTGCAGCCTTAACCTTCATTTAACTTGCTGTTTGTTAGTTTTTTTCTTCACCTTTTAAACGTAGTTTCGTCCTGTGTGTGCAGAGCTGCAGAGCACAGCTGACACCCAGCCTCCCAGACAAGAAGAAACAATGGTCAGTTTTTGGTTCCTCACTCAGCGTTCTTTTTCTCTGACTCACTCCCACCTGCAATCACATTTACAGATGATATTTCCAGTTCTCTCGGCCTCTCTGTAATCTTGTGACCTCCTTGTTTCCCATCTTCCCCCCCTCTTCCTCTCTTCTCTCACCGTCTGCTGTTGCATTGTGTATGTTCACGGGTGCCCGTGTGTGTGTGACGGGTTTGCGGTCAGTGTCTGCAGGACACCAGCCAGTACGTGCTGAGCGAGCTGGTGGCGCTGGAGGCGGAGCAGAAGCACATCGACAGCAGAGCTGCAGTGGTGGAGAGGAGCCTGCGAAGCCTCATGGAAACAGGTGAATTAACGAGTTATTAACGATTAACGATTCGAGAAAGCGAACAATTAATATATTCTTGATTTAGGGCACGTAAACTAATTACGGCCAAGTTTCAGAGTCACTGGGCTCAATGTGAACAATGTTCAGATTACTGTGACTGTCTGCCCATTGTTGTTTAAATGTAGGTAATATTCCCTCTGAAGCAAACCGAGTTATCTGACTTTGATTTGACATTTCTTTCTGTTTGCTCTTTAATTAAGCTCCCAGATTTTTTGTTTGTTATACTGTTCTGGAGGATATATGTATTATCTCCTGTCAAAGTTTTCACATGTCCCAATTTGTAAATCCATTCCAACTCACCAGATATCTAAAACAGGAACCTCTCTTTAGCTCAAATTATTTCTATTTATCACTTTTTCACATGGATATTTTGCTCCTGGATTATTTATGTTTATTGGATTTCCAAATTATGCGGAATCACAGAGTTGTAACAAACTAATTTATTTTTAAATATGTAGCTATACATACCGTATTTTCTGTCCCTCATCTTTCAACATCAACATTTGACATGTTTTCTGAGTTTCAGGATGTCTTGGTAGCAATTTATTAATTGAAGTTTCTCGCAGTGTGAAAAAAGAAATAGATGCTTTAACCTAAAGTAGTATCCAGGCTCAGCTTGTTCACTGAACAAACTGACGTAACTTGATGATGTGTTTTCAGTGAAACAAAAATGTCATTTTAACAGTGACGATATTATGAAACTGTCTGTGTTTGCCACACTTGATGATTGCAAAGGTTTTCTCCAATAACCCGTCCTTTTTTTAATCTGTTACGACAGGAAGTGACCGTGACGAAGAGGAGAGACTGATTCAGGAGTGGTTCACCCTGGTGAACAAGAAGAACGCTCTGATACGCAGACAGGACACCCTGGAGCTCCTGTAAGACCTCTCTCTCTCACACACACACACACACACACACACACACAGTAAAAACAAAAACTGTTGTTTTTCCCTAAAAATGGGGCTGCCTTCAGATTTTCACTGAACTCGAAAAGATAACTTCAGTTTTGTCTTTTTAAGTTCAGTGATCTTAAAATTTTTACACAACCCTGACAATATTTGGTTTTTATAGTGAACTTCTACAGACGTGTATTCATTGAGAAAAATAAAATCAACTATGTTATTTTGAAAGCTTCCATTTCCTTTATAGAGCTACATTTACTGGAATCAAACATGTCCTGGTTGTTAAGTTTAATCTATTTTTTACTTTTCTGGGGTCTGGGAACTGGGAGATGCTCCTGTCTTTAAGTAATACTGATGGTGTTGTCATTAGATGGACAATTTTGTGCAGGATCATCAGGATTTTGAAGCTGTTCAGACAGAAAATATATTCAGACCTGCTGGAAACTGCAGCGTTTTTCCATGATTTTAATGAAAAATGATCGAACAAATTTTCCATTTTTTTCCTTAAGAAATGTGTTAATTTGGAAAAATACAGCGGAGTCTTTGTCCCATGGATGCAGTAGGCCTCGGCACACTTCTGCTTATTTATCTGCTTACTGATTGTGTCTGCAGGCAGGAGGAGCAGGATCTGGAGAGGAGGTTTGAGCTGCTAAACAGAGAGCTCCGCGTCATGATGGCTATAGAAGGTCTGTGACCAGCAGTGGTGAAAGAAGCATTCAGATTATTTTT
Source organism: Mola mola (assembly GCA_001698575.1). Lineage (NCBI taxonomy): Eukaryota > Metazoa > Chordata > Actinopteri > Tetraodontiformes > Molidae > Mola > Mola mola. The sequence goes on along the minus strand of KV751332.1, from coordinate 13,285,255 downwards.
GTAAAAGCTGCAGTATAACTGTGTTGTTGCTCATCAAGGGAGAGCTAAAGCTAAAAACTACTATAACTGCAAATACTGCTGAGCACTTTAATAAAATGGACCATATTTAGTGAGATAGATATACGTTGTGTGTGGAAAACAACTGTTAAATGTATTTAGTGGAGTAAAAATCAATGTAGTGGCTCAGTGTAAGACAGTAGAACAAATCAAGAATGTTACGCAGGAGTCACAAAATGTCATAACAAAACCGCAAAAGTAAATTAAAATAGCTTGAAACATAAATACCTTCTTGCATTTCTCTTGCAACCAGTCGGTTGTCTTACCTGCTTCAGAAGAACAAAGCTGGTGCTCAGTCAGAGCTCAGTGAACTGCCTCTTCTTTGCTGTTCGTGCTTCTCTGATGTCGCACTCTGTGTGTGTGTGGGTGTCCTGCAGACTGGCAGAAGACGTCCACTCAGCAGCAGAGGGAGCAGCTGCTCCTCCAGGAGCTGGTGTCTCTGGTCAACCAGCGGGACGAGATCATCCGCGACATCGACGCCAAGGAGAGAGGGTGCGCGTCTGCAAAAAAAAACATTTATACACCATACCTATCGATTCCCGTGTCTCAATCGAAATGAAGAATACGCATAATAATCCGAGCAGTCAATTCTTTAATTGTAGCTGCAAGAGTTAATATCAAGTGCAGCAAACTTGTGTGTGTACCTGAATTTACGTGAGCGTGTGTTTTTAGGGCGCTGGAGGAGGACGAGCGTCTGGAGCGAGGTCTGGAGATGAGGAGGAGAAAATACAGCAACAAAGACAAGTGTGTCCTACAGTGAGACGAGCTCCAACCACTGATCTTCTCGAGTCCAGAAGGACGACTCGTGTTTTTATTCTGTTCTTAATTTTTGCACATCATATCAACAAAACAGGACTTCCCTGTTTGTGTTCGGTGCCTTCATGTGCCTGGAGAACTCATAATATCCAATGTAAGGAAACGTTTTTGTCTTGTGTGTGCGCTCAAAATTTAGCAGCCTGTCTTAAACAAATAGTATTATTTTGATTCTGGTCACATGTTTTATTTATTTAAATGATGTGTCGAATTGTTTCTGACATCTTGCACGTACAGTGTTTTTTTTGTGTGGGTTTTTTTGTCTGTTGAGTGTTGGATCTCTGACTTTTCCTCCTCTTTTATATTTATAAAGAACAGGTTTCCCCTGTCACAAGCTTTTTTTTGACAGGAAAGACACGGTTCTGCTGCGGGTGAAGATGCTTTTGTTTCAAGTATTTCCACCCTGAAAGTGAAAAATATTTGCTGGTGGCTTAAATAAGATGTGAGCTGGACTCAAACCCGCGATGTTGAGAGCATTAGGAGCGTGTTTTCTACTGCAGAATGGCGCTGAGCATCACATTTTGATGAACCCTGAAAGCGCTTCCGCCTATTGCAACGCTGTCGTTTTCAGATGTTTTTAGGGTTCTTATAAAGAAGTTATGAATCCGCCTGCTGTGTGCACACAAAGGAAGCTCAAGGTGGTTTCCAGTTTGCAATGTTTATCTCAGTGCCTTAATACTGTTTGTCTGTTTGTAATTAAACAGAAAATAACCAGTTTCCTATTTTTTATGTATTTTGACTACTGTGTGCTGTGTGCATGAGGAGTGCTGACATCTTGCTTTACAACATTACTGTATACCTACTGTATCACACACTGTTGACCTGACATTGTTTATGAGGTGAGGACAGGTTGAGAAGTATAAATAAATACTGGTTGCTTTCATTGTTGGGTTGTTTCGTCTTTTTAGGTTTGGACACATTTAACATATTACAACTCAGTACGAAGCTCCTGCAGTAAACTGCGAAGCTTATGTTGTAACCAACTCCTTGACCCAAAACTACAGTCTCATCAAGATTTAAAGATGAAATCATTGCCCATGAAATAATTCAGTTTCATTAACGTAAAGGCAGGTTAGAATTGAAAGGTTCACAATGTTATAAAGAAGTAGAAAATATAAATATGAATGAATAATATGTTTATACAATAGAGAATATTTTCATCATAGGGAAGATAAATCTAATAACAAGTGAGTAAGGATGTAAACTACTGCATATAAGAATAAGTGCTGGAATGTACATGATAAATCAAGAATAAATTCAGTACACACAATAGCACAGTTGAATTCTGTTATTGCAAAGTAGTTAACATATATTTATGGTAAGGCCAAACTAAAGTCAAGTCAAAATTATTTCTGATAAGTTATGTTTAAAATTTTAACCCGATAAAATAAGTCAAAGGTTTGTGGACATGACCATGAAAGCAAGAACAGAAACTCAATGATTGAACAGTAAATTTAAAAGCCTTTAAAACAAACAAACCAAACAGTGAGCCAGTTCTCACTCTTTGTTCAGATCAGCCTCCTGCTTGTTTTAGGACACCTAATCTTTGATTCTTCAGAGCCTGACTCTGGCATCACCCTGGTACCCCTGGTACCCTCAGGGCCCGTCCCTCTATGAATTCTTTACTGATCGACATTAAAAGAAAAGCAGAATTAAAGCAGTAAAAGTAAAAGCCTTAAGGACAGACAGATAAAACAACACTTTGTTTAAAAACAAACAAAAAACGGCTAAAATTCATGTGAAAACAGCTAAATGTGTTACAAGAAAGGCAGTGCAACCCTGGGTAAATGCTAAGTCACAGTTAGTCAGAGTGTCTTTGTTGTAAAGCCTGATGACCACAGGCAGGAATGATTTCCTGTGACGCGCTCTGGTGCAGCTCAGCGGTACCAATGTGTGTGTGTTTGTACGTGTCCTCCCGAGAGCATTAGAGCTAATCAGATTCCCCTCTGCAGCACAGATCCGCCAATCTGAAATGACAGACAGAAGAACCCAATTAAAGGAATGACGACCGCATTGGTGACTCCTCTCAGGAACCTCCTGAAGCTCAGACAGCCACCTCGTCAGGTGTGGCATGCTGGCTCCAGAGCGTGGCCCCGGAGGGCAGCATAACCGTACAAGCTGCCGGCTGTGTGTGCTGAGCTTCCTCCTGCTCGCCTGTCCATACGTCAGCAAGTTGATATGTGTGGAGAATCGCCTTACACAGGTACGCCGCTCACCGGCAGACCCGTGACCGTCAGCGCTGTTAGACCGAAGCGACAAATCCTGCTTTGTGTGTGTGCGTGCAGGGATCATCCCAGTGTGATACGATGCCGCTGCGTCACTGTGCTGCTGGTCTCTGCGCTGTCACCCGCTGTGGTGAAGGCATGGATGCACTGGGCATCACGGACATTTCTCTGCACCTGCCCTCGTCTCTTGATAGGTTTACTGTAATAAATGAATTTCTTTCTCACTCAGATTGACGACATTGTGTTTTATTTGAGGCGACCAAACATCATCATGATATCCCTGAAGGAATGACAGCACAGATCTGTATGCACCCACAACCCAGTAAACTTTATATAAAAGTCAGTATCATCCTCCTTTACAGAGAGGTCAAAGGTCAGCAGGATTAAGGGCAGGATTGAACCCTGACTGCCTACTTGGAGGACAATGTCTTCACTCCTGCGAGTATCTTCACCACACGCCAAATGTGTTGTGAGGTTAAAGTACTGTGACACACGTCAGCAATGTCATCAAATCCAGATTTATTTGTAAAGCACATTTATAAACAGGCTGTACAGACCAAAAATACTAGAAAAGACAGGAACAAACTGACAACCCAGGTCCTCTGTGTAGAAAACATGAGCAACCAATCCTGATGACTCACGGGGGAGGGGCTTAACATGGTTGAATCTAAACTTCCCATTCTGATGCATCATCTCGTAGGTGATTTTGTAAAAGTAGCTCCTCCTCCTCCTCTTCCCGGGAATCTTTTACAAACATGTTTGTCTGATATTACTCCAGCGTTAGAACTCACCACTGTGCAGCGTATAGTAGACTATTTTTAAAAGTCAGAAGATGACTGCGCAAGTAAGCTACGCCTTACTCCGGCTGCAGGCGAGGGGCGGAGCGGTGAGAAAGGAAAAGGCGGGGCTAAAGTTGTACATTCATAGAGCCCCACAACCTAAATGTGGCAAAAGTGTAGAAATCTGCAAAGGGAATTTTTTTTCGGGCATCAAAAAAAAAATGTAATTTTTAAGCACTTAAGTCTAAGTTTTTAAGTTTTTAAGATTTTATCAATGGTTGGAGCAGAACATGCTCCAACCATGCAACATCAATACTACAATACCACAGAAGTAATGTTTTTTGGGGGTAATGTTGCTAACGTTAGTGAACTTCCATGATACCAGGTGTTGGGCTATGGGCCTGCAGCTGGATGCTGATCCACTTGCTTAATCAATCTGGGGTATAAAGGATGTTTCTGCAGCGTCACTCTGCCCTTCCAGGTCGTTGTGTCTGTGCTATAGCTGATGGGAGTTTGTCTGGAGAGTCTGGTTCCTGCTCCCATCCTGCCTGTGCTGCACCCCATGGTACCTGCCCTGACATTTCTGAAATTCAGCCTACATTCTAGGTATTATACAAGTGCTTTACAACCTGCACGCATGTCTGCATTTAGCGGTGATATCCCACGAGCGGGTTAAAAACGATGTGCCATGCAGTCTTTGGATCCTCCTCTTCAATCATAATTTATATCCCTCCGCTGTGTGATAGAAATGCTTGGTTTAACTCCAAATATCAGGTGTTGTACTTCAGCCCCCTGGTCCTTTCTGCGCTGGATAGCACCAAAGGCTTCAGCCAGGAACTGCAGTCTGCTCTCGGTGACTTAACCTTTATTGTCTAATAAATGTCGTACAGCGACAACTGCCTTTGTATTCATGAGAACTGGTGAGAGATGACATGACTCCCACCTACACCTCCTGTGTTCCTCCTCTTCAATCTGCAACCTCTCTCCACAGGTCACATCGTGGGTCCTCTTATGTGCCACCGTTCTGCAACAGTCGGGGTGTGCCGGATATTGGCTCCACCCTGCAGCCCCCTCAGCGATCAGCTCAGCTCTTCTCCTCCCTGGTGGGCCTGCTGCTGTTCCTGGTGCTGCTCTTCCCACTGACGGACCCCTTCTTCTATGGTGCGGCTTCTCTCTGTAGCCTGGCTCCACCTCTGGAGTCTGTATGCCAGATTAAACCAAATAAAATAAACTCCTGCTATTAAAAATACACTTTTTTTTTTATTGGGAAATTTATTACGTGCTGAGTTTTCAAATACTTTGTTTTTATGCAAAGCACACTATTGTGTGTGTCCGTGCATGAGAAAAGGGCGATTCTAGCACTTCATTTCCTGCATAGTTGAATATATTTCCTACGGTTGTACTGTAACGCAACACCGCTACAACTTTCCCTGGCTGAGAGACAGCAGAAAAGGTGTGTGTGTGAAAAGTTAATGAGAGAGACGGGCAGCCAGTGGAGGAGACAGCAGTTACAGACGGACAGAGCCAGACACAGAGGCCAATGAACACACAGGATGAAGAGAAGTGAAGAGGAATGGCCGTGTAAAGCCATATTACAGCATCAGGACAAATATGGCAACAAGTGACAGAATAATGAGAAAAAAAAATAGGCAGAAGTGACAAATAGCCAAGAGAAAAGAGAAGAATGGGGGGAAGTGTTGATTTCTCCCCACGGAAATTTAGAATGTGGAGGAGTAGAGTTGTGAGGAAGAGGAGATTCATGGTCCGTGGAAACAGTGATGGCTGAGGAATGAGAGGTGAAAGGTCGCGTCAGGCAAGATTTATGAGACAGAGGATGACAAGATGACTACAAAACACCCAGACCTTCAGACGTTCACACGTTCTCAATGACGAGGACATTTTTCACCTCAGAAATTGGTCTCAAGCTTATTCAGAGCATTTGGATAGCATACTGATAACAGGATAATCAATGGGTTAAGAGTCGTCTGATGGTGAGTTGGTTCAGGAAAATCACAGAATTTATCATCTTTCTTTGGCTTAAAACCTGATGTTAAATCTGCGGGAAATGGTTTATTTTTGGCACCACAAGGCAAAAATTCCACAATAGCCTTTGAGAATATTGTAATTCAAGTGGTCTGAAAAAGATGAAAAAGACAGGCTTCTGCACCTCCTTTATATTCAGGCCTGACCAAAATCGACCCCACGACAGTACCTTTAAGCCAATCAAAGGTCATTTCAAACCCAAGCTTCATTTAGGCCATCCAAAGCCATCTTTCTGAACTCCCGGCATAGTTTCTGTCTTTCTGCACAATACTGCAACATAGATATTATTTAATAAAATATCTTTCCATCTGTTTTTTACATACCTATTGCTGACAGCTACTAAGAAACCATTTCTTTATATCAATGCTATTTTTAATAATTCTTGCGTTTCTTGTACATCTCATCATAAAATCGAGGAATATCTGTCTTTCTGTTCCCTTGCATGGCACCAAGACCGTTCGTTGGACTAACGTCAAGCTTGTGTTGCTGACGACCCGATGATGTGCCTTCTGTGCATTTGGTGCAGTTTGGACACGCACAGCGCAATTAAGAAAAATCTCCGCCCATTTTATGTTGCAAGGTTCGGTCCTCACGAAACAGTGCCACTGTGCCTCCTAAACCCTCATTGTGGTTGAATATAGAATTGCATCTTTTACCGATTAACCACGACCCCTAACAGGATAAACAGTAGAAAATGGATGGAAAATGGATGGACTACAGATTAACAAAACAACTCTGAAGTCTCTTTTCCTTGATGTCTTTGGTGTCTCTTATGGAACATAAAAGACATCAAATGTACAGATCACGTTAGTTTTATCACAAGGATATTGTTTGTCAGCCATTTTGATAATCATGACCTGGCCAGGCTATGCTAAGTCACTGCTGCTACTAGTTACTGAATTACCTAAAAAGAGTTATAAGTCTTCCAAAATACAGACAGTGTTCATCCTGTTTAACATATTTCCTTTCCTTGAACTTATTGGTCGGCAGTTTATGTCCTGTTGATTGTGAATTGTGGAAAAGGCTGATTTAAAGAGATCAAGTAATTATTTTTTTCCTTAAATGTGCATTTATTTAAGAACAGCTGGTTGATGTGTCATTGTGATCCCTTTTTGCTTTTAAGCCTTTTCAGCTCACTCTTTGGGATCCTTCCAATCGAACAAAGTCTTTAGCTGCTAGTCACTTGGAGCTTTGGGATTTGGACGACCTTGCTGCTGTGAGATAAGCTCGACAGCAGGTTTTGCAACCGTGGTTCATATTTACCTCCCAGTGTTGCTCCTTGGGAATTACAATGAGATTGAATTTACTCGGTTGGGTGGCCGGAGTGTCAGGTAACCGCTATAATAACGAATAATGAAATAAAACAAAGACAAGCTGCTATTTGATTTGACCTGCACATCGCCATTCTGCTACATTTTGGTCAAAGGGAATGATTATGATCTTTCACTGGTGCTGAGTCAGATAGTTCTTGGTTTTTCTGCTTTTTTTATTTTTGGTTATTTTTTCAGGTCAGATGAGTGATGGTAGGAACAAAATGTGATGTTTCAGTATAGGAGAGGGCCTGAAAAACAGAAGGAAATTATGTCTGATGAGTGGTTATCTCAACGCTCTGACAAATCAGATGACTGTCGAGGCTTTGTGTCGCATCTCTTTCTTCTGGAGTCGTCGTCCTGTCTCCCACTCTTAATGCAGTTACCATCTCTCTCTCTCACACACATACACACACAGTGACTCCATCTCTGGAGAAATATGACTATATCATGAAAGACACTACAAAGAAGTTTAAAGATGTGTGTGTGCGTGTGTGCGTGTGTGCCTGGTCTACGGAAAAGTTGAGCATATCATCTGGTAAAGGAACGTTCTGCCAGGAATGATTCTCTCGCAGCTCTCCCTCCGTCTCCCTTTCTGCCCCTCAGCAGTATTTCAAACCTCAACACTTTTCTCCTGACTTTCAGGCTGTTTGTCTGTGGTCTGTTTATACATGTGTGATTCTTTACTTGCGAGCCCTGACGCCCGTGCATTCGTGTCATTCTTCTCCCCTTCAATCGTTCAAAAATGTTTGGCAAGAGGAGCTCAGTCGCTGCAGTTTTCATCAGCAGCCATGTTTCTTTTAAATTTCTGACTGGAAATTCAGTAGCAGCTGTTCACACAATTGAATTAATGTTTCCATTTTTTCCATTTCTCCAGTGTTGAGTTTCTAAATTCAGAATATTTTTAAATGAGATAACTTGTTTCTTGTTTTCCACATAAGTGAATGCAGATTTTCCTCCTCTCCCGGCCCAGCCGGCCTCTCTGAAGTTGATCTAGGAGCTAATCAGTGGAAATGTTGTTGAACTGGGCTGCTCCCAGCTGTGAGCAGGACTTAAACTGGAATGGGGATATGGCTGAAAAGAATTCTTACTAAACTATACCAAGGTTAAACAAAGGTTAATAAAGGTCACCTGTCATTTAAACAGACACAGGGCTACCAAATAGCTCACAGCTACCTTCTTGATTCCACCATTGGACGCCCACCCCAGTGAACTGGAATATTTGTGGTGAGGCTTTGTTGATTGTCTGGGTGTGTGATGAAGGCATTCATGTCGGCCATGAAAGATGAAACACGTGGATGTTGTAGAAGAAGTGGATAAAATTTTCTTCTCTTTCCTCCACTCTGCAGAAATCATGCCTACACTCCATTATTCAACCACAAGGCCGCAGCTAATTGCTTCAGTGTGTGTGCACACACACACATGTGTTTATGTGTGTGTGACATAAGACACCAGTGGTTGGAAAAAAATGAACATTTGATGTGTCCTTCTGTGTCTGACACAGACCATTTCAGCAGGCCTGAATGACATAAGACAACAAGGAAGTAGAAGAGTTTTCCCTGACATCAGCGTGGAAGTTCGGGGGGCTGAGGATCGGTAGCAGTCCTGCTTATTCTGGGTCCAGAGAAACAATTTAATTATCGGAGCAGACGCAGCAAATTGCGTGACACTTGTAAAATTCATGACTCTCCCGGCTGCAGATCCTGCAAGCCCACAGGATCCATAAAACCTGATACAGAAACAGAATGAAAGATCAGACATATATTTTATTACCACTGCTTTCCGTAGTGTGAAAAAACGTACTGACAACGCCAATAATAACAAAATAAATATTCCACTGATTGTTTTATATTGTAGATATTTGATTATTAACTCTCGACAAAGTTAGAGGAAGTTACATTTTTACCTGTGCCTGTTGGATGGTTGTTTGGTTTGTTGTTGTGCTTGACTGATTTCTATGAAATTCTTATGAAGGGTGTGTCTTGGCCCAGAGGTTTTGATTTCATTGGCCAAAGTCAAAGGTCAAAGCCACTCAGGTCAAAAAACATTTTATTTGTAAGCCATAACTCCAGAGAAACTTGACTCAGACATGTCCAACTGGTGACATTTTGTACCTTACACTGAGTCCAGATGATTAACATTTTGGCCTTTAAGGTCAAAGGTCAAGGTCAGTGGCATGTCAGGATACAGTTTTTTTGGGGGGTAATTTCTCCTGGTTGAATTGACATAGAGAAGTCCAGCTGGTCTCATTTGGCACAGTCTACTGACGATTAACTTTTTGGCTTTCTAGGTCAAAGGTGAAGATCACTGAAAGGTTAAACACACACTGTGGACGTATCTCCAGAGGGATTTGATTAGCTGTTTGTGGAGGTTTGCACACAGTAATGCCTTTTTCTATTTGTTCTAGTTCTAGCCACTATTTTTTTTTTAAATTTTGCAGTAAAGTATAGCACAGAACAGACATAAAGGACAATTTTTTCATAATACATTGGCGTTAAAAGCGACAGGTAGGTCAATGCTTTCCTGCTTATTTAAAATCCACTTTAGACATATTTCCTGATCCACACAGAGTGAGAACTACTAATTTTGGTGAGTCCCACACTTTATAACTGCAGGATGATACCAATATCTGGGATTTCAAGCGAAATATCTAAACTACTTTGGATGGATTGTCATTTAATTTGGCAGCTCTGGCTCTTATTTCCACTCATATAGAACTCATTATGAAATCAAATAGATTTAATTTGTGGGAAATAATAAGGAAATGTTATTAATTAACACATGTTGCAAAAATGATGAGACGGAACATATTACCTGACAATTCATTTTGTTTGACTGAAAACAATGTTTTTCCAACTTTCCCTGCGTGGCCGATGGACCTGCATTTTGTGCTCTTGATATCCAATGCACCTACCTCCTTATGACTCCACTGTGTCAAATAAACACAGTCTTTCATTCAGTCAAATAAATGCCATCTCTGAAATATAATCCAAGGAGGGATCAAATTTCTGTTGGTGTATTTGCTTTTTTGAAAATTCTATCAATGTTAAATCTGGCAAAGGTTTTCATAACTCACCCAGCAGCTCCAAACTCTGTGATCATCTGACTTTTTAAACCAGTTGCATCACTTTAGACCCTGGTACAGGCAGTCATGTCCCTCTAAGGATGAATTGCAATCATTTTCATGATTCCTCCTCATGTAGTGCCATCATCAGGTCAGAATTTGGTCTACTTACTGAACTAACGATACTACCCTCTCTTCAGTGTGCCAGCACTTGACAGCACTCAGCCAGCTCTATATATATGTATGCCTCACACGTACATACACTTACATGTAGACAAATATCAACATATATTTAAAAATACAGCAAAAATGCCTGCATTTATAAAGTTGCATATACTTTTCCCAATATAGACATACAGTATATGCTTAATATATCACCAGTGCATAATATAATTAATATATGCATCAGAGTTTGGAGATATATTAAAAACACACACCACCTAAAATGTGATTCAGATGCTTCGATCACATATTTTCACATATGACTCAAACTATATGTGTGTGACACATCTAAATCTGAAATATTTCCATATATCCAGGCTTAGTGTTTAATGTGTCTGTACATATATGGCCAAATATATACATACGTACATATCAAATTTTTATGTGTGCGTTCGACCCTCTCTGGTTCTCTCTAAAACCAGCAATTCAACAGGTGTGAGGAAGGATGAAGATTTGTTCAATTTTACTGCTATTAAATGTGTGACACAGAGAGTCTATGCTAACTGTAGCTATACTGCTGTATTTAATATGCTGTAATGCTTTATAGAAGATCTTCATTTAGTTCTCCCCTTTAAGAAAAATATGTCCCCGCTTTTCACAACCTAGACTGTTTGTAGGTTTGCAAAGATGCATGAGATGCATTTTTACTTGAATTTTAGCTGAATTAGCATAAGAAGTACTTTTTCTCTCAATAGCAAACTCAGTGTTTCATTTTATGAGAAGAATTCATGTCCAAAATCATTACATCTGAAAATTCATGGTTTTTGAGGTATGGAAAAAGTAAAGATAAAGTACAGTGAATTTATACAATATATATGCTCTTTCAGAAGAAAAAAAGACCTTCGGTATGTTATCAATCAGACACCATTGAAGCTTAATGTCCAACAAAGAACGTGAAATCAAGAGCAGCTATTCTGCTGCGAAAATAGAACTAGTGATTGAAGTTAAATGGAGCGGGAAGGTCCCGTTTAACAGCCTGGAAGTTCTCTGAGAATGACTCAAAGCAAGAGAGGTAAATGGTTAGAAGTCAAGAAGGTAGAAAGCAGGCTGTGATGAAGGTGAGGGGATAGTATCTGATAGAGGGGATAGATAGAGGGGATAGAATCTATACGTTCCATCAGAACTCTTTAGGTTGGGGGGGGCGGGGGGATAGCAACCTGGAGGTACTGTAAGCACATTAATGTGAAATGGGGGATATTGGGCATGCAGGACGGTGTAAAGGAGAAGTTCTGTCTGTTCTATCAATTACAATTCTGGTATGTGTCTCTGGTAGGATGGCTGCCTGCGACGGGGGAAGGAAAACCAGGCTGGATGATGGAATAAACAGAACAAGAGTGGGAGGATTGGGGTGAAAGTCAGGGTTGTTGTGGGGGGGGGGGACTGCTGACTTTGGAGTCCAAATAATGGCACCGAAAGGAATGAGTGGAAGATGAACAGCAAGAAGAAGATAAGGACAGGGAGGAGAGCAAGATATGCAAGGAAGGAATGAGGCAGAGGGGGGTGAAAGAATAATAAGGAAAGGGAGAGAGCTGGAAAAGAGAACAGACAAGGTAACCCAAGAAAAAGAAAGGAGGAGGAAAAGGGGGTGGGGAACAAGAACAAAAGGCTCTTTGGGTTCTCCAGGATCCTGAGGTTTAGTGTTTGTTCTCCCCCTAGTTCTGATAGTTCTTACATAACTGAAAAAGGACGGACGAATATTTAGACTCTATACTTTCAGTTTGCCAAAAGCAGCACGCCTCACGGCCAGCTGTGCTCGTCCGCAGTGCAGCGATGCACATGCAGCACAACTTTTCCATCACATCATCCTGCGGTGGAGAAGCCGCAGCCGATGAAACACAGCTTTCGCCTCTGAACAAGTAGAGGAAAGTTGCAGATAATTAGATTGCCCGATCTGTATTGTGGCAGGTCACACTTTCCAAAGGAGAAAATTTGACAGGCATTTATGTTGAGCTCCATCATTTGCCAAAGCATTCTTCCACTTCTGCTGCCTGGAGTGCTCAACAAGCTTGTTTGAGTGTGCAGTAGACATTTGTTTAGGTTGCCTGTCCTGTTATTGGCTTCGCTTGATGTGATTTGCATTGTTTGTGGCATAGAGAGCAATTTTTCTTTGGCTTTTTTGCACCAGGCGGACGGATCGTGCGACTCCCCAGCTCCTGAGAGGTCAGGCTGATGCACATCTGGCATTTCCTTTTTCCTCTCCTCCATATGCCCCCGAGTGGTAGCCCAGTGCACGCTCGCACACCGCAGAGCACTTACGAGCATGCCGAAACATATGTGGCCCATATAAAGTGATTGTACAACAACATAACAATGAACTTACACACACAACAGGTAACTCAAAGGTTTCCAGTAAACTGTAAAATCTTCCAGCTGGTACGGTAGAGAGAAAGGAGAGAAGAGGGGGATGGTTGGACCAGAAATGAAGAAAAGGAGTGAACGTTGGAAGGAAAGACAGATTATGATTAGGAGATATAAAAGAGACCGAGAGCCGGAGAAGGTGGTGGAGAAAAAAAAGGTGAAGGCGGAGACAAACACATCTGCATCTCAAAGAGTTGACAAACACTTTCCGCTCCTGTGGATGCTGTGCAGCATGTGTGTGTGTATGTGTGTGTGTGAGAGAGAGAGTGTGTGTGTCTGTAGCCATAGGCAAGATGGGGGGACAGAATGGTGCCGTATGGTTTTCATAACTCTCTGATGGTTTTCAGCTCTGTTGCCCCACCACCACACTAACCCGTCAACCCCTCCAGACTTCCCTTATACACTCGCTGGCTTCACCAGCCCCCTCTTCCAAAAACACACAATTCTTTTTCCTCTACGTAGCCCCCCACCCCCTCCTTCCACCCTCCCCCATCTTTCTGCCTTTCTGAGGTTTGGTCCGAAAGCCAAGTTTTCTTGCAGACGCAAGAGAGCCCCAGCAGGATCAGAGACAGGAGAGGGTTTCTGTCACTGGAGAAGAACTGGGGAGAGCATCTCCGCATCTCACTGGGCTGATTAACACTCAGACTGTCATCAGCTTTGACCCCCTGGACTCTACTTGTGTTTCACTGGACTTAATTTTTGATTGTACTGGACTTTCCAGAGGATTCCCCTTGACTGCACTGAGTACGGGATCCAGTGAAATTATCTCATTGTGGCATCAGTATTGTCTAATGACTCTGAATCTGCACTATTGAGTTGTTTTGTCAAGGGTCTGGTGCAATCCAAGGTAAATTAAGGTAATCCCGTGTCTGCTGAGGATATATCTCCTCAGATTTCTTTAAGGTAAAGACCCTGTAAATTATTCAAATTCACCGGCAGGATACAACTTGTTTGTTCAGTTTGTTTAAGTAACTGAAGTGCATGGTCCTCTGGCAGTGTAGGTAGGAGACTCATTCGGATGTTGGCCTAGACTCGACCTCATGTCTCGGTGGAGGTTGCAAAAGACCAGCATGAGCACAAGCAGCTGCAGCAGCATGAGCCTCCTGTGTGTCCTGTGGCTGCTTCTGGTTTGTCTCACTCCTGGAAACCGAGGCCAGAGGCTATGGGAGACGGAGGCCGACCAGCCAGCAGCCAGAACACAGCTGGCAGAGAGAGATGCAATCTGCCACCCGGACGGATGTTACAGTGTCTTCCTCCAGAAGAGGATCTTCAGGGAGGCTGGACGGAGCTGCAGGGAGCGAGGTGGGACGCTGGCAACAATGCATACAGAGGAGGCAGCAGGCTTGGTCCATAAGCTACTGTCAGGCATCGAGGCACAGGGCGCCAAGTCGAGACTTCGCCTCTGGATTGGGCTGCACAGGCCACCGCGCCAGTGTTCATCCACTCGACCGCTCAGAGGATTCGTCTGGGTGACAGGTAAAGTGACGCTTCTTTGATATTTGACCCTTCGGTGCTCTTAATGTTGCTCTTCATTGTCATCACATCAGCCGTTTTTAGGAAGATTTAAAAGTGAAAATTGACCCCAAATTCGGAAAGAATCACAGTTGTTGGGGGTTTTTTTCTTAAATACCCCCAGTCAGCTTTGCAGCAGGTCTGTGATCCAATCGAAAATATGTGGGTCAGAAAAAAAGTGGCTTAATCCATTTAAAAACATCAATTTGTTGGTTTATTTGACTGGACAAGACTTAGGGTTTTTTCTATGCACATGTGGGTCTGAGATAAAACAAAAGACTTTTCTAAACTTCAATCTGAAATTGGCTCCCTCTGTACTACCACTTCCACACATTAGCGTCAGCTGCATCCAGAGCTCATTAATCACTTTTAGATGATACTGAAACCATTGTGCTGGACTGTACTTCTAACCTCTCTGCCAGACTATGGTTCCCAAACCAGCCCGCAGAGCTCTGCAACGACTGGTGAGCACATTAACTTCTTTTGTTTCACAGAGAAGACAGAGCTGTCGCGCCAGGGAACTTCTGTCCACTTTTGACCTGACTGCTACCCTTCAACCTGATTTAGTCCTTACACAAATTTCTCCCCACTGAAAACCAGATGTTTTTTTTTTTTATTCCACTCATAGTGGCATGGTTTCACTTAGAAATTACTTTTTTTTTAATCCAAAAAAGGTGGCCAGATTGGTTGCTTGCATGAGATAATGGCCCATGGGGTGTCAGTTCCCCCAAATGATTAATAACTCATCTGTAAAAATACAATGCCAAATCTCAGCCTACCATGTGAATACTGTTGAAAATGACTGACTTTGGTGACTTCTAGTGGTAGTATGA
>KV751332.1:13259111-13270019 GCA_001698575.1 Mola mola | reverse complement strand
ATAAAAAGACAAAGAGCAGAGTGACGGCTGACTCACAGACTTTGTCCAGGAGAGCTTTATTCCCTCCAAACAAAACACCTTTGCAGACAGAATGAGCTGGACTAAATTCACTTAAAGACAATCTACAAAAAGCAGCTTTAATCATTTATATTAAAAAAATATACAGCACCAAACCTGGAGGGACTTTTTTCTATTACTTACATGGGCTTGATTTTTGTTTTCCAACAGGAGATCAGGATGGCAAGTTCACTAACTGGATGCGTGACGACACCCCTGGGACTTGCGCGGCCCCACGCTGTGTGGCCATGACTGTCCACACTTCTGAGAGTGGACGCGAGGGCAGCGATAATTTCCAGTGGCTTGATGGCTCCTGTGCACTGCCGTTGGATGGCTACATTTGCCAGTACAACTACAGAGGAATGTGTCCACCCCTGCAGGACGAGGGAAGAGGTCCAGCTGTCTACACCACCCCGTTTCACCTTCTCAGCACCCTGCTGACTCACGTGCCATTTGGGTCTGTAGCGACTCTGTACTGCCCTGCGGACAGCTCAGACCCGGATGCTCCTGTGGAGCAGACAGTGATGTGCATGGAGAAAGATGACGAGACAGTGGGCTGGTCCAGGGATGCCCCATTCTGCTCGTCCAGTGCAGCTCCACAGAACCAGGATTGGTGTAGTTTGGACCATGGGTGTGAGCAGCACTGTCAGAACACAGATACCGACTACTACTGCTACTGCTCTGAAGGCTTTATCCTAGATGAGGATGGGTACGGGTGCAAACCTGACCCCCTTAGCCAAACTAACCCGCCAGAATTATCCTCGGACTCGGCTGGTCCCACTGATCAGCCCCACGTCAAAGAAATCTGCGTGAAGATGGGGTGTGAGTACGACTGTGTGGAGACATCTCGGGGAACCCGTTGCACATGCCCGCCAGGGTACCAAATGGGTCCAGATGGCCGCAGATGTTCTGATGTAGACGAATGTCAACAGCAACCATGCCCACAAGTCTGCGTCAACATTCCAGGCACCTTCCACTGCACCTGCGACCCCGGCTACCAGACTGACAACGAAGGTGAATGTGTGGACATCGACGAGTGCCTGGATGAGGCCAGCTGTGAAGGCTCCTGTGAGAACACAGTGGGGTCCTTCACATGCCTGTGTAACCCCGGGTACGAGGTGGGCAGTGGAGGAGAGTGCGTAGATATAGATGAGTGCATGGGAGTGTCACCTTGCCAGCAGCAGTGTGTCAACTACATGGGGGGGTACCAGTGTTACTGTTACAATGGCTATGACCTGCAGTCCGATGGACTTACCTGCCAACCCTCACTTGATGATGAAGAATACTCCACTCTGACTCCTGACCCCAGCGACTACACTCACTTACCTGACTTGGACCCTAGCCAGGATATCCCCTGGTCCACCTCATTCACCCTGGACCCAAATTTTGAAACAGACACTAACTTTGACGTTGATTCGACAGAAGCCCCAGGGGGACACTCCCCTGACATGGCTCACGGGTCAGATAATCACCTGAACCAGTGGGATGCCCCGGCACCAAAGCACTATCAGACAGCTCCATCCCCAACGCAAAGAGACAGCACACACAACGAAATAGATAACGAAGCTGAAGCTAAGGCAGGAGGTAGAGAACCCAGCGGTGAGGAGGGAGCACGGGGCTCAACCACTGGGAAAAGGGAGGGGGAGGGATCCAATATGGACAATACTGAGGATGCCAGCAGCACAGCTGAGGATGGGGCTGAATCTGATGCAGGTAAACGGAAGCATGACAAGAGTTGGCTACTGGTGGCACTGCTGGTGCCTCTGTGTGTGTTCCTCGTAGTGATGCTGGCTCTGGGAATCGTCTACTGCACCAGCTGTGCCGTGGACAAGAGCCTGAGCTTTTCAGACTGCTATCGCTGGATACTCCCCACAATGCCTCCGGAGAGGAGGGATGAAAAAACCCAAGCATGAACCCTAAACGAAATAAACACAGGTGCACGCACATGCATACAGATGTCTGAGTGTCTGTTAACATTCCTCTTGTGGTGCAACACTGGTCACTGAAACTTCCATTTGACTTTAGTCCAGCTGATTGGTTCTCCCATTCATCAAGGGAACTTCAATATTTTCTGTTGCACTCCTTTGTAAATAATTCACTGTCTCATCATGTTTTTAGAATTCAATAAAATCCAATAAACTGATGAAACGCTGTGTGGTTTATAAGCCTCCTTAGGTTAAAACACTGTGAAGGGTAAGCACTTATGGTGTGATGGATTCACAGATGTAGAGACCTTAAAAAAAACTCAAATTTTCATTTCCAACAAATATAAAAAGGAAGTGGAAGAAGAGAGGAATAAATGAATGGGGGGGTGGAAGGATAAGGAGGAGGAGGAGGAAGGTTCAGGCCAGAGTTGGAAAAATAGCCGGCAGCTGGAACTGGTTGAAGTGTCATAAGTTCCAGTTGTGAGGCTTTCCTCCAATGCACGGCATGTACCAAAGAATAATGTTAAAGTAACAAACCAACAAAATTAACAATTCAGTCATTATCTGTTCACTCCCATGCTGTCAGAGGGAGTTTTTGTCATCCACAAAAAAAAGAATTATCTCCACTATATCCAGATAATCCCAGCTGCTAAAACTGTTTACACAAATAAAATTTTGAGCCAAGCATATAAAACTTTGGCTTTAAAAAGGGTGCAAGTATATTTTCATTGCTCTGTGCAAGTATATTTTGATTGCTTGATGATTTAACATCAGTGTTCTAAAAAAGAACCAAAAATTAGACCAGTTAAAGGAAAGAATTGATGTTCAAAAATGTCTTTCAGACTTTACTCAATTTACATTCGTATGAGTGACATTCAGTTTTACCAGCGTATATTACATGTACTTATGAAAAGTTAACAAAAGTGTAGCAATTAAGTCTACCTTGGACTGCAAGTGAGTAGATAAAAATGTCATTTTATATGAAGGGTGAAATGTTTTTTGGGATTTTTTTTTCATTTTTAATTGGAATTTTGGAAAAGAACATTAACGACGAGGATGGGATTCGAACCCACGCGTGCAGAGCACAATGGATTAGCAGTCCATCGCCTTAACCACTCGGCCACCTCGTCACAGTGCCACTAGGAAGCATGAATACATATTATTGTCATCATGTACAACTATTATGATTATGCCCTTTGCAATGTTTTTATAGGCCGCGACGTCTTTATTTAATACTTCAAAGATCGTGACAACATCCTTTCAAAACAAAGAATACCTCATGAAGCCCATCATAAAGACCGGCGCAACTACTTTGTGATTTGTTGGTCGTTCTGTCCGTCATAATTACCAAATTGTGATTGGTTGAGCGGCGGGTCTCGCGTTGAATGAATACAGGAAGTGTTCCCTAACAGCGTGAGACTGCAGTTTGACGTTCACGGAGCTATTTGCGAAAATAAGGTAAGACGCAGTTGATTTGGTAATCTAAAGTTATGCTTCCTGAAGTGTTTAAAATACTAGCTAAATATGCATGGAAACTGTTAAATGTAGAATATTGACTGTTTTTCCATAGAAACTGTTTAAATAGTCTTAAGCCCGTTTTAGCGTGCATGCTAGTAGCTAACATTAGCGTCCAATTATTGCTAGCTGTTTCTGGAAGATGGGACGCACTGTAGTACTTAGTTAAATGAGGTTTGGGTGTTGCCATGCTAATGGCAGGCTGCTCATTTTAATTTGACATTAAACCCCGTTGCTTTGCGAGTCATAGGTACTTCACGTATTTATATGATAGTTTGTAATGCTAAATGAAACTGAAAGGTGGCTTTGGTTAGCTGACTGGTGTCGCGTTCATTCTGTGCCGTGACAAAGTTCAGCGACGGGCACCTGTTGGTTTTCTTCCTAAACCCTTTTAAGAAGAACAGGCCTTCTTTTGAATAATTTTCAGGTGGTTTTAATAAATTCTTAATTCCGTTAGCTGATTATTTGTCTGCAACCAAGACTTAACTTGCCTCCCCTGCTGAAAAAACCCAGCATCAGCCTATCAGGTGTCTGAAACTCTGACTGGTCACCAGTTTGACCACTATGGGGTTTGTTGTTTTTTTTTTTTTTTTACTGTCCTGTGACGTGAACAATAGCTTTCATATATCAAAAGAAATAAGAACTGACTGTCTAGGCTTTCTGGTAAACTGTGATGGTCATTCCCATATTTCAAAGACCTAGACTGTAGAAATGATTGAAGAATTCATTGATACAGGAAATATGAAGCAATACAGGCAACATTATTAATTATTGAAATAACTTAATTGATCTTCATATTTAAAAAACAGCTATTATTTTTTTCTGATGTTCAACTGAGTGCCATGAAAACTTACCAGCTTTACCAGTATTTCAGTAAAACCTAATGAGTTTTGTGTTCTTAGAAAACACAGTCCTTGTTTGTAGAACCTATGTAAAGAGTTGACAGGTGTACAATTAATTCAGGGCTCAAATTTGAAAAAAACAACTGGTTGATTCCAAATTGCAATTATGCTTTGGTCTTTTTTTTTTTTTTTTTCTTAATCTCACACACTTCTCATTTCATTACCAACCCTGTTTTTTTACATTTACACTTTCTACTCTGTGCTTCATCTAGTCCTCACATTTATTAGCTTTAGTTCCTTTCTCCAACTTTCCTTTTTACTGTGTTACTTAATTTCCTTATTGCTGTTGTTGAACCTCAGACAAGAGATGGTGGACTCCCAGTACTACCTCCCAAATGACATTGGCGTCTCTGCACTTGACTGCGGCGAGGCCTTCCGCTTGCTTTCACCTCAGGAGAAGATGTACGCCCACTACATATCACGTGCGGCTTGGTATGTTATAAACGCTGAATAATACAGCCCTGTGGATAAAAAGGAAAATAATAGAGATGCTTTGAATATCTACAGTGAATAGAAATTTCTCACCTCTTTTAAAGGAAAAAGAAAATCGTTTATTAAAGATTTGAAAATTTGCTGACAAAAACCATATGTGTTGTCTTAGGTATGGTGGTTTGGCAGTACTGCTCCAGACTTCCCCAGAGTCGGCAAACATCTATGTCCTGCTGCAGCGGATCTTCAGGAAACAGACGCCGGCACAGCTGGAACAGGTTGCCACAACAGCTGGACTGAAGGCTGAGGAGTACCAGGTACACTATCTTTGTGTCTTTGGCTACTTCCAGTGCTTTCGGCCATAAATATTGTGCCATATACTAGATAAAAAATAATTTTTATGCTTTTTGTGTATGTTATTTAGGCCTTCTTGGTTTATGCAGCTGGTGTCTATGCCAACATGGGAAACTACAAATCATTCGGAGACACCAAGTTCATCCCAAATCTACCTAAGGTAACAACACCATTAAATGTGATTTTTAAGTTCAGTCAAGACTCCAACAGAGTATCAACATAAACATAAATGTAATATATTAAATATTGTACTGTGCCAATCTACCTAGTAAAGTTATATGTCAGCTGTAATGCTCCTGTACTACACACTTTAAATTAGAACTCTTGTTCTCTTGTTTTTGTTTTTTTGTTTTTTGTTTTTTTTTTTAAACTACCACTAACTTTGCTCATTATGTTCTCGTAAGCAACCAGTAACATGGTGTCAATATCAGACACTCGCAATAACAGTTTTTGAGTGTAGTTAGTGGTGAAAAAATCAATTTTATTTCTGAAATTTTGACTTTCTCTTTGCTTTTGCATTGTATAACCTTATCAAGGGTCATAGCAGCTGAACTCCATTCTGGAGTATTTTTTTTGAAAAAGACCGGGGAATAGGGCTTAGGTAAAAAAAAAATTCTGAGCTCTCCTCTAGGCTGCCTGTTTCTGTGGTATGTCCACCAGGACAAGCTGCAAGCGCTGGTGAAGGCCAGCCAGGCATTCCAGGAGCAGCCCACCGAGATGGAAGCTCTGTGGAACAGCTGCTCGTGTCCCATGTACTCCCTGGAAGACAGACAGAAACAGCTGGGGCTGGGCGATAAGGTTGGGAACTGCATTTTTTTAAATGTAAAGTTCAGTCTAGCTTTGAACTGCTTTGTCAGGCAATATTCAATGAAATCCATGGTGTTGTCAGGACTGGATGGATTTGACACATGTTACAATGCCATTTCTGCTTCATTCACTGGCTCAGCTTTATTTGTTCTAGCTGCTGTGGGAATTAAATATCCCCAAGTGGTAGTCAAAATGCTGTGCAGGTTGGTGTCTTTAGATATGCTGCCTTTAGGAAGCCGCTGTTTCCCAAACTTAGAAGGGGCATTACAGGTGAACCTGTGCTGTGCCCCTCTTGGAAAATGCATGACTCACGAGGTATTTTTCCTTTTCTTAACTGCAGGGAATTACCACCTATTTCTCAGGAAACTGCTGTCTGGAGGATGCCGAGCTTGCTCAGAAGTTTCTTGACTCAAAGGTAAGATAAATTTATACTTAAAATAAGTATGCTTATTTCCATATTACTCCATATGGACCTCATTCTCACCTGTTTTCTTCATGTTGGTGATGAGCATCTTCTGATGCTCATTCAAGCGTCTTTCTTTTGGGATTTGGCGTATTCTTAAGTCTGTTCTTGTGATATGTCCCTAGAAATTGTCTGCTTACAACACCCGCCTGTTTAAGAAGGAGAATGGCGGTAAAGCCTGCTACGAGGTGCGCTTGGCTTCAGCAGTGCAGAAAGGTCAGAACTACAGTTTTGCATGAGAACCAGAATAAGATTTATGCTTGTAACAAACCTGGTATGCTGAATTAAAAAACTCCATAACATGTGGAGTCTACATGAAGTGTAGAGTCCAAGTTATTGAAGCTTGTGAAATCAAGTCATTATAGTTACCAACAAACAAGTGTGGAGTGATTAGTTTATACAACTAATGTTGTGAAGCTAAATTTGTTAAGACAGCGATTTTACAATGATATGTTTCTGATTTACAGATTGTGCAGTAGATGGTGAATGTAATTCATGCTGTGGCGATTTCAACTTTGAAGACAGAGAATTCACTGTGAAGAGGGGAGACTATGCTCCTCTCATGGAGAAAGTCTGCTTTTACCTCCAGCAAGCACAGGTGAATGCAAGGGATGTGTGCTATCAATGTCCAAACTGTATTCTTTTACCTTTTTTTGATAACAAATGAAACTAAATAACTAAAATATTGATGTGAGACAACTATTCATTTGTCAGTGTAACTCCAAAAAATGATTTTTTTTTTTTTGTAGCTGTTGGTAAAATAGTAGCAAGACTCCTGAAAGTTGATACGTAACTCCAAAAAATGATTTTTTTTTTTTTAGCTGTTGGTAAAATAGTAGCAAGACTCCTGAAAGTTGATATTCAAAAAAATTAACAATATCAACAAATTGTTTAGATACTACAGAGTTGACATTATGTATTGTGTTGCAAAGATATCTACTCTAAATTCCTCAACTCCTCTCAAACACTCTGATTGTTCTGTTGAAAAAGTAAACACACTCAAAATATTACACCTGTTTTTCCTCAGTAAAAGAACAGTGTCTTCTTTTAAAGGAAACACAAACGAGACATAAAGGCTTATTCCGCTCTTTCTGGTATAACGTTAACTTAGTCCTCATCTGAGCCACTGTAAATCAGCACTGCACGAACCCCCTCTGATCAAACTGGCCTCCACTGCTCTTAGATGCTGTGTCCATTCCACTTTGCCCACCATGCCCACTTTAGTTTCCAGCTGTGCTCGGCTGCAGAGCCTGACTGAACTGAGCTCCATGTCATACAGTTGGAATCTAAGCAGTGATGTAGTAGGTCAAAGTTGCAATAGTGACAGTAATAGTTGCCTGTAATTTGGATGATATGCTCTCCCCTATAGTTTTGGAGCTGCCTTCAAATTCTACAAATAACTCCTATAAAGAGAGAAAAGGACCAAATTGACAAATCTTAAAATTAATACTAAAAAAAAAAAGAAAAAGTATTTTGGTAGAACAGTAACAGATAGATGCCATTTAGGAAAATTGTAGGAGTCATTGCTGACCTTAATAACAATCTTCCTGCCACAGTTCCACTTTTGAAATTCTTGCTGTGTCTCCAAACACTAAACACAGGCCTATGCTTCCAATGAGAACCAGAAACAGATGCTGGAAGAGTACAGGCGCAGCTTTTCTTTGGGCTCCATTGAAGCCCACAAGGAGGGCTCGCGCTACTGGATCAAAGACAAGGGACCAATTGTTGAAAGGTGAGCCCAGTCAGCTTCAGTAATACCAGTTAAACACACTCACTTGATTCCAAACGCACATTATTAATGCTATCCTGTAATTATTTCTGAAACCTGTCTCTGCTTTTCACTCCTGTTTCTCTTTGTCAGTTATATAGGTTTCATAGAGAGCTACCGAGACCCATTTGGCTCCAGAGGAGAATTTGAAGGTAAATTAAACAGGAATCGACAACAGTAATATTAGCATTTTTTTTTTTTTTTTCACAGAGATTCTGTAATATGACACAATGCAATCTTTCTGTATGCTGCTTTAGTTTCTTATCTCTGAACAAAACAACAGCAGCATAATGACACCCAACTATGTAACATTTTGATGGCAGTTGACAGACGTGATATGTAACATGACAATGTTGGCAACTAGTGGGAAAGTTTTTCAAGCACACTGCTTTATGAAGAAAGGAATAACCGGGCAATAAGTCTTTTACCTCATTTCATCTCTCCAAGTGGGAAACATTTTTGTTCGCTTTTCTTCTTCTTTGAGTTAGCTGCTAATTGCTGCTCGATGCTTTTATACCCTCTGAATGGGAGTCGTACACATAACATGCTGATTGAAATGTCACAAATGCTCCTGCTGTTCTGCTGTGGTACTGTCTTCGTCTCCGGATTTTATTGCTGGGGTATAACTCTGAAAACTTAAATAAAAAATGTATGGTTTATATTTCTGCACTTTCCTTTGCATTAGTCAGGATTTTTTTGTGTTTTTTGTCCTGAGTTCACTTACTAACATTGGGTTTGGCAATACTTCCTCTAGGTTTTGTTGCGGTTGTTAATAAGGCAATGAGCGAGCGTTTTGCCAAACTGGTGAGCTCTGCCGAAGTCCTGCTCCCTGAGCTGCCCTGGCCCCGGGAATTTGAGAAGGACACTTTCCTTAAACCTGACTTCACCTCGCTGGATGTTCTCACTTTTGCTGGCAGTGGAATCCCAGCTGGAATCAACATCCCCAACTGTGCGTACTCCAAGATACAGATATCTTATAATCTACATGATGTGTCAAGTGTCATAGTTTAGCTGGTTTAAATTTAAAATGTATGTTTTTGTTTGTAGATGATGACATCAGACAGTCAGAGGGTTTTAAAAACGTGTCTCTAGGCAATGTGCTGGCTGTTGCCAGTGCTACACAAAAAGAGAAACTCACCTTCCTGCAGGAGGAGGACAAGGTAATGCATACGGCCATCTGAGCATGTTTGACCCCAGCTGTCATCTCGCTCCAACACACACACACAAACACTCCCATAATCATGTTTTGTTTTTCGCTCCAGGATGCTTTTATCAAGTGGAAGGGACCATCATTCGAGGTCCAGGTTGGACTTCACGAGCTGCTGGGGCACGGAAGTGGCAAGCTGTTTGTCAAGGTAAGTCAGTAATTCTCTAAAATCAGCACCAGAAAGTTAACCTAACCTACATAATGCGCAGTCAGGTGAAATGAGTGTCCTAAACACAAACTAGTAACTATTAGCCACCACAGTCACATGTAGTATGAAAATCTGATGTACCTGGTTGATTTACTTCCCTTGATCCGAGTTTTGCTCTGTCTCTTTCTACAGGATGACAATGGCAAATTTAACTTTGACCAAAATAAGGTAATCAACCCAGAGAGTGGAGAGCTGGTAAGTATCTTTTTTTGTCCACACCTTTTTAAACTGAGCTCTGTTTCCTAAAAGACACTGAAGATGTGAGTGTATCTTCTAGGTGTCCAGTTGGTATCGAGGCAGCGAGACGTGGGACAGTAAATTCTCAACGATCGCCTCTTCTTATGAAGAATGCCGCGCTGAGTGCGTTGGACTCTATCTGTGCCTCAACAAGCAAGTGCTCAGGTACGTCTTCTGCTTGTCACTTACACTCACTGTGACATTTAATTGGCTTCATGTGAGTCTCAGTTTCTGAATGAGGCCATTTATGTTGGAGGCTTTTTCACTAGTCAGCCGATGATGCTCATGATGATTTAACAACAACAACAAACACTGTGCCATTAAGATATTTAAACCTGAAAAACACAGTTTTAGATTCCTGAAAATCAGGGAAAAGTTTGTACACGGCTAGTCGTCCGTGAGATTTAGATGAGATTCTCACCATTTTCTAATATGAGCATTGGCTACCAGGTGTAGCTGTAGTATTGGCGATATGGCCAAAAAATTTTAACTAATTTAATCTTCACCAAATAAAATTCAAATTGATTGGATCATATAGTGTCATGGTGACACCTCGACTGGTCCGCTGTGTTGCCATCTTTGCTATGGCTGCCATTTTTTTTCAAATGTGCATGTTTCGAGTCAAATTGCAAGTCCTTCGTGTTAGCAGAATATCACAAAAACTACAGTGTGTACATCATAAATTTTACATCAGGCTGACTAGTTTTGTTTTATATACTGTAATTAAAGCTGGCGTATACACTGCCACTCAAAGTTTGGGATCACTTACAAATTTCTTTGTTTTCAAAATAAAACACATTTTCATGCAATTCACAAACAGTTTTATCCATTTCACAAGCTATTAAAATTAATCAGATGACTTTTAAAGAATGATCTACATTTTTGCATAGAGGCCTATTATCACTGTCAGTCCTCTGCACCAATCTCCCGAAAATTGGCCGCTAATCCAAGTTAATCATTTTATAAGGCCAATTGATTATTAGAAAACCCTTTTGCAATTGTATTGCACAGTTGAAAACCTTTGTACTAATAAGGG
>KV751332.1:13239156-13258803 GCA_001698575.1 Mola mola | reverse complement strand
ACGCATCAGCAGTTGATTGTTTACAGGCTCAGTATAGCCAGGAAGAGAACTTTCTTTAGAGACCCATCATTCTTAGAAAGGAAGGCTATTCAATGTGAGAAATTGTGAGGAAACTTATTATTTCTTACCCTGCTGTTAACTACTACCTTCAGAGAGCGGCACAAACTGGCTCTAACAAGGACAGAAAAAGGATTGGGAGGCCCTGATGCACAACTGTGCAAGAAGACAAATATCTGAGATTGTGTAGTTTAGGACAAAGAAGCCTCACAGGTGGTCCAGTGGCAGCTTCACCAAATGGTACCCGTCAAACACCAGTGTCAGCATTAAAAGTGAAAAGGCGACTTCATGATGCTGGACTTCATTGCAGAATTACCAAGAAAAAGTCATATCTCAGACTGGCCAATAAAAAGAAAAGACTGAGATGGGCAACAGAGCACAGACATTGGACACTGGAAGACTGGAAGAAGGTGTTGTGTACAGATAAGTCCAAGTTTGAGGTCTTCGGATCGAGCAGAAGAATATTTGTGAGACACAGAACAAATGAAAAGATATATGAACAGTGATTAATACCAGTCAAGCATGATGGAGGCAGCGTGATGGTCTGGGGATGCTTTGGAGGTGGTAAAATAGATTTTTTTACAGAGTGGAAGGGACCTTGAGGAAGAAAAGCTATCACAAGATTTCATAATGCCATGCCATACCCTGTGTACAGCACTTGATTGGGACCAATTTCATCCTACAACAAGATAATGATCCAAGACACACCTGCAAAATGTGTCAGCAATATTTAAAGAATAAGCAGTCAGCAAGAATTCTAACTGTAATGGAGTGGCCAGCACAGTCTCCAGAGCTGAACCCTATTGAGCTGTTGTGGGAGCAGCTTAACAGTACGGTTAAGGTTATGGTACGATGGAAGACTCCATCAAGCCAATCCATCTTGTGGGAGATGCTCAGGAGGCATGGGGTGAAATCTCATCAGAATACCTTGAAAAATTGACAGGTAGAATGCCTAAGGCCTGCCAGGCTGTAATTGCTGCAAAAGGTGTTTTTTTTTGTTGTTGTTTTTTTTTTTTTTTTTTTTTTTGATGAAGACAAAGTTTGAAGAACACATTCATCATTTCCATTAACATCACTATTTCAAACTCTGACAATGTCAGCAAGTCCTGTTCATTTGCTATATTTCGTATTGAGACTAATTTCATGTGTGTTTCCATGAAAAACGAAAAGAAAATATTTTAGTGATCCCCAACTTTTGAGCAGTAGTGTCTAATTTATTTTTTGCATCATTGGGCAAATATTTCATAATAAAACTTTTTAGAACTGAAGAAGCTTTTCAGATGAGAGTTAAAACGTCTTCAATAAACCAAAAAAAAGAAGGCCCCTCTATTCAGGCTTCAATAAAATCTAAATCTACCCCCCGATGGTACTTTTTGTTAAATCACAGGTCATTACAGAGAGTGGGTGTTGTAATTGGCTGTTCAACAAAGGTTGCACGTGCCCATAGATGGTGAAAGGCCAATACATTGGTGGACATCCCAGCAAGAAAAGCTCTTCCATACTTCCGTTATCAACAATTATATACACAGCAAAGAGCAAAAGGAAGATTGACTTGGCAAAGCGACTGTCCATGAACCCTTCTCAGGGGCTCTGCCACTGTTTAATGCTTAGGGCGGAGCTACGGTGCAAAAACAGGGAGGGAGGTGGATGCTTGATTCCCAGAACTTTTAAACACCAAATGTTTGGAATCCCAAAACTGCTGTAATAATGTTTTCTTAATTTGTGTCACAATTAGAATTCATAACAAACTTATGTAGTTTAGTTTGAAAAAAATCATAAAACTAACCACCGAATGGGAGGAAACATTTTTCAGTTTCTTGGGGAGTCGAAACCGCTTTTAATTGTAGTGCACATAAAAACTAATATGGTGGTGTTTCGGTTGCTTTTAATGATAATTATTTTAATGAAGTGGTTGTTTCTGGTAAATTCCAGAAACCACCATTCCATGATTTGTAGCTGATTAGTGTGTGTATGTGTGTGGGTTTGTATGTTTCAGTATTTTTGGCCATGAGGACCAGGATGCGGACGATGTGGTTTTCATCAATTGGCTCAGCATGGTCAGAGCTGGACTGTTGGGCCTCGAGTTCTACACACCTAACAGCAAGAGCTGGAGACAGGTAATGTGTCTCTTTGTAGCACACACTACTGACTCATAACGTTCATTTACAGTGAACTTCAGACATACATAGTGTTGGAAGAAAACTGTTTACAAGACAATTCCCCATACAGACCATTAGGAATGTGTTTTTCTTAAAGCCCGACAGGCTCAGCTTCATCTTTCTGTGATGTTCTGGTAAAGAGCTTATACAAAGTCTGTCTTTGTTTATGTGAGTGTTAGGAGACATATACATTGAGTGTCACATGAACTTTGTGTGTGTGTGTGTGTGTGTCACAGGCTCACATGCAGGCTCGTTTTGTAATCCTGCGTGTTCTGCTGGAGGCTGGGGAGGGCCTGGTGGGCCTGGAGGAGACTACGGGAGAGGATGGAAAACCTGACGCTCGAATCACGCTGGACCGAAGCAAGATCCACACTGTGGGCAAGAACGCCATCCATGGGTTCCTTTGTAAACTGCAGGTATGTCTATATTTACCGCAGACTGCTTAAAAAAAATGGGACGAACTTTGTTTAAAAAAAAACAACCAAAAAAACATTGTGGGAACTTGTCATTCCCCCATGTCAGATCAGATCAGAATCAGAAGAATTACTTAATGTTTTAGCAACAGAATCCTGTATATATGTGTGCCAATGTATTTCCTTATGAAGTATTTGCAAAGCTATATATACAGTATATACATATATATTTTGTACATCTAACATTTGTTTTTATATTGCTGCGTGTCTTCCTCGAAACACCTTTTAAAGCACAACTAGAGGTCAGAAAAACACCTGCCAGCTTTTTTTTTTTTTTTTTTTTTTTTTTTTAGAAAATATAAAAATCGCTTGTTTTCTATTTACAAGCATGACATTTTTCTGTTTTCATTTTCCGGCTGTAATAGAAACCTTAAGCAATAAAAATGAATAAAACTTGACAACGGGAACTTGTGATTTCCAATGCTAGTAGTAATGTTTTATAGACAAAACAATTTATGGTACAATGAATTACTGGATAATTATTCATTGCAGTCCTAAGTAAAATCTTAAATGACGCTTCACAGTAACAAATCTATAACTATATAGCAAATGTCTCATTGCTGCATTTGCTTGTGTTTGATTATTGAAACTTCTGTTTATATGTGTCATATAGTATGACTCTACTGTCTGTGCTAACATGATTTAATAGAATTATGATCCCTTGTTAGCTAATGTCTAAAATTAATTATCAGTTTCAGTTTTCAGATGTAAGTGAAAAAGTGTTAGTCAGTAGCTGTTGACATCTCTCCTCCCAGCTGACTCCCAGCCGACCTGATTCTCCTGTGTCGTAGGTGTTTAAGTCAACAGCAGATGTGGAAGGAGGCCGGGCTCTCTATGACAACTACTCCACCGTCAACGACAGCGGTGTTCACAACTTCCTGCGTCTCCGGGAGACGGTACTGCTTCGGAAAGAAGCCCGCAAGATGTTTGTCCAGGCTAACTCCAAAATCAATGGTATGTAGCCGCATCTGTACCTGTTTCACTCGTGTTTGTGCATGCAGCTTTGCATTTATTGTGGGGATTGTAGCATTCTCACACTAAAGAATAAACTGTATGCGTCTGACCGTGTGTTGTTTCCAGGTGACACGGTAGAGCTGGTGGAATACGAAAGCAGTGCAGCAGGTCTGATTCGCTCCTTCACAGACCGCTTTCCAGACGATGCAGAGCAGCTAGAGGCAGACCTTTTGGAGATGAGTGGAAAAGACGCCCCCTGCTGGTGTTGATGGTTGGACGAGCTGCTTCATAGACTTCATAAATAATGTTGTTTTTAAACCACAAGTAAAAGCGAACTCATTCTTTATAGATGTTGATGTCTTAATAGAAACACATAAAACTGTATAATGTTCCATATCCTTTTAGAAGAAACTTCTGAAGAGACTAAAGTTTCATACTTCAAATGAAGCCATAAGACTTGAACTGATCTGCCAAAGACACAAAGCAGCTCCTTCTTTCAACACAGGATGAAATTTAAGAACTGAGCTGATCATTAATACCACACCACCACTCTCGTAGGTGCAGTTAGGAAACCTGTTTCTATTGAAGTAAAGAGACTAACCCAACACTGCCTGAAAATAACAGAATATGGTGACTGTAGGTATGTGGCTTTCTCATCATGACAGAATTTGACTTAAAATGATCATGAATGCTCAAATGATCATCAACTGTTAACAGTCAACATTTAGGCTGAAAAATTCTGAACAGCTAGTACAGTAGTAGTACACAAAGACACTATTTACTTGACTGTATGAAATATTCTGTCTCTGGAGAGCTGAAAGAACGATGTACCTAAGGAATGTGGTGTTAAAGCTGCACAAATAAAATTTGTTTAACATCTTACCAGAATTTTTTTCCTTAAACACAATGATACAATCATTAAAGATAAAGTTTCTAGGAAATTCACCAGGAATCTAAGAAGAAAAAAAAAATTGATCGCCATTATTATTTTAGGAGGACATCTATTAAAATGACATGTTTGCTTTCAGCAAGGCTGACTAATTCAATAAGGAAGTGAAAGGAATCTGTGGCTGTTTCCAATTTAAGAAGATTAGACAACTCAAAAGTCTGTACAAGGAACCACAATATCTCTGAACTAACACAAGTGTAACTGCAGAAACCTTTATTACTGAGTGATTGACATTTAATGCTGAACATCAATAACTGAATTGTGGACATGATTCACATTTTATTTTATTTGTTATTCTACACAATCTACTCTTTACTGTAATTTCTAGTATGTTTAATGTGAAGGTGAAAAAGGTTGATTATGACAGTACAAAAGAGAGTTGGGGCCACTTAAAAAAATTTTTTTTTTCCTCTCAAAATTGCAAGTACAACAAATTATTCTCCTACTTCAAACAAGATAAGTCCAGTTGCTTCCTACTAAACACTCCGAGATCAAGATGACCTGGATGACTGAGAACCTTCACGGACATAAAGACAACTTCACGTTTCTGCAATTTTAAATTTAATTTTCAGAAAATGTTTATCAGAGGTAAAAAATTGGATACCTGTCAGGTAGGAACTCAGTCAATGAACATTTTTGTTTAAGAACATAGAGCATAAAAATATTACAGTGGTAGTTAAAACAACTGGTATCATAAGTAAGATTATTGGTTTTGTAAAACTATTTTAATTTAAAGTTTTGTAACATTCGAGTTTATTTGCGGTGACATAATATGCACATGTGTAACCACACAATGCTTAAACGATACATCAATCAGCTGCACTCTGAACACTCGAGCCATTGCTATGGGTCCCCGCTGCCCCCTCCAGACTGCTGAAGGAACTGCAGCTCTCTGTGTCACTAAGAGACGCAGCATTCAATTGTAAGACCAAACCCTCCTGCCTTTTCTGCAGCTCCTCCTTTGTCTCGTGATCTTCATCATTTGTCCCTGCATCCCCTTCCTCCTCCTGTCCATCCAATCTCTGCTGATTTGACCTTGAAGGAGCAGCAGGCGTGTGATAGGCCTGCTCTGCCAGCGGGGAGAAGGACGGGGAGATGAAGGGAGACAGAGAGAAGGAGGGCTTGGGGGACGGAGATGGGGACTGATAAGGGGAAAGAGAGGGCAAAGCGCTGGGTGAGTCGTGTGGAGAACGGGTACAGGGGAGCTGAGGAGAAGGACTTGGGGACTGATAAGGCGAGAGCGACGGAGAATTCCCCGGGGAGTTGTGAGGAGGGAGGGACGGGGACACATTGGGGAAAAGGGGACGCAACATGGTAGAAACAAAAGGGGAGAGATAAGGAGAGAATGAAGGAGACTGGGGAACGTTGATCACTGGAGAAGGCTGCTTGTAGTCTGAGTCCTCTGGTACATTCTCCATCACTGTTGGTAGCTGAGCTGTCGCTGCGTCTCCCCTTACGCCGGCTTTACTTCGGCCTGGCTGCTCCTCCTCCAGCTGGATGTGAGGCGGAGGCTGAACTGGGGCCTCACTGCCCTGTGTCTGCACCTGAGGCTGGGAGTCCTGAACAGTGGGGTCACTCTGACTGGTTTGACCTTGGACCTTACTTTTGGACAGGGCTTTACATTTGGCTTTGGGCATTAGAGGCGGCGGGGGCGGAGGAGCGAGCGGCGGCGACAGCAGGGTCAACGTCTCCGTGGAAATCCGGACTTTGAGGCTGCGTTTGAACATGCGCCGTCTGGACAGCGAGCTTTCAGACTGCAGGAAGAGGGGGTTGATGAAGCAGAGGGCACCCTGGCCGGAGCCGCAGTCCAGCTCTTGGGGGCTCCGCGTCTTGATGGGACAGAACTCATGGAACAGGGTGGGACTGGGGCCTGGCTGTTTGGCGCCGGTGTCTGAATCGGGCGCCGCTGTGAGCAGGCTGTCTGGGTCGGTGCAGGGCGCTGACTCGGGCGGAGCTGTGGAGCCTGTCTGTGGTGCAGCAGCAGGCGGGGTTGAGCTTACAGCGTCTGGCTTCTTCTCCTCGTCCTTCTGGGGTTTAGGTGCATCCCGCGGTCCACGGACGTTTAGGTGGGAACTCCAGAATTCTGTGCAGATGTATATTTACTCCTAAATTATAATGTAATTTCTTCTCCTCTAAGTCAGAGACTGTCTACTCATTTAGCCTTCAAAGGACAAAAAAGGTGTTTGTATTGGTTTCCCAGCAGTTGGGAGGTAATTACTCTGTGCCTGTGTAAATAAATCCTTTAAAACCCATCAACATATTTGAGGTTTAGATTATGAAATTTGCCGTCAGGAGCTTCTAGCACCAACCTATTCCCATATGTGAGATTGACTCCAATTCTTTGTGCGATGATGCCTTCGCAATGGCCTCGGGGAGCTCCAGAGGGAAGGGCAACACGTCTCTGACACATGGGCAAAATTGCAACATCAACATCTGTTCTCCTCGGTCAACAAATACTGAGAATGGGGAAAATAAATAAAAAGGGATGATTATGGAGGCTGGAATAAAATGAGAATTTTACCTGCTGACACAGTAGAAGGAAACCAGTCGTGGCAGATCAGGGAAGCTAATGGCGGAAGTCTCCAGAGACAGAGCTGCAGGTGAAGAAAAATCACAGGGGGAGGAGGAGAGGATGGTTAATCTTGTCTGATGGGAAACTGGTTATGTGGGCATGAGAGTATGAAAACACTGCAGTGTCTCTGAAAGTTGTCATTCCTATTGACCTAGATGTTTTACGTAAGTCTGGAGCAAAGTTGCCCGACAGGATTTCAGCAGTATGTTTTAGAAAATATACATAAACTTCTAATTTGATTTCTTAATTTCCACCCACCCAGTAGTTACAATTCAGTTCATTTAGAAGTTAAACTTGTAGAGACTTGCAGAGAAATCAAGAAGTTACTTAATAAAACCCTCTAAATCCTATAGGAGTAAAAATAAGCACTGTAAAGCGTTTTGTTTTGTTCTGGCAACCAAAGCAGAAACGTTCTTTGATTTCCAGCCAGTAAGGCAAGATCTTGATTCGGCGGCACGCAGGTTTCACTCAACATTTCTACTCCCGAGAGTAGAAATTCAGTGTAGTTGACTAAGGTTTGTAAGGTCACAGGAAACAGAAAACACATCACGTTCTTACTGGAATGTTCCTCCCTGATCCCGAACTGCTGCACGAAGGACGGCACACTGTCGTCGGTCAGACGGACGCACAGCACGTTCCTCTGGGATGTGCGAGACTTGCGCACCAGGAAGGTCTGTTGGGGCAACATGAGTGATCACTGGGTGTATTTGAGAGAGGACGGCAGAAGGTAATGTGAGGGGCACGTGGTGTTCGGTCTGACCCCGGGAGGCTCCCTCTGCAGTATGTGCAGAGCCGTAGCAGGGTTGATTGACAGCTGAAACCAGACGGGCACAGTGAGCAGGAGACGATCTAGCACGCTGATGCTTCTCAGAGAACCCCGGCTTCTGTGGTGCCCCAAAAACTTGCGCGCTGATGGCTGAGTGGGCTCCGGGAAATCATACAGTGGTTCTTCGTGCTGTGCCATCTAAACACACGAAATATAAACACATGAAAACACACAGAAAATCGCAGTAATCAATACTATCAAAATGCAAAACTTGTAGATTCAGAACCCAAGTATTGCGATACAATTAAATCAGGAGCCAAGTATTGCGAAACAATTGAACTGGGTCCCGAGTATCGTGATAGAATGGAATTGGGACCCAAGCATCACGACATAATTGAATCTGGACTTCAGACACTCAAATCAGGACCCAAACATCGCAATGCAATAGAGTCAGTACCCGAGTATCACAACACAATTGCATTGGGACCCACGTATCATGATACAATTGAATAGGGACTAGGGGGGTGTAACTATTAACAACAATCGAATCATCAACAGAAAGTTAAATAATTGATCTATATCGCTGCGTTTTAGATATGCCTTTATTTTGAAACTTCAACTCCTGCACCCCTGTTTCACAGTGTCCGCCAAAGTGTGCATCCCCCAAACAATGCTAGGAGCTAGCAGACAGGTTTAATATAAGTGACTATTTACAGAAAACATTTGTTTTTCTTGTTGACTTCTTTAAACATTTGTTTAAAAGACTATCATTTAACTGTCTGAAACATTTCTGCAATAAAGTTGTTGATTTATATCATAATTAGTTTTGATAATGATAATGTGGTCTGATATAGATTGTGGGCCCCTGAATCTCATCGGACTGGAATTGTAGCCCGGCAGACTTTGCAATATCATAAAGTTTCAGATTGTTGCGCAAAGAGTCAATATCATATTGCATCATATTGTATTGTTCGTATAATATCAGCCCAGCTGTAAGTCTAAATCCTGCATCTGATCACTTAATCCCACAATGCATTAACTGGTTATTGTCTGTCCCAGAGGCTCACATTCAAACAGGAAGATGGTCGGCATGGCTGCACACTCAGGCAGACACACACCTGCCTAATAAATCCTCCTGGATTGGTACAGCAAGTCCAGACTTGGTGAAGTGCAAGCACCTCGGGCAGACGGGATGCAGCGGGAGACAGGCGTCTAAATTAACCAGAGCCCGGACAGAGAGGGCGATCGTCAAATTCTAGAAGTAAAAACAGCTTGTGGCAACATAAGTCCAGACTGGATTAAATAGGTCTGTCTCACTATCTATATATCAAACTATGCCTCCTACAATCCTGCATTTTGCTCTCTGAACTATCATGCACACGTTCCTGCTGTACAACCAGCCGACTTGTTACTTCTAATCCAAGTGTTTATTCTCATTTTCAGCATTTGTCTCTACCTTCTTCTTTTTTTTTTACCCCCTCCGGCTGCGCACTTTATGAAGGCATGCTCCTTCTTCCTCCACAAACTTCACCGCGGTGAACAGGCAACTTCTCTTCCACTCCTGGCCAGTCATAACCTGTGATTTCAGATCCGAAGCCGTCCGTCCTCTGCGGCTCCTCCTCCCCCTCCGACCTGATCCCACCTGGAGACGGACACGTCATCAACAGTGTGCCACGTGAACCACGCCCACGTGTCCGGAATTACTACAGTTATGAGCAAATGTGGCCATAATTGCACCATTCGTTTAATAAAAGTGTTACTTAAGAGCAGCCTAGTGGCTCTGTAAGCGTTGTGTTTGTTAGACAATCATTTAAAAAGTGATGTTACTAAACTTAATAAGAATTTAACGACATTGAACACATGATGCATTCAGGTCACAATCGGAGTTACGACTTTCCCACTGAGAAAATTCACATGAACAGCCTTGCATGTCGGAAAAGCAACTCGGAGATAAGATTACAACGCTTGATTTGCGTCATGAAAGCATAACCACAGCGGGCACACGTCAATGATTGGTTAGTGGAAATAACTATCAGTTTTGATCACATTTAATGTAAAATATGGTATTTATGTCAATTGATGCACACTTCGAGAGACCTAGATTAGTTAGAAAACACATATTTTTTACGAATAAAACTCCAGTAAAGTTAATCTATTTAAGGCTATATTTTAGTGGTTTTACCATTTCCTTTTGCCCTTCGTTGTCATAAACTGGAAACAACCGTCAACCTCAAGTATTAAAGTATTAGAACGCGTCACTTGTTTCCGCTCTACCTCAAAGCCCGTAATCAAGAGCGACTTTCCACCTCGGAAACTCCGACCTTCTGACATCACTTGAATGTAACATGTAGGAGACGCTGAACCCCCCTCCAAACCCCGGAGGAGAGAAGAGAGTTGGGTACCCGGAGGATGCACGTGTTTGCTGCGGTGTGTCACCAACCACCGTCCCGCGCTGCTTAAGGTTCCGAGCGTGGTGGGGGACAAGTCGGGGACTCCTGATATAAAATACCTTGGAGCAACCAAGTATTTTTTTCCGACATGAAAGGACGTCCAGGTGAATTTTTCCTGCAGTAAAGCCCGTGTTCTGACATTTTTTGGCCCTGATTTTGTCGCTGTGACTTGTGGATTTCTTTGATCAGGGGCTCTTTCATGTTACATAAAAGACATTTATTTTGATGTTCAATTTTTTCAAGTTTAGTTTGTAGCTTTTCGAACAACGAATGTGACCTCCTAGCTTACTAAGTATATAGCAGTTGAGCCAAAAGCGGTTTGGCTGTTAGATATCGACTCACACCGGTGCCCGTGACTGTGACGTCACCGCGGACCACGTAGTACGACCAGTGTGGCGGTGCTCGCACCGGTGCAACTGCGCCCCCTCATGGCTGCTGCCGACACAAGCGAGGGCAGCTCAAGAAACCGGAGCCGGATGTGAGGTTTGAAATACAGCTCCACGACCGCGTTGGGTAAGAAGTCAGTTTAGCTGCCGTGTTGGCACGATTGACGTTTTCCCCCCATTTTTCAATGATTTAAAAGCAAATTTGGATTAACACTGGATAATATACTATATAGTGATTCACAGTAACGGTTAATGGGTTGTTCAGGCAGACGTTTTCTGCCGCTATGATGAAAAACATTACGTTAGCTTTAGCTAGCTAGCTTAGCTTACGTTAGCCTCATCGTCATTTTGCATTAACAAAATGGCCATTGGTAGTTTTTAGCTTACTTACTGCCGTGTATTCCGATACTTTGGTATATACACACACATATAAATGTCTATATGTATAAACGTTTTATGGCACCGACTGTTGATCGTTTGTCTGATATCAGCTATCGCTCGCTAAACTAGCAGGTACACCGGCTGCCATAAGTTAAATGGATTTTTTTCGCCCCGAAAGATATCGACCTTATTAGCTTTGTCCATAATACCTGACTAACTACCGTAATCAACATAATAACCCAAATTCTCAATAGTAACCCAATTTTACCTTCAAAACTATAATCTTTTTGGGCAGTATGTTTTTGTGAGAATTTCTAACTAAAAGGAATCGTTGCCCTAAGTGTCCATATTAATCATATCGCCCTGTTCTGTTTTGCAGATGCTTGGTTGTTACAGAGATGAGCGGTGAGAACGTGAAATTGTTTGTGGGGAATCTTCCTTTAGATGCCACTCACGAAGAGTTAAACAAGCTGTTTGCTCCCTATGGAGAGATCAACACCTGCTCTTTGCTCAGGCAGTATGCCTTCGTCACCCTGAAAGGAGAGGGGGCCGCAGACAGGTAAATAAACAAAAACAAACAAAAAAACAGTCCATTACCGATGTAGCTTATGTAATGTAAGATTTTTTACTCAGCAGCTACAGCTACGATTCTTAACTTTTCTAAATTCTTGTCAGGTAAAACAATTAGATAGAATTTTATTCCTCTCAAAAAATGTTTGTGCCAATGATGCTCATAATAAAAACATGCTCACAGTGGGGATGAGTGTGAGTAAATCAATTCCTTGTGTAGCCCTCGTCCTCCTTTTGAATCAAATGAACTTGACTGATAAAAAGTGTACCTGAGGGTTTTTTATGTTTGTATTTAATTGTCACATCTATCATACTAATATATTTGCAATTGAAAACAGGCATTATTAAGTTAAGTCAGAGTCATCTGAAACATGCTTGTGCCACATTCCTTAACCACCGCCACCTGTTGCTTTGCTTCAACAAGTTTCGCTGTGTTTGCCAAATCAGAGCGCAGAAAGGTCTGGAAATACGATTTTGAAATAAAAAGAAAAATTTGCCTTTTAAGCATGAAGAAATGTCCAAGAAAACTGACAAGCAGTAACTTATTGTGTCAGCTGTTTTGGCCTTGGAGAGAAAATCACCACGCTAATGAAGATGAATCTTTTTATAACTAAGATAACTCCTGGAAAAAATTAAATTTTCCACAGACAAAATTTAAGCACCAAATCTGCAGGCTTCACTTTTAACACTCCGCATTCTGCTCATCTGCATCTGATATGAACATTTCGAATAGCTTCATAGTTTAAAAATGCAAAGTTCAAAATGTATTGCAAATGACCAATTTAACCACTTCCACAATTCAAAACATGGTTTTATCTAATGAAATATTTTAGCTTTAGTCCATATCTTTGATGTTTATTTAAAAAAAAAAAAAAAAATAAAAAATACTTACCTCATTTGTTGGCTCTCTGACATGAGAGGGACACCCATAAAGGAGTGCATGTGTTAACGGTTGTATGGCAGTCAGGGATGAGGCAAAGTTGTTGAATTTTCTTGTATTTATTCCGGATCCAAAGCATACCGCTTCTCTCATCTTTTACATAAATGCAATAATATAAACATAACAGAAAAATTAGAAAGTATCTTGTTCTTAATGATAATCCTAACATCCCATACTGAGTGACCATGAGTGCATAAAGTTACAGCACTTAATCCTAACTTAATTACATTTCATATTTGGAGCAACATACCTTGGAAAAATAATTTGAATTGCACTCAGTGATAATTTCCTACAGTTCAATTTTCTAGTCGACAGACCATTAAATTAACAAAATAAAATGTCAAAATAAATTTAAATTTTGAGTACTGGGTGCATAGTTGGTGCATGTCAGTGCATTTGTGTATTGTATTGGTGTGAAACGGCAGCCAGATAAGTTCTAAAACTAAATTTATTAAGGTCGCACTGGTTCACACCAGCCTTGTTAAGTCCACGTTAGCGGACCTCTTGTGTGTTAGTTTGAACGCAGTCTGAGACGTCTGGTGCAGACCAAACAACCAGACTTCGGTCTATTTAAAAGGGTTAGTCTCGGACCGCTTGAAAGTGAACTCTGGAGAGGTGAGGTGTTCAAAAACACAGACAACGAAAGAATGAAGCAGAATGTATTTAACCGACAGATT
Organism: Mola mola; assembly: GCA_001698575.1. Classification (NCBI taxonomy): domain Eukaryota; kingdom Metazoa; phylum Chordata; class Actinopteri; order Tetraodontiformes; family Molidae; genus Mola; species Mola mola. Next base: position 13,245,469 of record KV751332.1, on the reverse strand, counting down.
GAGCAGTGTTGCAAAAAAGTTAGTAAATTGTGTCAACAATACATAAGAATACTCAAAGACAAATTATTAATTTGGTATGATGACCTCAACATGAGACCCATAATGAGCCAGCCATCTTCTTGGTTGATTATCCTTATATCAGAATATATGTATTTAATTTAAGGCACAAATTACTAAATTATTCAGTGCACATTGTATCCACATTAAGATGAGCTGGAAAATAACCATTCGATGCTCCCTGATGAAGGCTGTTGTAGAATTAGCTAGTTTCTTCTTTTTACCTGCCTAACTGTCTGATTAATTATTGAACAGAATCCCGGGTGCATGACTTTTGTTCAGTTTTATAGTCCATTTAAGATTTGCATTTGTAATTGGGAACCGAACCAGCTGAAAAATGAACCAATGTATCGAACTTGCATCTGGTGCGCACCGAAGAAGCCAGCTGTTAGGTGCGAACATAACCTAAATTAGGAATTGATTGGTCTGCGAAAAATGAAGATAATCCCTCAATTTTGGTATTGACCAAAATACTTGTGCCCGTCCCTAGAACATGGTATTCTGTACCCATACTAGCCAAATGGACCTGAGCTTGTTATTGCGATGCATTGTGTACTTGATGGCGTCAAAATTGGTGCTCTCACTCTCACAGGGCCATACGGCATCTTGATGGCAAAGAGTACAGAGGGAGACCCCTGGTGGTCGAGGAGTCGCGTGCACGCCCACCCAACTCCACTAAAGTGTTTGTGGGCAACATCAGCGCAACATGTTCAGCAGATGACTTGCACGGGCTTTTCTCAACCTTCGGAAGAGTGTTAGACTGTGATAAAGTCAAAGGTGAGTCAGACAGACACTGACTGATCATTCACCTATATTGGTGATGCAACATAATTAACAGATTTTTGAGCAAAAGTCATACTTCTGCTTAGGAATGAGCTCAGTTTTATTATTGTGTCAAATTAAAATACTCTGTCTATGTATGGGGGCACAATTATATCAAAAATGTTGCATTTCTTTGGATTAATAATGGAAGGCAAAGCATAACAGCAAAAATGTGGATTGGTTTTATTTTGATATCATGCTAACCATGTAGAACACTGTTTTTTTGTATGCTCTACAGCCAGATTATGCTCAAATGTTGGCTATGCATTTGTTCATATGGAGAGGAAAGAGGATGCCCTAGCAGCTATCGACGCGCTCAACGGGACCATGTACAAGGGCCGTCAGTTGGCTGTTGAACTTTCTAAAGCTCAACCTTTGATCAACCAGATTGTTACATCGGGAAATGCAACAGGTAATGAAGCAGATGGAGATGAAGGCTCTGTCTGCTTTGTTTATAGTGCATGAAATTCACTCATATCCAGGTTCTCATCATCTCTTCTGCCCCCCCTTTCTCTTGCAGGTGGTCTTCTTCCGAGACCACCTGCATCGTTAGAGCATCAGAGTCAAGCAGCAGTGCTAGCAGCAGCTGCAGCAGCCGCGGCTGGGCTACCCATACAAGTGAGTTACATGTTGGGCAGAACATAGACTTTTCTTGGAAAACTGAAACGTCTATGTGGAAAAACATGACTTTATGAACTGCTACAGGCAGTAATCTCACATGTCTGCCATTGTTATTGTATAGGTAAATTAGTTTTGAGTCTTCTCAGAAAGTTTAAAGTACCTGTCTCGTCTGTCTTTGCAGGTTCAACAAAGTGTCCATAACTCGTTCTACAACACCACATCTTTTGACCCCACCTATGCTGCTCTCAAAGGCATTACAAGCGCTAAAGGTGCAGATGGGATGATATATGGTGCTCTCGCCAGCCAGGTGTATGGATCCGTTGCTGACCAGGTGTACCACGATATGGCCACTCACAATCCTAGCGTTGAAGAAACAGAGCCATCAACTGGACCAGATCCAACATCTCTTTTTGAGGCAGCAAGAGCCAAATTCTTTCAGGAGGGACAAAAGGTCTTTTCACATTTAATTAATACATGTAGAATATTCAATATATATATATATTTAGCATTTTACCCTCTATTTTTATTTTTTGAAATTTTCTGTTAAAGGTTCTGGCAGAACAACAGGCAGGGAGAAAGGCAGCAACCTCAGAAAATGAACGGGACCGCAGCCCAATCAGAGGAAATCGAACACCCCTGCTTCCGGACCCTGTTCCAGGCTCCTTTGCGCAGGTACGAACCAAGCGCCGAGCCTTGCTGCCAACACCACCAGGAGGACCCGATGAGCCCCCACCTGGCACAAACCCTCCGGAAGGGACGGATCCTGTTTCTAGGTACACAGAACATATTTTAGTCTAGGACAGGGGATAAAAGGTAATAAAAAGCACATGTATATTGCTTCAAGTTCAATTTTCCACCAACCATAACAACAGGAACAATTAAATTCCCTAAAATTGGGGGTATTTTGAAATACTTAGCATCACGTATGCCATCGCTGCAAATCATCCATGTAAGCGTGACCAAGAAACTATTGGCGGCTGTATTTTCATTTTTGCAGACTCGTGGATATCCATGAGATCAGGAGCTAATTTGATTTTTAGATTTTAAACATTGGCCACCAGATGGCGTTTCTTGTAAAAAGATATCTTTTTTCAGCCATATCTTCATTACTCTGATTTTAGGCTAGGGTACTTTTACTGTAACACCCTGGGGTGTCTTCTGCTCTGCTGCATTTCTGTGTACAATTGGGATTTTGTGGGGGGGGTCTATTGTGGTCAGATGGCGATCACATGTACTAGTTTAATAACTTGTCTATTATTTCATATGAGATGTGTTGATTTTACATGTGTTAATATGTGGGGCTGCTCAACCATGGCAAAATCATAACTGTAATTATTGAACATAATTACTCATAACACAGCACTCAGAACATTAGAGTTTACTTGAAAAACAGAATGTGGTAAAATAATTGTTTTTCTTCTTGCTTTTTTTGTTATTATTCGAACCTGAAATTGAAATCATAATTAGATTCATTTTACAGCTCAATTTATTTGCTTTGTTTTTCTACTTCAGGTCTTACTCTGAATACTATCAACAAATGCATCAATATCAACAATTTCACCAGTACCAGCAACAGTACCAGTACCTCCAGTATGCCTACACCAATCCCCCTCCGCCACCACCACCTCCACCTGCCACAACCGAGGCGCAGGCCTCCAGCACAGTCCCTGCACCCCCAGGGACATACTCGGCACCCCCGACCTATGCTTCATCGGAATCCTACCCACCACCGGGAACATATGATGCATCAGGAAGTTACGATGCCTCATCAGGGAGCTACAGCGCTTCATCTGGGAACTACGATCCCTCTTCGGGAAGCTATGATGCCTCTGGAGGCTATGGGGCAGCGGGAGCATATGATTCAGCCGGAGCTTACGCAGCAGCGGGAAGCTACTCCACATCCACACCGTATGAGCAGACACCCGCACACGGGCAAACCATGCCCCAGCGCCATGATTACCCTTTCCACACGCCAGAGCCCCCTTATCGATAGTCGAACCCCAAACAGTCCTTCCACACAGCAGATGTATGTGTGTGTGTTTGTGTGTGTGTGTGTATTAACGTAAGGGACAGTTTAGGGAGGAAAATTGGAGTTGGAATGAGGTTATAATTCAAATGAGCTTTAAATCGGAAACGTCTCCTGTTTTCTGCAGCGGAATCTAGTTTCTTAGTGGCTTGCCTGTCAGTTGGTTGCAGTTGAGTCAGGTTTGGTAATGATTAGATGACAAGCTCTCTGATTCAGGAGGGACGCAGAGAAGTTGGACATCTGATACTGATGTGGTCATTTACATTAACATTCAGTTTTTGTTAGATATAAATTCACAGCTGGTTCCTTGTAGTAAAAGAAGCTGGAACATTTAGTTTCAGAGGCCAGGGTAGAAACTCAGACAATTTTTTTGTTAAATTATTCATAAGCATTTTGGAATCCCTATTTCTTCTTTTAAAAACTCTTGCATTGATTGGGGATCAGGTCTGTAACGGCACATATTTTTCTATGGTAACAATTTAAAAAAACTTTAAAACTCACCCTGTGTTGTTGGCATTGGAACATCATGTGCAGATTTTGAATTCAGCTGCATCGACCGTTCTGTAACAGCCAGCCTGTTTGTCCAGACACAAAGGTGTAGGCCTAAAGACATGAACTGAAGTGTCATTGGGGTTTTAGCAGTGCATGGGCTAGGTTTTGTCTAATTCTCTGAAAGAAATATGTTTAAGAATGGTTTCACTTGGATAACGCGTTTAGTGCTGCTTGGGCTTTCGGATCACGAAAATCTTTGATATAGAAAAATCGCTGTTTTCAGGCTGTGAAGAGTGATCTCCATAAATGTTTTTTCTTTATTTCAGAAAGCTTGGATATGATAGATATACCTTTCTGATCTGGAAATGTCATAGTTGGAGATAGCCAAGCGTGAACAACATGGCTTTGATAATTGGGTGAAAACAGAGTGCAGTTTTCTGTAATTTCAACTAGAGCGCATGTGACTTGGATGATCTCATGGAGCTGTTTGACATAACTTGTGTGCATTCTTTCGCTCAGCACAGGATTTCTGTTTTTCATGGTTTACACAAACTGATAAGATGGAACAAACAAGTCCCACCCACCCTCAGGAGTTAGATGTGTCCTCTAAGGGTTTTTGGTTAAGGTCAGATAGTAGTAAATCTTTATTTCTTTCTTAGAAGTCCATTGTTGATTTTCATTTGAAGCATCACTTGTGAGAAGAAACTTCAATGCATCTACATTTTTATAGAATTTTTGGTCATTCTCGGCTAAAACCAGGAATTTAGAAAAGAGCTGGGTCCTTGTTGGTTTTTGTTCATATCTATATCAGCCAAAGGAATGGCAGCTTCAAGCTTTTGAATCTGAGAATCTGTACATAAGTTTTCAATGGATTTTCAGCATTTAGTATTGTAAACTTTGCTTAAGGTCCCACCAACTGCTGTAATGTCCGCTCAAATTGGAAATCATTGCTAATTTTCATACCAGAGAAATGTTCAACTTGTACTTTTGTAAATACCTAAAAACCTCATTTTAAGCTGAAAAAGTAATGCCGACCAACATTTGGTTAAACAGTAATAACACTGACTGTTAATCTTAAATTAAGTGATTGTATTTTTTTTCCCCAGCTGATTGGAGATGATGAATAAGACAGTCGAGTTCTAAAGGTTAAAGAAATGGTAATTGGTTTGCACAGCAGTGGCTGGAAGGGATTCACGTCATTTTTGTGAGTGGTGGATTGAAGAACTAAACATGGTGTAGAATCTGACCTAGCATACAATTTGAAATGAAAGAGAAAGCAGTGCTTTGATTTTAACTACGAGCGGGTGCATGTTTTTGTTTATAGTTTAAATGGAGTCTTGTGTGTTGCTGACGTGTGTGGCGTAGGATTATTGACTAAATGGATGTGAGGAAACGGTCTCAATCCTGCAAGTGAAAATGAAGCGTGTTTTAGCTTTAGAAAAGCTGCAGAATTTTTTTTCTCTTTTCTCTCCTTCAAGCATCAGCAAGGGGGACTGATGAGCTTTTCAATCTTGTGATTTCATCAGAAACACACCTCATTTTGACACCAAGTGATTGATCTAATCTGCATTTATACCACCCCTAGTCAGACCCCACACATCTATGTAGATCTTTTAAAATGCGTTCATTTCATTACTCATGTAAGGCAGACTTGCACGTGCAAATTACTCTTCTGCACTCCTGTTTCCACCCTTTAATTCATGACTTGCAGCAGTTGCTGTGTTTGTGGTTGTAACAGTGTAGTTGCTCATCTTATTTTGGCACCTCAGTTGGTAGCGCTCTTATTAGGTTTGAAATGACACACAGCTTCTCTAAATTTCCACATGATTCCACCTTCTCCATTTGAACTGTTAGTTGCATGACTTGTTGTTGCTGCTGCTCCAGCCACCTTCTTCCTCTTGCTGATTATTGCAGCTAGAGTGGGAGGGAGCCAATCTGAGCCCTTGCCCTGGACGTACGCCACACGCACCTGTAGCGTGGGATGGGGAAAACAGCAGCGTTAGGCCTGAAAATGCTGTGGACGATGGGGTGTCCCCCCCTGCTAAGGTAAACACTCAGACCACACACTCCTGCCCCTCCCCGAAACACGCGTTCACAAACACAAACACATACATGCAGATATGCCCTTGTCCTTACTTCCTATTCCACACCTGTATTCAGGGATTTTTCTTTGTCAGGATTTCAGATTTTTTGGAAGTGGATCCCTCCCCCTTAAATGGGAAACTTTTTTTTCTTCCTGCTTTTGATTGTCTTGCTCGTATCCCTGCATTTTTTTCTTCAAGCATTTTAAGTTTA
>KV751332.1:13218669-13235904 GCA_001698575.1 Mola mola | reverse complement strand
CGACACCTTTCAAACACAGATACAGCAATAATTGTCCCACATACAGAACGTCATCCAACGGGGCTTGGATCACTTTACAGAGAGCGTACGTTTAAAAACACATGAACGGCATTACCTATATACAGAGGACACGGTAACAGTCAAGAGGTTGGCCCAGGATGGTTCTAGCTGTGATGTGAGAGCGATGAAAAGAGCATTCAGCTGACAGAGAAAGACAAACCACTGGAACGACAAGTAATGGAGGAGAGTGAAAGTTATTCCAAAAGTGATATTGGAATTTCAGTTGGCCTTTTAGAAATGTCAGAGAGGATATCTGCCTGCTCGTTGACGAAGTCTCGCTCTGCTGGTAGGAAGAGTCGTAGCTGCAGGGAGAGCCAGCAGTTACAGTTCAGTGGGGAATTGCCACCATACAGTCGCAATTCTCTGACAGTTTACTTCTGGAATCACCATCGTGTTCACCTCCAGCTGTCTGAGGAGGTTCACTTCAAGATTCACGTTTCGATTCCATGTCCGTTGACTATTCAGCGGCTGAGTCATCGTAGAGCCACCTCCAATGGATGTTGGGTTGGACAGACTGACACGGCTACAGTAACACTCACTGTTAAGTTAGAACACGCTACCAGCTCTCTAACCAAGGAACATGACCCTGTTTATCTCTATGGGAAGGCATGTGCGCACAAACACGCATACAGTATACACGTACATAGAACAAAACGATAGAAAACAACCTCATCCCTAAATCGATTATTGCCCCTTTTGACTGTACATCCCAGCAATGATTTTTAGTTTTTGTGCAGCAGAGCGTTGTCCCCTCCTCGAAGGTTTGTGCTATATATATGAATATAGTCTGTCTGTGGGTCTAACTTGACCTTGGATCTGCCAGAAAAGCCACATTAACATTTACTGTCTCATTAAAGCCTCCCCTCTCCGGCTGTCTGAATCAGTATATCGTCACTGCATCCATTACTGGGGTCCTGATTGACAGTCCGGTCCTCATGTGACTCCTCGAAGTGACCTTTAGCTGTCCCGCCCTTAAATGTTACTGCCAAATTAACAAACCTCCCTGTGTGCTAGAAACGTCCTAAATTCCCTCCAAGTGGAAGCAACACACACACTGCGGTCGTTACACTTGTCCATTTTTTCTGGAGTGTAAAGGACTTCACAGGAGACTAATTTTGGACAGGACAAATGCAGTGCAAGGAGAAAATCACACACTTGGGAGTTAAACCATTCCTTATTTGCCAGACTGAGAATAGCCTCCTTACTAATACCCAGTCACCCGACTCACTCTCTGACTCTAAGTGCATTTTTAACTACTTTTAGAGTATTCTGGGTGTAACAGAACAGTTTAAAAAAAAAAACAAGCAAAACTAGTGCCATGTACAGAAACCTGATGTGGACGCACGATAGGTACAACATGATGGTAGGAAACTACCCACAGACGGGTGGAAAAGACATTGACAAGATAGCATGATATTGCACAGTTGTAGAGGAGGGAAAAAAAAATTGTGTGAACAACACTTCCCCAAGTTGGTGTAAGAGGTTTTACATCCAAATGCGATGCCTGGGTCTGGCTCAGTGCTTTCATCAGTTAGTTCCAGTGCAGTAACACGTTGGTACCTGGCAACACCGCAGTGACATCAGGTACCAAAATAGAAACACACAGCCACGCCCATCCACCCACACACACACGCACACAAATGATCGTTCCACGCCGTAACATTGGCGACTGAACAAATGGAGCTCTAAAAAAAGACTCTTAACAGTAACGTTGATGTAGAAAAAGGGACGCGTCCAAATGGAACACACCCGACCTCAGGTGATAGATGACACGATGAGGCAATCTGAATGAGATGCTAAAACCACCTACACTGACATACACACACACACACGCACACACACACACCCTTGGCAAAGTTCACATCGAGTAAAGTGCCAGCAAACCATCCAGTCGGAGAAAGAGTGGTGTCAGTTTGGCTCAGTTGTGATATGGACGGGGACGTGGAAATTATCCCGGTGATGAGGTCAGGAAGTGGCAACGGGGCCTCAGAGCCATCACAGGACGCGATCATCGTTCGAATCGGCAAATCAAACAGGATGTGTGGGATTGAGGCGGAGCCTGTGGTGCCCCGGCACAATAGATTCAAAGACAGAGATGGGTGGCCACACAGAGAGGGGAGAGGAGATTAGAGGGTCAGGCAACATGGAACAAGACAGCAGCATTTCATCTCTTCATTTTCATCCATCCACTTCTGCTCCTCTCCTTCTTTCTCTCCCTTCCCTTTTCTTCTGTTTCCTACTTCCTTTTCCGGCACTGGATTCGGTACTGGATTTGTTTTCTCTTCCTGCTCTCAGCTTTGCTGCCATGGTTACAACATCATCCCTACATGAAGTGCATCTGCAGAGGACACAAGGAGGGAGAGAACGGAGAGTGATTTTAGTTCAACAAAACATGTCTTTAAGGGTTCGGGCATCTATTGACGAGCATGTGACCTGCCACAGATCGAGGAAAACAGATTTTCAGTGCTCGCCAAGCAATTACAGTATTCTGTTATCTTGTGAATCAATGGTAAAAAGTAAAGTAAGTACAAAAAGTAAGTACACTTGTTTTTTGTTCTGATAGATTTGTTGATGCAGCTTTGCTATGAAAAATACTGGTCAATTTTATAATTATGACACGATTCATCCTCCTTCCTGAGGAGGCAGCTACTTTCTGAAGAATACACGTGAACGATTGCAGCAAATTATTCTAGGTGACTTGACGCATACATACAGGTCTGTCCCTGTTACACTACATGCGTATATACACATTACTGTGCCAGAGTCTGAGGCCATCAGTAGATTTGTTGCTTTAGCAATATGGTAATGAACACGTCTCTTTATTGGACTACAACGAGATAATCTAGTAAAAACGTGTGTAATACGCAAAAATAGAAAAAAATTCTAAATTGACCCTTTGCAGTCAATTGTCCAAATACTTTTGAACCCCTGAAAGTGGGAGATACTCTGCATAAAATGTCTGTAATTCCTGAACAGTAAATGCCATGTCTCTTAAATTAATGCTGAAAATCTGCAGTTTGATCAAATTTTGATTATTTTATTTCAAATGCACCGCATTGGAGTACAGAGACAAAATGGTACAGTCTTATTTTCCAAATGTACATGTGTACACACAAACAATTGTATTTGTATGTTTTGAGTCCTTCGATTTGCCTTTTCAAAGCTTCTGTCTGCTTCCTGCAATTTGCAGATAATTGGTAATAACTTCACCGCTACCAGTACCGCTAACCTTTATCAGTGTAAAAATCTATACTTGCTAAACGTGTACATTTTTTGGAAATATAGTTTGATTTCCAGAGGTCCTTGAAAACATTAAAAGTTTGATAAATTGAATAAAGGCCTTGAACATTTCTTTCTAGGTATATAGTAGGCAGGCAATCAAAAGTGCAAAAATACAAATTAAGACATTTTTTAATACAAAAAAAAGTGTCTGTTGTGTTACTCAGCTATGTAACATGTGTGTCTCTCGCAGCAGTGCCATTGTTTCACGTCCCAGCCGCCTCAAGAAAGCGCAAAGGTTGTGTGCACCCATCAGTGAGTCCAGTCAAACAATACTAATCATACCAGACTCCAAACCTTCAGCCAAACATCGGAACTGTAAACTCCAGGACTTGTGACTCACCAGGCATTTACACAGAGTTGTAAATATCCACAGAAGCACACATTCAAGTCTCTCTTTTTTCATCACTGGCTGTGGGATTCTATAAAGTTAAAATCTCTTTTAGCTGTATAGTAAACTTGATATGCGTCTCAAACTAGGTGGTGTTGGAGCCTTGAATTTAAGTTCCTGTACAGTCTTTGAAATAGATATTCAAGAAGTGGCTCGTGTGTCACCTGTGTCCCTGGTATGGGCCCAAAGGGATTGGTGGGCCTCAGGACTGGCTGGTTGTACATGACAGGCTGTGGGGGTATCATGGGAACGCCACCCATCTGATGACTCATTTGAGGAGGGAGCTGGTTAAAGGACAGGAGAGCGTGGGTTGAGACCAGGGAGAAGTTGGGGGATGTGGATAGAGAGAGAGAGAGGGAATCATCAGATTCAGAGTAGATTGATCCCAATGTAGGAGGCGTGGAGCTTTCTGAATGTGTGATGGATTGCTCTTTACCATTCCATACACAGGCACTTGGGGTGTGGTCATAGGAAAAGCCACTGGTGCTGGAGCCTTTGCAGAACAGAAGAGAGGAATACAACAGACAATTCTGTGGCTATGCTTCAGTCTTAATATTGGCCTAAAAGTTGACTGCAAACATAATCTCCATACTGTCAGCCTTGTGTCTAAAATCCTGCCACAGACGACCCCAAACACACACAAATATATTGACCTTCTTTAAACATTTGAATGTAGCGAGGCGCCTAATTCTGAGCAACAGAAACCAGTGCGACATTGAACAAAGATGAATTGAAGTAGCAGTTTGGCAGCCTGGGATAACCACAAAGGATGAAGAGACAGTGCCAAGCTAGTAGAATAGATATTACGATCCCCTTTAGGCCCCTTTTGCGTATAATAGAAAGTCATAAACGTATTTTAAAGAAGCATATAGCGTTTTGGATGATACCAGGCGTGAAGAGAGTTGATGGGGATGGGAAGAAAGGTACTCACGTAGCCAGTATAGATCATCCCATTCTGTGGAGAGACAGAGAAAAAGAGTTACAATAAAAGACGTGTTCGCACTGAGACGATAAACCCGACCTCAGTCCATTCCTCATGTCCCAGTCTCATCTAATCTCCATTCAGGCTGTGCCACCGGCTCTCCGAACCATTTACCCTATAAATGAGTGGTTTGGATATGAGAGGTCAATCAGTCGAAAACCAAAAGATGAAACCAGATGGAATGGAAGCGACGTGTAGATAATTAGAGCAGAGCACAAAGAACAGAGGCCCACGTGGGAGCTACTTCACAAGCTTCAAAGTTAGATTTAACCAACAGGTTTATTTGATGAGTTTCACCCCAGAATGAATATGTCATCAGGAGAGAAACAAATGCGCTGACAAAATGATGGATGGCGCAGATTAATGCACAATATATTCTGCTAAAGAAATCCACACCCTGTGTAATAATCATATTTTTTACTCTAATGCCCGGTTGATTTTATTTTATTTATTTTCTATTTAGCTGTTAGGAAACTTTGCTATTGCCGTTACTTTTATTCAAGATCATTCTTGTTTTTTACGTTTCATGCAATGAACTAATTATTCAAGGGGTTTATTTTCTCCTGAAGGGAAATTCAAGAGTGGGTTTGTTTTGTAAATCAGAGCATCAGAGCTGCAGCAGTTGGTTGGTAGGCAGAAATTTAATCCGTGATTGTTTTGTTATTTGAAAAATCATAATTTTTCAAGCACATTCAAAGTGAAACTTTCCGAATTTTCTCTGATTTATCATATTGCAAGCTAAATATCTTAAGGTTTAATGCCAAATAAGCAATATGGAGACGACACCTTAGACTCAGAGAACTGTGATTAATGTTTCACTCTTTTCTTACACTTTACTGGCTACTGGATTAATCTGTAAATTAAAAACATAGTTTGATTCATCAATAATGATTTTTAGATTCAGCCCTACATCACAATAATCAAAGTGCACTTAAAGGTGCTGCAAACACTCACAGGTGTTCTTAAACCTCAGATTAAAGAGGAATGGAGGTAAGAGTTGTTTGTCACAAAAAAACAAAACAAATCCCTGGTTAGATAACAGTGAGGGCAGTTACACGAGAGGATAATATTGCGGACATGTGTTTGACTTTAATTTGAGCAGCTTTTAAGTGTTGGCTGAGACAATAAGGAGACTTTCCCATTTGACCATAAGAAGCTGTCGGAAAAAAACGTTTTGTTTGAGTTGTTTATGGTCATGTCAGTAGTTGTAGTGTTTTACTTGCCCCTTCGAACATTTTGTTTTTGCTTCTAATAGAGTGAAAGTCACAGCAAACAGCCACAAATCAGCACTGTGGTCTAGTTTTGGACCGTACCCAATGATACTTAGGTCCAATTAGGAAACACAAGTGAAAACGCACTTCAGCCTGAAGGCACAGATCAATATAATCCATCACTTCTGATTCTAAGTGCAGAATATCATGATGTCACAGTGACGTTTACTTTTAGACCTCCTGACTCCATAAATTCATCTTAATTATCCTGATAGCGTTTTTGGGAAGAATCTTGTCATAATTAGTGCATGAGAGGCTCTTAAGTTACCATCTGTGGGACTGGCATGGGTGCAGGCGCCATGGGATGGGTGGTGTGAGTCCAGTTAGTGCTGGTGCACATGGACTTCGACTGCCAGCCACTTCCTCCCATTGGCTTCTTCTCCACCAGCTGACTCCATTGGAGCTCCGGCCTGTCGGGACACAAATAATGAGTCATAAAAATGGAAATGAACTGCAGGGACAGCTGAGTCATGTACCTGTGGCCAAGTTTCAGACGTCAGGAACAAAACACTCACTTTTTTGCTGGCGTCCCCCCAAACTGCAGGTCTGACAGGACGAGAGAGAAATGTAGCTTTAGCAGAGAGGAAACAACACAGCGACGCCAGAAACAATAGCTGCCGTGACTGAGTGTCTGGAGAGAGATAGTGAGCACTCACTGCCAACAAGGTTGGCTAACGAAGAGTCCAAATCATTGGGCAGCATTTTTCCAGAGTGCAACGGGGCTCCAGGGCTGTGAGTGGGCGGGGCTGGTTTTAGCAAGTCACCTGTCATCCAAAGGTTACCATAGTAACATGAAAGAGGAGAAAAGAGGAAGTGAGTCAAGAGCCGGAATCTGTCGCAGTGGATATTTATTTGCTTTGCTGTGAGTTTGTGCATGCAGGCCTACCTCCCCAGGCATTGTTATTGTTGGGCACAGTGTGTGTGGTCTGAATGGTGGTGAAGTTAGGCTGCAGGGTAAACAGCTCACCGGTCAGGTTTGGCACACTGGAGGAGGGAAAATAGGGAGGTGAATTAAGGTCTTAAATTTCATTTTTATGTAACCTGAAAAGAGCATTTCTGGCATTTCTAAATGTGATTTCTTTTTTTTTGTTGTTGTTTATTTTTAGGTCAAGGTCATTCGGTGCAAAAATAGCACATGTTGGCGCCACCTGATGTGTGACAAATGAACTGCAGAGCCAGCTGGTTGTGACTATGTGATGGACAGCGGGAGTAGCTACAAAATGACACCATTTACACTTGTGCCATTTCGAGTCCTTCTGGAGATATGTCCAAATATAAGTTTGACCTTTCAGTGACCGTGACCTTTGAACCTGAGAGGCCAAAAGTTAATCATCTGCAATAAGTCCTATGTGTATTAGTACAACATCCAACTTTTTTTATGTGCAACACCTCTTTTTCTCATACACACTTTATTTTTTAGACACTTAATTGTTAAATTTTTTCTATATTGTTTATTTCTATTTTGCCTACTTTTCTATAAATTGTTTGTTTTGCTTTTTATTGTTTAGTTATAGTTGATACTGTTACTCTTATTGGAGCCTTCTAGCACATGAATTTCCTACGGGGTTAATTAAGTTCTTATGTTACCTTTAGCCAGGGCCAAATTACACCAGCTGGACCCTTCTGTCAGTTCGTTTAGGAGTTATGCCCAAAAGGGTTTTCTTGATGTTTCAGTGACCTTGACCTTCGACCTTGCAAGCCCCAAAGTGTTATGTCTGTAGTGCTGTCAGTTACAAAATGATACCAGTTGGATCTCTCTATATAGATTCCGTCTGGAATTATAGCCAAAAAATATCCGTTTTAACCTTTCAGTGACCTTGACCTTTGGCCACCAAAATGTAATCAGCTGTAGTCTGGCCAAAGATGCAAAACTTTAAAAATGTTTATAAAAATCCATTAGTAATTTTTTTGAATTATCCTGTTCACAAACCCATGAAGAAAGAGCGGCTGTCACACTCACTGGTTGTTCACTGGTAGGATTGGTGAGTTGGAGAAGACGTCGGTGGCCCCTCCGCTGCTGTTGGCACTACATACTGACTGGGTGCTGGGCGACGCGTTGGGTGTCTGAATGTCCATCAACTTATGGCCATCCTCCTGCGTGGGAAACACGACAATATGACCTCTTCCCATCTTGAAAAGAGCCCTGCTATACACGCTAACACTGCTCTGGAACACTGAAATGAAATGAAGTGGTGTAGCCTTTACAACTACTTCTGTGCCCCGCGCGCCTCATTTGTCCTCGAGGCTTCTTTATTTGAAGGTCTTGAGACTCTTTTCATTTTCCTTTCCTTTTATTCTTTGTGCACCTCTATGTGCCAACAGGCAGAAAACTGTTGAATTCAGTGTGCTGGAGGATTAATTCACTTGTCCATTCGGCTTCAGCAACAGTGAGGAGGAAAACAAAAATTTTAACAGCAATTTTGTTCACATTTCACAATAAATGATTTCAGTGAGCTTCTCTCGCATAAAAGCAAAAGCTCTTATTTTGTGAAAAACTGTGCAGACTGGCAATGATCACACTGCTTCATTCATTCACTGAGCTACTGCTGTTTTGCTGTATTAATCATCTAAACCTGTTTATGTGTTTATACGCGAGTGTCACGTTGTCTTGTAATCGTCTTGCCTTGTGATGCTGCAGTCTGTGGTCATCTGTCTTGTCGTCCATGCGGCTGAGAGAGATCCCAGTGCTGGAGAGAGAGGACACTGCACTGGACAAGGTGCTGGATCTAAAGGTGAGACACACACACACACACACACACACACATACATCAGCCTGCAAAATAAACACAAATGCTGTACTGCTTTGTTTTGTGTCTCCTCTCTCCCCACGGGAGTAGCTCTGTGCTGCTGTATTGCTGATTGTAAAGAAAAGCATCCGTCAAATTGTTTTATTATGAGTTTTTATTATGTGATGCATTGGATGAGAGGACTGGGATAGCAAAAGCTGACAAGATTCATGGCAATCCATTCAATATTGTTGATCTTTCAAGAATTGTGTTAGAAAGATTTAAAATGGTAGTTTTAGTGGTGTAACAGTACATTGTGATTCATGATAATTGTATTAATTTGAAAATGAGTATCATGATACTCTGATACCATCATTATTCAATATAGAAGTTCCGACTTATTTCACAAAAACTTCATCAGTGATTTACAATATGTGCAAGGAGGTAACAAAAAACCTTCCCAAATGGGAAATTCTGGTCACAATCATTTCTTTCTGCCATTGTCAAACATCAGTAGAATTAAATACACTATTATACTATTATTCAATATACATTATTAGTTTTCACTATGCTAGCAGCTCCTGCTCGTCACTGTTACATTATGGTACATAATTAGGGTAAATACTCACAGTTGGTTAAGAAGTTATTCGGAATACTTTGCGGATAATGATTTTAAGTTAAAGAAAGTTAGATTTGGGGTCCCACAAGGGTCCATTTTGGGGCCCTGAATAATCTGGGTGTTAGTGGGATTTGTAAAGTTGCTGTTGTTCACAGATGACACAAATATTTTTTTGTTCTGGAAACAATGTGGCAACAGACAATATAAGCATGTTAACTGGTCAAACTTGAGCGGTGATTTAAAAAAAAAAAAAATGACCCTTGATTTGGAATAAAAGTAAATTTATTATTATTGGACTAGAAAATCAAATCAGCATGGTTGTAAACAGTGTTCATATTGAGTTTCTGAAGCTACATTTCTGTGAGTGTTAAGAGATGACAATTTGACATGGAAAATTATATAGACCATTAAGAGAAAAGTGTGTAAATGTATTTATTTATTTATTTATTTTTAACAAAGCAAAAGACAGTTTGGATTCTGCTTTCCTGAGGTGCGGGGCAACACATGCATGACTAATACTAAACTAAACTAAAAGATGTAACAGGGTTATATGAGCCTCAGATATTAGCTTAAACTCAAAGCATCACTGTGTGCAATATGTTACAGTCTCACAGATCTGCTAACATGACTGACTGAGCAGTACTAATACTTGTACTCGTAGCAGCAGTAGTAACTGGTGAACAGATCTGAGTAGCTTGTCCGTGCTGTGAGCCTACCTGCTGGCGGTGGAGAGGTCCTTGAGCTTCCTGCCCTCCAGGGAGGCTAGGTGCTGCTCCAGAGCCTCCAGGAGAGAACTGGGTGCCTGAGGGGGGTAATTGGGGTAAGGGGAGGGGAAGTTGATGGGGTAAAATTAGAGCCAAAGCAAAGTCGTCAAAATGGGACACACTGCTTCCTCTCATTACATCCCCTCACCCCCTCATTTAATCTCAGTCGCTCACACACGCAAAGCAGCGGCAAAAATGTAGACATCATCCTCAGACTCATTCTCTACGCTATGACAACCGTTTGTTCTTATTTTAATTATTTTTTATTGCATTTGGTTTCATCAGGTTTGGTTGACCAGCATGCACACGTTAGCCTTAGATCATGCAAGCAAGTCCGCAGTGAAACTGACAGGTCAAGACGGAGCAGGGCATCATTCCTGCAGGGCTCCGCAATAGAAACACAACAAACACATCTCTAATGAGCCCATGCAGAGGCCAGCGGTGCACAAATGCTCTCGTAAACAAACACATACGCACACACACTTAAAGAAAATCATACTCCTAAAATTCAGAGTTAACTCGTGGATTCCACGTTAGGTTAAAAGTCTGATTAATAGATTATTCATGTGATTTTGTTCACAAATGAGGCAGTGGCTGAACAACAGAGATAATTATTAAAATTGAATCCCACTGGAAGCCAGGAAAGTTAACTCGGTGAAATATAAAACATCTGGTGAACAACCAGGTATGCACATAGAGCAGATGGCCTGCGCTCCGTATTGAAAAAAAACCCAAAAAGGATGGATGAGTTCATTTTGACCACATGTGATACCAGGTTTCCACCCACAGTCTTACATTTCAGCACCACAAAACACAATGCAAACACAACAAGCAAAGAAAAGATTTCTCATATACTTAATTTTAGGGGGGAAAGAGAGTAAAATGCGAATTCTTGATATCCTTCTTCAGAGAAATCTAGAATATGCTAAGAAGTTTAAAAGTAAAACATACACATATCTAAAGCTCAGTGTAGGCATGGGTCACTATGTTGTTGAATAAGGGCATATAAGGCCTTCATAAGCACTACAAGCGTGGCTGGTCATTTTAAAAAGTCAGTTGAATTCCTGTTTTTGTCACATTGAAAACACCCAATTATGTGTCCACAGAAAAGTTTAAGTTGCATTTGGGGTCTTTGGCATGATATGCAGTACTTATGATGGCATTATGTACGCCTATCCAAGTCATACTTGCAGAAACCTACTCAATAGAAACCATTCGCTGCTCTCCCCACAGCTAATGGGACTTGCAGGAAAATCATTTAAACACTGCTCATGAGGGCAAAAACTGGTTTCATAAAGCTGTGCTGACTTGTTTGTATGAAAAGTCTTGTCATTTAAACTATGAAAATGTCTGAAAGACTGCTGGGAAAATCCAGACGGATTCTACAATAAAAAAAATTTGCAAAAAGAGACAACTAATGTTTGTTATTCAGCTGCATGAAAGCTGCTTCCAAACTCTTGCCTCGGGGTAAAAAATGAGAATTTTGCTCGAAAATGAGTCAGATAAGAGAACAAAATTAAAATCCTGCACTAATTTTGGGCGTAAAAATGTGCGTCGGGGCTATTTGCATGTCTTCACTGATGGTTTTCTCTCTGTTCTAGACTCTGTTCAGAGAGAAAGAGGGGAAAAGGCGGAGGGGAGTGAAGAAGAGAGGAGGAGGACGGGGCAGCTGCAGTGTGGGCAGGTCTGTAGGGTGAGTAGGGAACGGGAGCGTTCAGAATGAAGCATTATGGGACTGAGTCGGATTTAAATACTGGGTGACTGACTGGTTGATTGACTGATTGAGATGAGATGTAGACTGACCTGTGTGAGATCGGGGCTGTCGCCCTGATCTATCCCAACTCGCTGTGTCACAAAAAAGGAGGAGGGAGGGGGGGGTAAGGGGGAGGGAGGAGGGAGGCAAAATAAAAATAAACCAAAATGTAATAATAAAACAAGGAACAAACCGAAAGAAAACACAACAAAGTAAAAACAAAAGAAGAGGGAAGAGGTGTGTGAAGGAAGAAGAGGAAGAGGAGGAGGAGGAGGGAGAAAGAAGAATCAAACCCAAGCATTCATTACTTCATGCAGTGGCTGGAGAGGGAGACAAATAAAAGACAACAGAGGAGGAGGGGAGTGGGGCGCATGCACACACTTACAAACACCTATATACACGGTAATACTGTATGTACACACACCTATAAGTACACACACGCACACACTGAGGTGTGTTTGAAATGATGCTGAGCGACACCGACTGTTTGAACAGGCAGGGCAGAGAGGGCGGACAACAGGTCACATGACTGCGAGGTAAGAAACATCCAAAAAAGGGAAGACACTCAACTAATGTTGACTTTGAGCAGACAGACAGGGGAGGGACACGGATGACACACAAACAAACACATCTTTGTTAGAGAGGTAAAATGAATGGGCCCTTAAAGTCAACGTTAGTCTGTTTTTCGTTTGTTCTTTGGATCGAGCGGCTGCACCCCAAACCTTCTTTTCCAAATGGGATCGAAACCAAGCAGAGCGAAAGCCTTTGAAGAGTGATGCTACGCAGCCTACGGAGGATCACACTTATCATGTTTACTGGGATGCCTAGCGAGGACTGCAACTGTTATTGCATAACAGCCGTTCTAAAGGAAAACATCTTCTCTTTTATTTTTAAGGGAGGAAATAAAAGAAGAGGAGACAGAGATAGAGAGCTTGCTCAGGCATGCAGTGCAGGCAAGTCAACAGGCAGCACGCGAGGGGGGTCCCTCAACTCGAAGCTCTACATGAGTGGCCCAGAGCGAGGCTACCACTCAGCCATCAATCACTGTTTTCGGAGGAACCCCTCCCCAGGTCAGTGCAAGAGAAGGACAGAAACAGGAGAAAATCTAGAGGTTAAAAAAAAGATTAAGGAGAAGGATGCCTCTGTAGACTGATCTACGGTCAGTTTTAGGTGGTTTAAATATCGACCATGAATCAGTTTCCAAAGGTAACAGGCGTCTGGAGCAAATCTCAACAGGTTAGAGTGGATCATTTTCTCAGCGGGCTCAATTTGTCCGAGAAGCATGGAGAAAAAGTTAGAGAAACATGGAGATAACGCTTATACTAGGAGAGGAGAGACCAGCGAGATTCGCTCCAGACAGATATTCTCGCCTCCTCTTTGTTTCCTCCCCGGAGCAGCAGGACACAGAAACATTACCTCTGCCACTTTGAGGAACTCGGACAGTTTGGTCATCCTGTTGAGGAAAGTCTTGTAGATCTCCAGAGCTTCTTTGCACTGGTTCTTCTTCATATCAAAGTATTTCTCTGTGCATCAGTAGAGGGGGAAAAAAAATAAAATCCTAATGAGTTTCAGGCGTCTGAAAACAAACGTAGAGTCCCACCACCTTGGATCAGATAAGTTAAGCAATTCAGGAGTTCATTAAATGAGGAGTCTGCTGCACTGTTGTCAGCCTCCGACTCCTCACTGGCTCGTTATTTGAACTTTGAGAGATGGTTGTAGTAAAAAAAATTGATTTCTCTTTAAAGACGGATTGAGTGATTCACAGTCTTGTGATCTCAACAGAGGCAGATTACTGCATAAATACGAAGTGGAATCGATAGAGATTAACTGTGGATATGCTATATTGCGTATTTGGCTTACCCAGCATGTTGATGACCCCTTCGTTGTACGCAGCAAACAGCCGTATAGAGTCTTTAAATAGCAACATGAAAGCTGTGTTGATCACCCCATTGGTCAGCTCGTTGGAGTTAGGCTGAAGGAAATGGTAGTAAGAAAAACACTGAGATTAAGGATACACGAGGATGCGGATGCTATTTTTATACATTGCTTGTCTCCTTAAGAAAGATGTTTACCTGGAAATCCAGGAGTGCATCCAGCTGGTTCTGAATGGTAGGCAGAGTTTTAATCAGCTTCTCTGTGTTCATGGTGCGCATCACACCCTCAGCTCTGCCAAGGAGCAAGAATACATGCACACAAACAGGCAAGCCACACACATGCAACATTTGGTAAAAAGCCATCCATTAGTTTTTGAGTAACATCCAGATTTGGAAATTGATCTGGATCCAGATCCAGATTATGAAATAAGGTGATTCATTCAACCTTGGGTCATACCCAAGACACTACATTTCATCCAAATCTAAGCTTTCTGAGCTGTGCTTGAGAAGTACATATATAAACTATATATAATTATGAGTCATCTGCATAGAAAATAAAATTAATGTTGTTATTCTCATAATGTTTCTTGTTTGGTCCAAGCACAGAACCTTGTGGAACTCCATGACTAACTGTAGTTTATAGGACTCATCATTAACATATACAAATTGTCATCACTTTCAGCAGCGAATGAAAATGTCTGACCTGTAGACAAAGTAGTACGTGTTAGGTCCAACAGGGATACAGACTTGCAAATTAGCATCAAGAGACACGATTAAAAGTGAAACTTTGTTATTCTTTTTTTTTTTTTTTTTTAAACTGAAGAAATAAGAATATAGAATCTATAAATAAAATATTCTTCCTTTAGCAAATGAAATTTCAAAATTATGAACAAAAAAATTAAGTTGCAATTCAAATATCCTACGCTTCTGCTGGAACAGCCTTATTTTGTCTGGTGTGACACTTCACATAAATAAAGATGGTGAACGTGTCTCCACTTTCTCCCATTTCCCAATTTTTGTACAAAAATGAAGCCAATATAAATGTATTTGAGTGCTGCTGTCTGAGCTGGTGAAGCAAAGATTAAATGGATATATAGGCCTATATGCAGTAATTCTACATCTTTAAAAATGAACGAGTGAGCTGCACATGTAAAGAGAAAAAAGGGAGCCCTCCAAACAAGAATAATTACGGTTTTACTATTATTAATACTTAATGAGATGTTGAGCTGCTGCACATACACCCACTCATGCCCAATCATTAGAAATGTTTGAAAGCTTAAAATCTTCACTTTATGTGTAATTAAATTTTAAGGGTGGAGGCAGTGTTTATGACCCATACACATCAACAGGTGTCACTTTGGGGGATTCTCATGTTTTCCATCTTTATATACAGTCAGTGGCTATTTCCTGTAGTTCATTGCAACTAAATTTAGCTAAACTGTCAGGTAGGTATAGGTAAACATTACTGCTGTTTTTACTATGTTTTAGAATTTACCACAAGTTTGAAACTCTCACTTTATGAACAAACAGAAGTGTTTTCTGTATTGAAGAAGAGAAGAAATAGCACAACTGCAATCTGCTGTAAAGTGAGTAATACTATTCACATTTTTCTACATTTTCTGGTTGCAAAGGCCCAAACACCATATTTCCACTAAGCAGTGCAGTTCAAATCAGTTCGGTACTGCACACTTGGGCATGCTCATTAAAGGCTCCGTTTGAAAAAAGGCTGCACGCCATAAGGAGAAAGACGGCCTAAGCCTCGCAGCAAAGTGATGATTCTGTCGAACAATCAGCAGTGGGTTTAACCCCCTCTTCACGGTACAGTTAAGCTCTGGTTGGTACCCCAGGCGAAGGGTGACAAAATTTGTACAGTTCGCTTTTTAAGGGTACCATTTACAGCTTTTAACAAGTGAAACACAAAAAAATGTGTAGCGTACCAAACCAAACTAAATCTTACGGCTTGGTTGAAACGGGGCTGTAGTGCCCCCCCGTGTATGTGATATATCAGTGTGGTGTGTGCTGAGTTTGTTACCCTCTCTTCATCTTGGTGAAGTCCACCGCTGCTAGTCTGTAAGACATGGCTTTCTCATTCAGGTAGCGGCTGTAGCGTCTGATGAAAGTCGACATGTTGTACCCTGGGGGGCATAGAGGAGCATTGTATTTAAAGGCTGATCAATTTGGCCTGTTTTCTAACCATGTTAAGAAGTCACAATCCTTTTCATACAAAATGGACTAGGTTCTCCATAAGCAATCTCCTTTTGCTCAATGTGTCAACCTGCCCCTTGTGTCGTTTCACCTTATCTACTAATGCTTCTGAAAACAATCAACAACAAACTGTTTCCCTTTGCCATTCATTTCAATCCCTTTTCAAAGCATTCAGCGGCTTCTTGTGTCTAACAAAAAGCCAATTTGTCTCCAGTTTTTTAAGCTTTGACTGTAGTGTTCCATTGAGATAGGCTTTCAGAAGTTGTCCTTGACAGTTTTACAAAGACTCTAACATAAAATCATTGCCAAGTTTACAAGCAACTGAATGAAATGAAATCATTACCTTGTAGTGCAGCCTTATCTAGAAAATTGTTGAGGTTGAAGGGTGTATTTCTGGAGGCGAAGTACTGCATCAATCTCTGATAGAAAACAGGAGAACGAGTTAGTGACTAATCTGAGGCAATTCACTGACAATATCAAGCACACACAGACTCACAAGCAGTGAAAGGTTCATTTGTAGACAGGAGTTGCATCTTTGAGTTTGTTTGAGTTTGTTTTTCTTGGCTCAGCGTTGGTTTTATTTGGAAAAGCACAAAAATTCAAATGCTGCTTTTCCACTGCATGGTGCCTGCTCAACTTGCCTTCGCTCTACTTGACTGTATCTGCTGTGGGTATCAGGTGGCTTGTTTTTTTCTGCAAATAATCCCCCCTTATTGTAACTGGTTGTTATAATGGCACTGAAGACAACTGCTGTGAAATCACCAACAACAGCAACAATGGAGGATACTTAGGCAGCGAGACAGCAGACTGCTGAAGCAAACAGAACAGTGAAGGCAAACATATCGCTGTTCAGATGGAACTTTAGTGATGTAGTGTATTTCAGATCAGATATTTGCTAATCGATGATAATTCTAGCTGACCAATCAGCAATGTGCAATGGTTTACGTCACCCTTTTTTAGCATGACCCAAGCTTGCTTGGAACCTCAACCAAGATGGTACTAAAATTGTACCAGGTACCAAAACTTCCCAGTGGAAAAATGAAAAAATGAGTAGAGTAGGAATTATTCAGTGGAAAGAGTTTACAATGATTCAATTTGAGCGTCCTGTCTTACATATCAAGGACACCATAAGAGCTAGCCTGTTGGGGCTTTAAATCTCACAGTTAAGCCCAGATATCCCTGACAAATGTTCTAAAACATCATGACATGATTTTTTCTTTTTATGCTGTTGTTTGAAATGCTGGGGCACTGCCACAACCTCAAAGTTCTAGTCTGACATGCTACTCTTAAAATTTTTTGATATTCTGGCTG
>KV751332.1:13205427-13218643 GCA_001698575.1 Mola mola | reverse complement strand
AGGATGGCCCTTGAAATGTCATCTGGATATTTTATTAGTTGGATGTATGGAAGATACAGCTTCAAAGAAAGTCACTTCAAGAGTCGGAGTGAAATATCTACTACTGGGCAGCCAAAATGTCAACACCTCAAGCTAGAGATTAGCAAACGTCTATAGAGAGCAAATATCCTGATTTCATCCTCTCTTCGACTCCTGTGGGCACATTTCTGACGCTACGTTACTGGTTTATCCCCTACTGTGGAACTGAAACTACCAATTATTATCATAGAGATAAATCTGTAAATTGTTTTCCTGATTATTATATGAATCATTTAATTGCTCAAATTCATCACAGCCAAAGATTCTGTGTACCGATTGCCTGTTTTGTAGAATAAATCCCAGAGATATTCAACTTGCAATGACACAACCAAAGAAAAGGAACAGATTAACAAATTTTTGAAAGTTTTTCAACCATGTGCTTAACAACAGACTTTAATCTAAACTGTTAATGGTTAGTTTTCTGTCCATTGACTAATCAAAGACTAGCAAATCATTGCTTTTTTGAATTTAGGTCACAACTCATTTAAATGTAAGACCTGAGTGAACATGCTTGCAATTATTTTCTATTGTGTTAACCTCCTTTGTGACCTCCAAAAGATGAGAAAATGTAATTTTTTTAGAGCTCATTAAAGCAAGCTTGTTATGTCAGGATGGTATCTTGAGAATATAGAAAAAAGACTTTGCCCCCTGTGGGCTTCCATACTGCTCACCTCGTTGCCATACATCATGAGGTGGTGTGTGGTGATGAGCGCTTTGAAAACCACGATCCAGCTGCTGCTGGCCGTGCGCTCCAACAGCGTGTCTGCCAGGTGGGGGATGCTGACGTTCAGCTCATTGGTGCAGTGGATCAGGTCTGAGGGAACACAAAACATAAAAATGATCAGGGTGATCACTGGTGAATTCGTACGTTTAAGATTTGTGTGTCTTTAAAGTCAAACCCTCCCTGTTCCCTCACGGTAAATGCAGCAGCCACATGTCAATCTCATAATTTATAACCTTAGAGAACTTACAGGTTAAGTTCTTATGAATCAATAGAATAAGTTAACAATACAGCCTTATCGACTCATGCATTAATTTTGAGCTGCTCAATATGAGCGCACAAATCGATGAACAAATTATTATTTAATAATAGAGACTGTGCATGCAGATGTGTCAGGACCAGGTCTACTGTATCAAAAAATCCATTCTGTGGCTGTAATTCAACAGGGCTGCCTGCCTACTCCACCAAAAGGTTTGTGAAATATCGTCTCAGAAGATGGAAGGTCAGTCCTATTCCTCCACAATGATATTTCTGAGGATATGTAATATGTAAAAAAAAAACGAACAAAAGCTTTCAAATGAATAGAAAATGATGAGTTTTCGAGAGGAGAGGTTTTATTAGCCGTACTGAGTAGACCCAAACGCTCTGAGACTCTAATCCAGTGTAAAATCCCCATTCAAGGCAAACATACTTCAAACAGTAACAAAGCTCTGTTTTGCTGTTGCTGCGCAACGTTTTATCCAGCAGAAAATCGCATTTCAATCTTAAAAATATGCCCCAGCAATATTTTAATACACATGGGACTGTAGATGATTCAACATTCAGCAAAGAAAATGTCATGTACAAGTAGGGCAAATTGGTGGAACAATGGCAGAAATTCTTCAAGGACTTCAGACCGAAATGTTAAGTATGTCCGGCGTCTCTTTAATCTCTAACATTATCTGACTCCTACATTAGTTAAAGAACCATGTTTTACAGTAAAACCCCTCATAGAAATCCACTCCATGTAGTCTGTGCAGTGATCTTCTCTGATTACATTCAACTATTTTGCTCTGATTGGTTGTAGATTTAGATTAATGGGCACAAAAACGCATAATATGCAGATTTCTTCGATCCCAGCCAGGAATAGGAAGTAACGGAGTGATTCCTTTATAAATATATTTTTAATAAATAGCTGTATGCAGAAATGCACCAGTAATCAACGACTTGAAAATGGCTACAACGTTGGAATCACTACTGTATTTTTCTATATTTATGGTAAGAATTTTTCAGTCTTTTCTCCTCATTGCATCCCGAGACATTAATATCAAAGCCGTTTAAGATAATGGCAGCATTCAGTCATGCTGTACACGCTGGTAATAGATTGTGAATTTCCTTCTGACTCAGTAATTAATGGAACTATATTGTTTCCAACTAATTAAGGTTTCTTGTCAAAGGTGGATGCACAGAAACACACTAGAAAGGTGGCCCACCTTTAGCCACGTTCTGAAAAGGCTCAGTACATGTTGGTCCACCAGTTTGCTGCTCTTGGATGGATTTTCATGAACTTTAAGTCATGAATGTTCCCATTTGTGACTCAACTTACTCCATCATCGGGACAAAATGTTGATTAGTCTATTAATTTGGAAAGGAAAACCTACTGCCATTTACATGAACATCGGCTGTACTAACCCAGTCTGCAAATATTTGCATGATGACGGGCTAAACCAACACGCTGAACACGTTTGACACTAAACATCAGTAATCTTATCCGGAGTCGTTTCCTCACTGTGGATGTGTGAGGACAGAAATGAGCTCCATCGTAGCCGTAACAACAAGCAAATCATCGCTTCTTTTTCTGTTCTAACTTTGGATCGTATTAGCTTTAAGTAATGCAGAAAAATTACAATGTTTAAGATAATTAATAAATAATTTTGCTGCAATATTAATCAATTTGCTTAAATTTAGCGATTTAGCATGTCTGAGAAGAGTTTGTTCAAATAAGCCACGAAAAGTTGACGTAAAAAAAGAAAACAATTCCAGTCTGAGGTCTGTAATTGCTAACAGCAGATGAGGACAGAATAATCTTAGCATTTAGAAACATTGTGGGGTAATGTAATCTAAGAGAGCTGCTAGCATAGCATGTTTAATGCATTATTTCACTTTTGCCAAGTAGTAAATATCGAAGCACCCGTCATTCTACTTGAATATAATTACACACACGATAGAGCTTCTTCCGTCGAATATTTATAAGCGGGGACTACGTTTGTGTCTCGCTCTGGGTGATAATACGTCAGCTAAGATTTAATCGTTGGCGTGTTGACAGTGTCGATTGCCGGAGGCACGTTGATGAAGTATCGACTCTGTGATCGCCAGCTGCTATTATTGATAAGGTGCATTCCGTGTAGGAAATAATGTGGATCAATAACATAATTACAAATAAGATTCAGGTGTGCAAACATTCCTACAAAGACTGCGATGAAAAAAGAAGTTCAATTCTAAAATAATGAAGGCTTTATTCAAGATGTTTCGAATTTGAATAAAGCAAGTTTTTAGGACCAGAACTGCAAAGAAATTTAAGGCCAGAATACTGAGACACAGACGAGGGTGTTTGTGTGCTTGAAATACAATAAATCCACATCATCTGCTGACGGTATTTTCATTCAACTTCTCCTCAGTGATCACTCTCACTTCATTTGGCTGAAAGGCCAAGAAATGTGGCTACCAAGGAGCTAAAGGTCCTTCTTTTGTGCTTTTTAAAGAACACATCCAAAATACATCACTGTCACAGCCGGGACACACAACAAATCAGATGATTTGCACACTGAATGACACAACTAACTTGTGCTTTCAGGGGCAGAAGGTCGTTTCTTGTCTGATTACTCTTCTACGTGTGATGAATCTGCTTTCTGTCACCGCTCTCCACCATCTCAGCCATGCAGAATATGAGGGAAAGTGAAATCCCATTACCCCGTCTGTCACGCTCATCATTTGCGATGGGGTTGTATATAACGAGCACCGGCCATTTATGTCACCAACCGCTCTGTCAAGGTCATGACACTATTCGGGGAAAAAAAAAACACCTTTGAGACCCGCGCTTGTTCACTCTGAACGGCTTCAGTGACCAGCGTTGCGTTTGATTTATCATGTGTTACATCTGAAGAAAGAGCACAGCCATTCATCTTTTCTTCCCACTGCATTCGTCAAGGATGGATCGACGGTGAGGCGAGCACATTTGGAAGGAAACTGACACGTCTGTATTTATCACTCCTTCAAACAACGTGGACTGATCTAGAATCATTATTTCCCATTATAGTTTGTGCCTTTTAAGCCCATTATTGATACCAACTTTCATTTTGTCCCTTTTTCTTGTGTCCTGCTGAGGGGCTTTTATGGACTCCTTTACCTCAGAATACAGACCAGCTATCGTCCATTTATTACTGCCCCACTTAGGGAAATTCAATCAAAAAATTCTAAAAATCTGATGGTTATTTGTCAGAGTTGCACACATCTTAAACCAATGATCAACCCAGTACACCTGAATCATCAGAAGCTCCCTCAGTTCATCGGCTTTTCTTCACCTTCTTTATTCAATTCGCCACCAATGTCATGTCAGCCTGTCGAGCGATTAGATCCTCACAAACCCTGATTGGAACACTTAGTTTGCCTTTTTCTCTAACTTTAAAGCTCCAAGCTTACAACAGTGCCACAGCTGCAATACAATCCTTTTGGGGCAGCTCTCTCGCTCTTAAATTTACAGCCACTAAAAGTGCTTGTTTACGTCACTCGCAGTTGCTAATCCAGCTATCTGAAAACATTGTGGAAAGAAATCCCGTAGAGACAGCCCCTTTTTGTTAAAGAGTACTTTTTGTTTGACCAGGGGCACATGGAGAAGTCTTACTATGAAATCTTGCTGAGGTGAGTCGTTGCAGGAGGATGACTGGAAAGATGAGTCACAGCTGGAGAGGGTACTTTGGAGGTCACCTGGAGGAACTGCCAGGAACGTTCTATCTCCAGAGTCGTGGCTGAATATTTATTTATTCTACCATTTAGATGCAGCAACAAGCGCAGCAACTCATCTCCTGCAAGATTTCAGAGAGATCTCCTCGAGTCAAACTTGAGCTAAAACAAAAAGTTTAACTTTTCAAACAAAAACTAGGGGGTCTTTCCCTGTGATGTCACTGGACAAAACCATGACAGTCTTATACCTAATTTTACACTGAATCGTACCAAGTTTGCACCTGTACGTTATTGGCAATAACCTCAGTCAAGGATCAAGACCAGGTGAGGTGAGAACCTGATGCGGACCTTTGCAGACCAGAGACGAAGTAAACTGGCCACTGCTGCTGAGGCGACCAATTCCATTACCTTTAGTGTGTATGAATCACAATTTACACACCAATACATCTAAATATACACTCCAGGCTCATAAATACCAGAATTACCACCTGCAAGTCAAGCATTGCAACCCAAAGTAATTGTCGTGTGTTAAACCCTGAAAAGGGAAAAGTTGCCCTCCTAAAGTGAAATCATTAATTCATCTAAAGATTTCAACTCCTGCTTCCTGGAGGGGGACGTGAACCAAGCGTATCCATTATTTCACAAAATGATCAGAAAACGAGCCAGATCAGAGCAAAACTGCCTCGCGTAATCACCTCTGCTTGAAGAAACTGGCGCATTCTGAGGGAAACTTCATTGTCCCTGAGAGCGGCGCCACAAACCATTTTATTATCCATTTGGTGGATGAGGGTTCGTCATGTTAATGCTGGGGTTCTATTTTTGGAAAATATGCTCTCGCCCTTAAATTGAATGACATTTGGGGGAGACTTTGACTTACCCTGGGCGCTGAAGGTGAACAACCTTCTACCTTAGTTTTTTAGCTGAGCGTTTCCATTAGCATTATAACAACACCTTCTGACTCCAAATCTCTAACTCTGCCCACTCGGCTGAGCTTGCTCAGGGGGAAGTAGATGGAAATGAGGGGTAACAAGTTGAAAATTCAGTTTCATATCATGCAATTCTTTTCCGTTTGAAATAAAAGGCCTTCACTCTCAGTAAGAACCCTCTTCTTTGGAAATTTGGTAAAGATTTCTACGGTGGCCATCAAGAGAAAGGAGTCAAAGCAGCGCTGATTACTCAGTCCAATATTTACCAAAGAGGCTATTTTTGTCAAACAGTCATTGTCAGACTTTCTTGTGATACTGTGTTTTTAAAGCTTGTGTGGCCGTTTGACAGCCACAGGCCTCATTTAGATGTGGAGGCGCCCGCTGGCACATCTTGTGAGCGGGCCATGAATTCCCAGTGTCACCTCTGCTGTGGTCACGACGGACTAATGCCCTGCCAAACTCGCTGGCTGACTGGCCAGCTGGGTGTGGGGCTGGACGAATGACTCTCAGGCCGTTTGGCTACCTGCCTCACTGTTCCCCTCCGACTGATTTAGCCACATATCCTCTCGTTGAGCCGTCTGTCTGTCCTCTGTGGCCTGTGAGTCTGACCGGCAGCACCATTGATTCCTCACGCTCCCCATCCATCAGTCGAGTCACTATAATGAGGCAGAAAAGCTCCCTGACCAAATAATCATTGCAGAGAAAGAAATATCTACCTGTGAGGATTCCTCTTTCTCCTCGGTGCTGCAGCTTTCACACACAGGTGATCAGCACAGTGTGGAGAAACGGAACCGGTGCTCCCGCTTTCTTTTGACAGCACACACACACTTTCTCTCGGCTTCCCCGTCACCTGAGCCCTGACAGCAGTGACACATTCACTACTGGCTATAAGGCACCAGAGGACATGACGGTGAGAAATAACGCGCATCTTGCAGGACACTGACGCGCGCGCTGCCGCCGCCGACGGTACCGTTAAGAACGGGGAGGCCTGCACGGTCGAGTGGCCTGTTTCCCCTGGATGACAAGCACGCACACACACACACGCGCGAGCGCGCTCGCGCTACCTGGACGTCTCACCTCCCCCCTTTACCTCGTGTTTAAAACGCAGAGCTCACGCGGCGCGTAAAACCCAGTTGAATCCGCGGGAGTGAGACGGTGCCTGATTAAAGAGGCTGCAGGAGGAGAGGGACAGTGCGCGCGCGTGTGCTCGTGCGTGGGGGGCTATAGACGCCGTGGAGACGAGCCGGCCTTTGTGAGGAGGGAAGCTGCATGCAGGAGATGGTTCTCTCAACCTACAGTCAAGGTGTTTCCTCTTGGGTCCGCTGACTTCGTGCGTCGTGGCCTTGCACACGGCTTTGCTGATGGCAGAGCCGCTCATGCTGTGCTGCGCGGCGGCGATCCGGTCTGTCAGAGACTGTCCCGACATGTTACTGAGGAGGAGGAGGAGGAGGAGGAGGAGGAGGAGGAAGAGGAGGAGTGATGGTCGAGTCCGGGTGGGGGGAACCGGGGCGGACGATCAAAATGTCTTTAGCGGCTGCGGGGAGGAGGGTAGTGCCCTCTTCGAGGAGGGGGGGTGGTGGGGGGAGTAGGTGGAGGAGGAGGAGGAGGAGGACAGCAGCGTACACCGGCGAGAATCCGGTGGGAGAATTCATGCGGCGGCCAAACAAAACGTGGGACTCTCACATCCAAGGAAGCGTCTAAAATTCCGTCCTCGGCGTCATGACGAGCCCAGAACGAGACACAAACCTTCGTGGGGGGAAAAAATGCAGGAAAAATCTGCAGAGCATGAAAATCAGACAGTGAGCATTGGATGAATCCCTGAAACATAAGGCGGCAGCTGAATCCGAGGTGGGAATTATGCTGGAGTCAGATCTCTGCAGCATCCTCTGCAGCCTCGGGCTCTTCTTCCACAGGCGGGATCACAGCTTTGTCCTCTCACCCGGCTCTTACTCCTCTCCGCCCGGGTTCTCCTCTGAACGATCCCACTGCACAGCCAACCTCGGCTCCTTTCGCCCCCCACTCGCTCCAATCTCCTCACAAAAGGGTGTATTTCTGTGCGCAGGATGCCGATAGGCCAGCGTGTGTTTTTTTTTTTTTTTTTTGCTCGGTCCAACGTGTGTGTAAAATGGCAGAACATGAATCAGGTGACTGGGAGAGGAGGGCGATTGGGCCACCTCTCGGGTCCGGGGGAGGGCGTCTTAAAGCAGAAGGCTGCCCCTGGTTTTCAAGGCAAACTGGGGCTTCAGCTGTTCCACCACCAAACTCTCCCCAATGGCCTGCTGTCCAATGAAATGTGGACACATAGGTGTTTCATTTGTGCGATTCCGTGCTGTCATCCTGTATCTTGTATTTCCCTAATCGGTGAGGCTGATTACAAACCGACATTTGAATCATTTTCCTCAACTGTTTCCCATTTGGTTCCCAGTGTGCATTTAAGCGACATTTAGTTTTTCAACATCAGCCCCACTGGTTGGTCTTTAAAGCCGGATCGGGGCAGACCCCTGTGCCGTCTTCCCACCCAGAACTCTAAGCCCACACAGGGGTCGATTGGTCCTCCGAGTGGCTCTGTGTTCCCTCCCAAACTTTCTGTTTCATCTCCTGCTGCTGTGGGGTCATCACGGACCAAAGGAGAAGCTGACTGTGGACGTCAGCAGTTAATCAGCATTAGAGAGCGTTCACGACAGCTGCCCTGTAGGATTCAAACTCTCACAGAATCTTCCCAACCTTTCTCTGCTTCCAGTGACTTGAGCGTTGTTTGTTCAACCTTTTCTGATTTTCTGAGATCCCAAGTTCTATGAAAGACAAACACCAAAGATTTATTATAACGTACTGACTGATTATTTAGCAGGAAACCACAGTCTGTTTGTTTCACACAGTATCTTTACAGATATTGAGTAAAAATCACATGGTGTTTCACTGTCGGTAGCTACTCCGTGTTACCAGAACCCTGCAAGTGGTAGAATAAGTTATTTACTCTGACGTTTGGTCTTGTTTTGATTTGTTTTGATTTGTCCTCCGCTGTTTCCATTGTAGAATCCCAGCCTCCTAACTCAATACAGAATTTATAAAAAAAAAAAAAAAGTATTTTGTGAAAGTTTAGATCCTTAAAAACCAACAAATAGGGCTCAGGTTGAAAAATACTGTGAAGACCAGCAGCTGTAGCAAACAGTGTTCTGTCAATGTGAGAAGAATTCTCTTAATGGGAAAGAAGCCCTTTATTACAATCAGCATTTTTGGATTCCGCAGGTATCACAGCACATTAAAAAACTCACGTAAATTCAGAGAATTGTTCATTATTTTTCATAGGGGCTTGTTATATTTATTTTTATGAAGTCACTACCCTTTATAGCATATTTTAGAGGCAGATCTCTGTGAGAGGAAATCAGTACAGTAGGAGGTCCTGTTTTCTAGGAACGCATGCGTAGTTCTACGAAATGTGACGATGACTTAAAGCGAGAACCAAAAGATTATTCAAATGTCTTATTTTTATCTGGTGGCAGCTGCAGATTGCTTAAGATACATTTGCTTTACAGCTGGCAACCTTCAGATTCTCCAGTCTAGACTCTTAAAGCCGCTCAGAACTTCCTCTGACAAAATGCATGACAAAATATTTCATCTGCTGCACACTGAAAAAGATTTACTTTTTGTTTTTTGGTTGGTTTTTTCCGAGTTTCTGACACGAACTTGCTAGTCCCGGGTGCATAATGAAAATAACAAAAAATTGTTGCCAGGTTGCCTGATGTTTTTTTTGTCATATTTCAATATTTTGTTTTAATCAGTGAAAAAGACCCCTAGATTTTGCACATTGACATTGACTTAGAACCAGCCACAGCATTGCAGGAAACAGTGGCTCATTTGGAACAATGAGGATGATGTGAGAGACGTGTCTCATAGATAGATAGATGGATAGATAGATAGATAGAGATAACTTTATTAATCATCTCTCTCATACTGCCTTGATAAAAGATGAGCAGATTGGAGACATTTCTTTTCTAAATGTGCCATCACCATTTCAAATGAGAATGTTTCTAGATTAAATGAATGGGAATTTGTATTCAAGTGTCAAATTAAACTTTCCTCATATTCTGACATACTATCCCATTTTTTGAAAGGTGTCAAAGTTTCCTATTCTGAACTGATCTGATCCTGATTTATCAGAGCTGAAAGTTCACAGGCTCTTACTCGTTAAAGCTCATTACTGTTGTTTCGTTTAGAAACCTTTCCTGAATCTGTGCTTCACTGATAGCCTCATACAATTTCATATTCCGTTGTACATATGGTCTCCTATGACCAATCAATCAAATTCTGTTTCTATAGCCCCAAATCACAAATTACACTTTGTCTCAGAGGGCTTTTATAAACTGTACAGATGTGACACCTTCTGGCCTTAAACCCTCGAACCGGGCGAGGAAAAAGGTATAAAAAACCCTGAACAGGGAAAAAAAATAAACCCCAGGAAGAACCACAGACGATAGACGTCACATGTACAGAACAGAACAACATGAATCAAATCAAATCAAATTAATTTATGTAGTGCCAAATCATAATATAGTTACATCAAGGCACTTTACATATAGAGCAGGTCTAGACCTAACTCTTTATAGAATTATTTAAAGAGAACCAACAAATCCCTCCATGAGCAAACACTTGTCGACAGTGGCAAGGAAAAACTTCCTTTAAGAGGCAGAAACCTCGGGCAGAACCAGGCTCGGGGGGGCGGCCATCTGCCTCGACTGGTTGGGTTGAGAGAGAGGCAGAGAGAGGCAGAAGGGGGAGAGAATGAGAGCAGGAGGAGAGGATACTCAGCACAAATGCAAGCAGGAACATATGATAATGCATGATATTAGCGGCACATCAAAATATGGCAGCAGCAGGTGTTGCAGGAACATGGAGTAGCGATGATTCACCACCTGCTGGATGAGGACAGGGAGAGAGGGGAGAGGACAGGGGAGAAATAAAGACTACGGGGGAACATGGTTAGTAACAAGTCAGGGTGTGATATACATGCATGGGGGAGAGAGAGAGAGAGAGAGAGAGAGAGAGAGAGGGGCTCAGTGCTTCCCCCAGCAGCCTAGGCCTATAGCAGCATAACTAAAGAGTAATTCAACTTTAACTTTTTAACTATAGGCTCTGTCATATAGAAAAGTTTTAAGCCTGGTCTTGAAAATTGTTAGAGAGTCCGACCCCGGACCAATACTGGGAATTGGTTCCATAAAATAGGGGCCTGATAACTAAAAGATCTGCCTCCTGATTTACTCTTGGAGACTCTAGGAACAACAAGTAATCCTCCATCTAGAGAGCGAAGTGACCTACTAGGACAATAAGGAACTATGAGCTCTTTGAGATATGATGGAACTTGGTCATTGACAGGGACAGTGACACATGACAGTGTAGCTGATCAAATGCCTGGGACACGTGGACTCAGAGAGTGTAAACTTCAGCCAATACGCTCACCAGCAATAAATGCCGACTGATACCAGTGTTTGTTTTGGTGTGTTTTTTTATGTCAAGGTCATTTGGTGTGTAAAAGAGCACTTGCTGGCTCCACCTCATGGGTGGCAGAT
The DNA here is from genome assembly GCA_001698575.1 of Mola mola. Taxonomy (NCBI): domain Eukaryota; kingdom Metazoa; phylum Chordata; class Actinopteri; order Tetraodontiformes; family Molidae; genus Mola; species Mola mola. The sequence continues at coordinate 13,207,415 of KV751332.1, read as the reverse complement.
GAACTGCAGATCCAGCCGGTTCTGGCTATGCGATGGACCAAGGGATTGATTAGAAAATGACAAAAGTTGGACCTCCTTGTTTCAATTCTTTTTGGAGTTATGGCCTCTCAAAAAATGCTTTCTGGCCTTGACTGGCCTGATCTTGACCTTTGACCTTTGGCCACCAAAATCTAATCAGTTGTAAGTTGACCAAAAAAAATAAAGAAATCAAAACCAGTCAAGTATTTTTCGTGTAATCTTGCTGACAAACAAACCAACCAATCAGCGAACAGACACGGGTGAAAGCAGAACCTCCTCCAGGAGGTGAAAATGTTGCAGATGAGCTTGATTTACAGTTCTCCTCTCCTGGCAGCGCTGCCATCCTCGTTTTAACTGAACAAACATGTGATTTGGGAAATAAGGTAAAAATCTTTGTCGCTGAATAGGAGGGATATTGTCTTCATCCATTTGAAGAGTCCTAGGAGGGTAAAATCGTCAGAACGGTCTTTTCAAACGACTTTCTGGGTTTCTTTTTAACATGATCATCCTTGAGAAAAAGCAGTGGCTCTTTAACCCGACTGTTCAGTCTGCAGTAGTAAAAGCTGCAAATCCTCTTAAGAGAATCACTGGAAGATTTGGCAGAAAAAAAGTATTTAAAGGTCTGCTGTGTGAACTCTACATAAACCATGTGTAAATTCAGTCAGGTTCAATGCTTTTTTGCCTTAGTTTGGGGACTGATTAATCCGCATAATATGCCTTTAGCCCGTGTGCTTCTTAAAGTGGGGTCTGAAGAGGTACTGAGCTAGGCCCCAGGGATCATTTCTTTACACTATAATTCCTCCCATAACACAACACAACAGGGCTTGACTACTTCAGTCATGGGATTCATTCTGTAATTAAACATCTAAAATGAAATTCCTATCAATAAGAGGCCAAAGTTCTCTGTTTGAGAGCCACTGCTCTATGACGATTGGTGGACAATAACAAAAATCACGAGCTGTAAAAGCAAAATATAACACACATGCTTAATTTGAAAATATCTCTTTATATTTGGTTTAATGGACATAGATGCTAAGTTGACTCACCTCCAACACCTTTATATCGGTTGTGTTTGTTTCTGACAAATGGTTCTGGTGTGTTTTTCTGAGAAGTATGGATCCCCACACTGGCCGTACAATGAAATACAAAAGGATCAAGGCAGATTATACGTGGGCTTTACTATAAAACAGGGTCTGACAGCACAGCTGAGTGAGAAGAGTCGGGTTCCGGGTCCAGCCTGCAGCAGGACGAGGACAAGAACTCAGTGTGTGAAACAGACATTAACCTAAAGATGTTCTTCCTTAATACAGGAGGCAGAAAAAAATCGTTATATACAGTATGTTTATAGTTACTTAGTCAAAAAAACAAAAACTTTGAAAGTTTAGACCCTCAAAGTTCAAGAAATAGGTCGCAAAATACCAGAATTCTCCTTTAAGGAGGCGATTATATGAACCCACAGGCTGTATCCTTCAGATGCTGTGAATGCTAAATGAAGAGATTCATTTTACATCACATTAGCAATGGATAGCAGACAGAAATTGCAAAGTTTGCAATGATATTAATGGTCACTTAACTGTCTGACACAGCTGTCTAATAAGTTTCCCTCAAGCCACCATCAAGTCATTTAACAGGACACTTTTACACTCTGCAGACTAACGAGCTCAGTTATGATCACTGTCTCAAACATAAAAACGATTCGATTTTAATTCTACATATTTAATTCTGACAGCCCATGAGATCCACAATATGAAATTCAGGAACCTGCAGACATTTTCAACATTCTGATGCCCTTTTTTTAAGACTTAATTATACTAATCCCCTCCTGTGAACCGATGGTAAACGGCCTGATACAGAACTGAGGACACCTTGTCGGTAGTAAACAAATCTCGATAATATGGACACGCGAGGATGAAATAAAGAAACTCTGACGTTGTGAAGTCTAACTCCATTTCCAGTTGAAGGTCTCCCAT
>KV751332.1:13180452-13193613 GCA_001698575.1 Mola mola | reverse complement strand
GAAAATAGTTTGCCTTTTTACACGACAGCTATATGTACAGGTTATAATACAGAAGGGCAAAAATAGATGGCTGCTGATGTGTCAGCACTGACAGCCGAGACGATGGGATTGATTCGTGAAAGGCACGAGGATATGAGTCACTCTTTGATACATTTATAGAAAACCTGGGCATAACTCTGCGAATTGAAATCTGTGACAGACCGAGATGCTACACCAGGCGGACCCTGACTGATCCGTCCCTCAGTGGGAGACACGTCAGTGTCCGACTGCTGGTGGAGACGCTCACACCCAGCAGAACATTTCATCGGGCATATTAAAAACAGGAAGGACTGATGTAAACTGAGATTCAGCAGCATTCATGAGTCAATGCCCTCAACCGTAATTTATAAACGTGACCTCCCATCATTTCATACTTGTAAGAATACAAGTTTGTATAATTTACAGTATCACAAAATTATTAGTTTTTAACAAACACTGTACACTCTACAGGAAAGCACTTTCCTAAACCGAGGTTATCAATAAGTTACGCTGACTCCAGAGGTTCGGGGCAAAACATCTTAAATTACACAATTTAAAGACCAACTTTAAGTGGTCGTTCTCCATTTTGGAAATTTCCAAAAACCCCTTCATTTGTTCAGGAAGGATCACAAAATTTTACAAGTTAAAATCATGTGGTGCAACAAACAAGCAATGAAAAAAAAAAAAACAAAAAACAAAAAACAAAAACAACAGCGCTCTTAAAAGAGTACATCTAGAAAGCATAATAACAGACTGAAAGGCAAAACAAGTTATCCCAAACACACAAACAACACTAAGACCATTTAAATAACAACAGTTCTACCTCAAAAAGTGAGTTAGGTAATAAAAATAAAGTAGAATATAAACGAAGTGATGGATGCTCAACAGAGCTGCCAAGAACAAGTTTCACATGAAACTAAACAGGAACCTTTGTGAAAAGAAAGCAGCCTCTTCACAAGGAAGTTATGATAAAAAAAAAAGGTTGATTAAAGACAGATCTCTCCCCCCCCCGCGCTCCCAGGCGCCGCAGCGGACTCGACAGGAGGTGGACAGATGTTGATTCATCGTGCACTGACTGAGGTTCAAAGAAGCGCCGTTCCCTCGGTAACGCTGCGCGACTGAGCAGTTCTTTAAGTGTAAATGTCCTCAGATGTGTGAAACATTTCCGGGTGCAGCCTTGCAAAATGGTTCAAAGAAAAAGAGGCAGAGAAAAAGTGTGTGTAGTGTGTCTTTAGAGTAGCAGAGATTAAATTTCAACTCCTGCTGGGCCATAAATACAATATGTATCAACAGTGTGAGAACGGAAATATACATTGTCGGAGATTTGGGATTTGGATATTCAGTGATATGACAGAAGTGTTGTCTTTTCCTGGTTTTGATTGCTGAATTACAGTGAAAGGACGTCAACTTCTCTAATTATCAGCATAATTTCTGATGCATATTTATCAAAAATCTCATGTTAATAATTTGTCACAGTTACAGCAGTTTTCCCTTCAATAGTTTCAGCCTCCAGTGATAAAACGGCGACGTTCCGATTTGTTGAAGAGAACTATTGTGATGGCCACTGTGGACTGTGATGTTTTAGGATCCAAACCAATTTAATAAGGTTCGGTTTGATAAAAAAAAAAAAAAAAAACTAATTGAGTGTAAACACCATTTCAGCAGTCTAAAAACAAAAGACACACGACGCGCTCTATTTAAAAACATGTGACGGACTCCATTCTACTTTAAAACGCTGCCGTTCGGACGTACTGTGTGGCTGACCTCTGACCTCTGGGAGCGGGGGCACAAAGATGATAGTGTGCGTAAAAATGTGCTACTGACCGCTCACGTACAGGTGCAACAACACTAACATGCAAACTACCGGTGTTTCTCTGCTCAGATCCAAGTGCGTAGACAATCGTAAACTGACTGGCTCTGGCCATAAATCGGTTTTAGTAAAGTCTGTACGCCGGCTGCCGCGGCTACAGCAACAACTAATAACGGAGAGGAAACAGTGTAACATTCGTCCTGTTGGCAGCAGCTTTGTGTAAGTAAAATCTTCACTCTTGGTTAGTTGGTCCGTTTGCAGCGTGTTACAGGCCGATCCAAGGACAGACAGACAGATAAAAACAGACACTTGGGCCACAGTGTCTTCTCGTAAAGTGATAGAGCCTCCCAGTTAGAGGTAAGGTGTGTGTGTGTGTGTGTGTGTGTGTGTGTGTGTGTGTGTTTGTGGCGTTTGACTGCGTTCCAGGACAGCCTACACGTCAGCCTTTGGTTGGCGGTCCACCCAGGCCTCCAAGAAACGAGTGCAAATGCTCAGCAGCATCGGCCCGTATCAGGGGCTGCCCGCCTCCACGTCACTGTCGTCCGGGGCGCCCCTGTAAATGGGGCTCTTGGTCTGCAGCGTGGGCTCGTATTTGCGCGGGGACGAGCCTTTGGTGGACTCGCTGCTGTTCCTAATACCGTAGAAGAAGTAGATGGCGAAACCTGCAGGGGGGAGGAGCGAGGCAACAGCAAGTTATTACACGGTCACATGACAGTGAACATGCTGCAGTCAAGCTGGACTGACCGACGACCATCCAGACGGTGAAGCGGATCCACGTGCCCATGTCCAGCTGCATCATGAGGTAGATGTTGACGAACACACTGAAGAGGGGCAACCAGGGCAGCAGGGGGACCTTGAGAGGACAGAGACGTCGGTACATGTTAAACCCGCCGGCAGCGGCATCGTCTCGGCCGTGATGTGAGCGATCGATTGTTACCTTGAAGGTCAGAGCCTCTCTGCTCTCCGGCTGCCTCCAGATAATGATAACGCACATGATGCAGAGCAGACCCAGGATGACACAGGTCAGGATGACGGCGGCGTGGCCGTCCAGCAGCATCGGGAGACAGTTGGCCAGAACGATGCACAGGACGGTGATGAGAACAGCTGCAGGGGGGGCGGAGACACACGGGAGTTACTTATAATGATGGGAAAAATGTGCACGTTACCGGATCCATGTTTAGCCTCCTCCCGGGCACACTTACAGATGATGGCAGTGGTAGCGTAGACGATGGTCCCCGAGGTCTGCGTCGGCGTCTTCCCGCTCGGAGAGAAGAGCAGCTTGATGGAGAAGCTCTCTTCGAGCGGCCCATCATCCATCTCTTCGCCGCTGTCCCCTCCGCTCACGGCCACCTTCTCCCCTTCCACCAGCTCCACCAGCTTCTCCGTCTGACTGGAGGAATTCAGGGTTCCTGGCTGGTACCTGCGGAGGAAGAAAGGGGGATTAGACCAAATATTTTAAACGTTTTTGAAGCCGTTTCCATGGATCCTCGTGCTTGCAGAAGACAGAAGGTTTACCTGAGGATGAGGACGCAGATGGCCACTAAAGAGTAGGCCAACAGAGTGCCGATGGACATGAGGTCAACCAGAGCGGCCAGGTCAAACAGGAAGGCCATCAGAGCTGTAAGAGGAGATAAAACCAGATGTTTTTAAGAATCATTTCAGCTGCTACACGGCAGCAAACAAATGAAGACAATACACACGCGAGCAGGAGGAATAAAAGCGACAGAGGTGGCAAACGGACATGGCGAGCTCACCTGCAACAATGCCTGAAACAATGGTAGCCAGGAGCGGAGTCTTTGTGCGAGCGTTAATCCTGGACAGGATCCTGAACAGCAGCCCGTCCTCCGCCATGGCGTAGATGACGCGGGGCATCGGGAACATTGAGCCGAGGAGACTGGGAGAACACAAACAGTTAGCATTAATATTTGTATATTAGAATAGTTTCATGTAAAGGAGAGGAAAGTGTGCCCTTCCTGACCTGGTGGACAGAGCGCAGAGCGAGCCCACCGCCACGATGTATCTGGCGGGGGCCCAGCCGACGTGGGTGAAGGCCTCGGGCAGAGGACTCTGGGTGTCCAGCTGGTAGTATGGCATCATCATGGTGAGAGCAGCAGACACGCCGAAGTAGGCAAAGAAGCAGATGAGCAGCGAGGCCACAATGCCGATGGGTATGGACCGCATGGGGTTCTTCGCTTCCTCACCTGAGGACATGAAACCGATAGATGATTCGCTGATAACGAGCGTGAAACATGATGAAAACCCATCGAACAGGAAATGCCACTAAATAAAACAAACTCTTAGCTCACAGTCCGGTGCTTTTATTGATGTTTTATCTGTACAGATGATCTGTATGTAAGAGCTGCAATGATTTAACAGTCGATTGAGAAGGATTTTAATCCACAACTGTTGTCAGACAAGAATGTCAAACATTTGTTAGTTCCACTTTCTTAAATGTCAGGATTTGCAAGTATTCTTGGTTTTTCTGACAGTCTTTGGGTTTTTAACTCTTTGTTGGGGAAAAGACGCAATCTAAAAATGTCACTTTGTGCTGTGAAAAAATATGGTCGTTTGGTGACGCTCTATCAGCGTAAATATACGGAGAAAAGCATTATGGAACCACTTTTGTGAAGCCCTTGTTTATAGTGATCATCATGGAAAGCCACTCACTCGTAGTGGCGATGCAGTCAAACCCCACAAAGGCGTAGAAGCAGGTGGCGGCACCAGACAGGACTCCAGCCAGGCCAAACGGAACGAAGCCGCCCGCACCGAATTCCTTTTCAACTCTGAGTGGGGAGAGAGAGAGAGAGAGAGAGAGACGCTATCGATTAACATTCGCTGATGTGACGGTTCTGTCTTCTGACACACGAAGCCGTCAGCTACACACTGTAAAGGCCTGCTGCCATTGGTCTGGAATATGAAGTTGACGTAGTCCTCCTCCGTCAGGTTCCAGTTGGTCGTGTCGCCCTTGACGAAGCCGGAGATGATAATGAAGCTCAGAACCACCAAGTTGATGCCGGTGAAGATCTTATTCACCAGAGCCGACTCGTTCACGCCGAAGGCCAGCAGTCCTGGAAGATAGGAGGGAGAGGTCACTCTTCAGCAGCAGTGACAGCATGTCCCGCTGAGTGGGTGGATGTTTGTACTTCAGCACTTCAAACATTCAATCAGCAAGGCCAATCCAGAAATTAGTCCACTCTCACACCTGTTGAGCCTGTTGCTCGCATATGTGTGGCGTACAATCTACATGACATAATGACAATATTATGATACAGTAATGTATTACAATGCAATAAAATGTCATTACTACAAAACAAAACACGTTATTAGAATAAAAACTGTGTCTATACAACAGTGAAGAGTGAGGCCCCACACCCAGCAGCAAAATCAACACATGCCGGGCGTGCGCGGTAGCTGTTGTGTAAGTTTTTAAAAGGCGTTGCTGAGAGTCCATGCAGAATCACTGGTGCTTAAAATATTTTGCATGTGATTCATTAAAGTGAAGCGATGTTACAGATGCAGTTTGTAAGTCACAAGTTTAACAAAAAATGTGGGTGGCTCCTTCCTCAGAATGTCATTTCAAGACTTTAGAGGCAAATTTTTGAGATTGAGGTTATTGAGAAAAATAAAAAAAAATGCGTTAAATTCCTTCCAACGTCTAAGTGATGTTTAATGATAGAAGATAATGACTGATGGCTAACCTACCAGTGAGAAGAAGGATGAGAATGAGGGCAAACAGGTCAGGGTAATCTGCCAGCACACCCCCAGGCACCTTCATGGCCATAGATGCCTTAAAGAAGTTAGAAATTTTTTGCTCAACCAGGTTGTCGAAAGTGGAGCTCCATGCCCGGGCTACACTAGCCGTACCTAAAAAAAAAAAAACAAAAAAAGTCAGTGAAGTCAAAAAGAAAAGATCTTCCCATGCTTATCTCCTGGATTGGCAATGTATTAAAGCTGCAGAATGTTGCTCACCTATCACATAGGAAAGGATGAGGTTCCACCCTGTGATGAAAGCCCAGATTTCTCCGACCGTAACGTAACTGTAAAGGTACGCAGAGCCCGTTTTGGGGACACGCGCTCCGAACTCGGCGTAGCACAGGCCGGCCAGCATGGAGGACAGAGCGGCGATGAGGAAGCAGAGGACAATGGCCGGTCCTGCCTTGTCCCGAGCAACTTCGCCAGCGAGGACGTAGACGCCGGCCCCAAGCGTGGAGCCAACCCCCAAGGCGATGAGGTCCAGGGTGGACAGGCAGCGGGCGAATTGGGTCTCTTCGCTGTTAAAGTTCAAGGGCCTGCGGCGCAGCAGAGCTTTGCCAAAGTTTGAGAGCTTGTTGGCCATGTTTGCTGAGACGGTGTCTGGGTGCAGAATCTGGCGCCGTTTTAAATCCAGGTAATGTGGGCGTTTGACTGAACAGGGAGAAGAAGTGCTTCAAGCAGATGGGTCGGTAAACCAAGTCTTTTATTTCCAGTCTTTCAAGTGTAGATGTGGTGACTGAGGCAACAGTGAAGCACCTGGAGAACAGAAGTAGCAGCAATGTAGTCACTGTGTTTTGCAGCAGCAGATTAGAACCTATGATGAAACACAACAAGAAAACAAGGGAACCATTTAGTGACTGCCAAATCTTACACTTCCAACCGCTGTGGTTGGCACAGTGGGATTATACCATCTTTTCTTTCCAACACTTTCAATGAAAGCTGCAAGAAGCACAAGTTGCATAACTTTCTGCTCTGCAGCATATATCGTCTTGTCCGTCTCAGCGGGTTTAGATGCATTTAGGTGAACACAAACAGCATGAGAAAGGTTGAAATCATCTTTTAAGAAAAAAAAGGAACTACAGACAATGAAAACATATTTTCCTGCAGGAGAATATTAAGTACAGTTTATGCAACTTCCAGGAATTCATACCTCCGCCTCTGAGTGCACATCATGACACGCAGTGGGGCACAGAGAAAACTTGGGAGACAAAAGAAAACGCAAAGGCTCAAACATAATCTTAATTTTTGCCTCGACAAATAAACCTGTCCTGAAACCACACCCGTATCAAAACAAAAAGAACACCTACTTGGTTTGATACCGCTCCCTTACTGTGAAAATATGCACCGACTCTACAACTCATGTTGTTTTTTTTCAGATATTTCAGAGATAAAGGGCAACAGCGAGAAGCCTGGGAAAGCCTGGGGCTGTGAACCCACAGAATCGCTGGCTTTTGCAAGCCAAGTTCAACAAGGGAGGCGAGAACAACGCGAACCAGAGGCCCGATAAGGTGAAGCGGGTGCACTGGACAAAAAAAAAAAAAAAAAAGTGCACTGCATCCATAAAAACTCTTCAAAATGAGTTGAGAAGGATCCTCTGCATGATATGGTAAAAGATGCGATCGGTTGCAATAATACACAAGATTAATGGAAATGATCATTTCTGTTTCACAAGTTTTCAGAAAAGAGTTGTTAATGTAAGATTTTGAGAGGAGGGCATCTCTGCGGCACTATGGTGCTTTGTCGTCATGCTCATTTTTCGCAGCTTCTTACATTTTGGATTTTGCACTTAGCCATACTGCATTTACAACTGTGTGTCAATGAATTGTTGAAAGCCGAGTTTTACAAGTATCTGCAGTGTTTGCAAAACTCAAGGCCGTGAGGTGATGATGAGGACATGATTGTAGTACATTATCAATGCTTAAAAAAAAAAAAACTAACCACCTGCAAGAATTACGCAACATTTTACAACAGCAAGTTTGCAAACAAAAAGTTTGCCAAGTTCAGAAAATGGTGACGATAAGGAGCTAATAACACGCCACGGTTGTTTGCATAGCACATCAAATACCATACTTTATTCCCCACGTTTGTTCCAGGAGGCAGACTGGCTCTGCCATGGATCAATGACTCATGGACAGGCTTGATGCAAATCACTGAACACAAGTGCTACACATGAGGGAAGTGACACCATGTGTCCTACCTGTATGCAACCCCAAGAGTACTGCAAAACTAACCTGACCACACCTGAGAGAGAAAAATGTGATGCAGGCAAAACTTGCAGGCACACAAAACTTGTTTTGAAAATCCCTGGATAGTATGATTAAATCAAAAATAATAAGTAAATAAACAACGGTTGAGATTAACACACGAAAATGCCATAGGTTATGTCTATTTTCTCTTGATAGAAAGTAGGGTGTGGACTTTTTGCTTTCCTGATGTGAGGCACATTTTGAAGAGTTGTCATGGCAAAGATCAAAACATTGGACACCTGTCATTTAAACATTTCAAGTCTGTAATGGGATGTCTCACTGAGTGACAAAGTGACAGGACTGGTTCAGCTATGGGATAGCATTTCCCCACTGCCTATTGCCCTTGTATAAATTAATTGACGCAATCCACAAAAGTACATCATTAGGTGGCGTTATTGTATGCCTAATAAGTTATCTTGTGTTTTCAGGGTGCATTTACAAGAAATTTCTGTCCACTGAGCACACGTTCACATTATTGACGCCACCAGTTGAGGTCATATTCTTCTTTGAGATACTGACCAGAAGCAGATGAATAGTTTGTAATGCTTATGCAAAGTCATGTTTGTAAGGCCAAAGGTGAGGCAAGATTCTCCTTATCTGTAAATACTACACTATTTCTACAACTAACATTAATTAGGCACTGTCAATTGTGGAAAATGCAGAGTGACAGTTGAGTTTAAGACAAAACAGCTCTACTGTCCTGTAAAGGGAAACAAGCAGAGGCAATGCTGCACCTGTTCTAAAGCTATTAGTGAATGGACACATGATTCCTACTGTCAGCGCTGAGAAGATGGATATTTAAAGCCCATCAGCCACTTCACAGGCCAAGCAGCAAAGAGAAATGAAATGGACAGACCAATTGGTCAAGACCAGCGCAAGCGTGATTCTCTACATCTTGTGTCTGATTCTTGGTTTGTTGTCAGGTCTTTCGAGGTACTTACAGGCAGAGACAAAAAAGGAACGGGTGTGTTAGATATATCTCGCCACAAGCAGGAAGTATTACACAGATGGACAAAGACTACTCAAAATACGTTTAAAAATTTAAAGGGTACTTTGTGTCTTTATAACATCTATATAACAAGAGACATTAAAGGAAAGATGTGTCTGATGTTTTCGACTTAGTAGTCAGGTAAGTTTATGCAGAGGTTCAAAAGGAGCTTTAGATTATGTTATGCTGTACTTTCTGTCTGTCACATAATGTTTCAGTACAATGGCAATATTCTATTTATACCACAAAAATAACAACCAACTTATCAAAGCACCTCTAGTCATCCCATATCAAAAGAGAATGTCCTGCATAGTACAGTTAAGTGTTGGGAGAAAAAACACAGCCAAACAATGACATTAAAACAAGCACCCAATAATAAACTTCCAGTCCTCTGAAGGTTGATGGGAAACTGGTACAACCGCTCGGTGTGACATTCTAGTGGCGTTTTCCACTCGCACACCAGGAACTGAGATCTGAGAGTGTCAACATTGTGTCAATAAACATCTACTACTCCACTACTGTGCCCAGCTGGCTGTGATCTCCCCGGGGGGGGGGGTCACCCAGCACATACCTTCCACAAGCAACACAGACGTGCTCAACTGAAACTCTAAAGCTGCAAAAACAGGCAAAAAAAACTTCCCATCGGGACTGTAACTCATGGTTGAAAATGGGGAAAAACTGAAACTGAATATTAAATTGTTGGGAAAGTCTTTCATATCTGCAGACTAAGCTGTGGCTCAGTTGCCACCTTAAGCTCACAGAAATACAAAACTGCTTACTGTTTGACCTCACTCAGAGGGGGGAGGGTTGGTCTCATTAAAGAAAAGCTGAAGCCTCCATCACTTCAGCTTGTTGCTAATCTTTTCCTTGTGGTTTTCACGAGGGTGCCCGCTTGCGTAAGATGGAAAGATTTATGCCCGTTTGTGAGGTGTGGCTTCACAGAGGTGCCATCTGCACGCTCCACCGTGACACACATGAAAAGACTTGTTGGCTGCCTGTCTCCATTCTGAGCACACATTACTAGCAGACAAAGAATTTTTGTGCACACAAAGGAGAAAAGTTGAATTTTCTTTTTGTCTATACAGGGAAGAAAGAGGGCCAGACTTGGGCCAGAAGTACTCTGATTACGACAGACTTTGGTGATAACTGTCCAGTTACTTCATTCAGTGTTGTTGCAACTGCTGCCACAAACTCTAAGAGGATTATTGGGGGAAGTAACAAACCGGTTAACCTCATTATAGCTTGTTGCTGTTCCTCATTCCACCAATAAAAACAACACGTACTTTTGTTTTGAATGCCACGGCTGGTCACGGCAGCTGCGCGGCTCAATGGATGTATGGCCGGGTACCATATTATCAATCACAAAATAAAAAATCTGGTAAAACAACGACACAAAACCATATTCAAGAATGCACCGACGCCTACTGTTTATTTCTGTCGTGCGTTGTAGTACATAAAAATATCGCATGGGCATGTCAACAAGGTCAAAAATGTGATTTACATCAGAGGCTTTGTCCTGATAAATCTGCTGCAATTGTTATTGATTGTTATCAGGATAACTCAAAGAGTTATGGACAGATTTTGATGAAATTTCCAGGGGAGGTGGGAAATGACCAAAGGAACAATTAGTGTGGTGGTGATGTTGATCATAGTTTAGATACTGTCATGCTGTGACCTTTGTTCTTTCATGTCTTTTTCCTCTAATGGTGGTTTTCTTCTGGGTTTAAATCAGTAACTATTGGATACACGAAATCCAGATCAGGAGTCTCCATTTCATATTACTGTTATATTAATGTCAGTTGCAACTCTGTAGCGTAATCACTTAACTCACTGTTAATTACCCCATCCTGTAATTAGGATATTGAGGATAATAATAGTGTTGATGCTTAAAAAAAAAAAAAATCTAGACATCTGACCTTTTGTCTCTAAAGTAAAAATCGAAGTGCTATATATTCGTTTTGAAATGTGAATGAAAATCTAGTTTAAAGTTCACATTTACTAAAACCCTTACATTCTCGTGTAGGAGACATTGAACCCCCCTCCTAACCCCGGAGGGGAGAGGAGAGTTGGGTACCCGGAGTGCCGTCCTTTGTGGGGCCAGCAGCTGAACAAAGGGAGCAAGAAGTTCAGTGCCCCCTGATGCTACACATCCACCGAAGAGAGTAAATGACCTCACATAACCCTGCAGGGGACCTCACTGTGTGACTGTTTCCAGGTGATTGAAGCATGTCTTTTAAGTCAGAAATGTATACTTGTGTGTTTATACTAGCTATACTAAGGTTTCACATGAAGGGCATATGCATTACATATACAAGTTCGTTTTGGAAGGACCGACCGCCGAGACTGAACTGGAAGACCTCAGTCACCTGGCAGAAAACCACTCCCCTTGCCAAAACACTGCTGTGGCTGTGAAATGGAAGGTGACAAACCAACAAATCCCCCCCACTTTCCCATAACCGACCCCGTTAACACTAACGGACACGGGAGCGTAATCACAAATCTACACACATCTCGAGAAATACAACACGTCAGCTGGACACCTTCACGAGCCAACACAATACAAACTTTTTTTGGGTTTGACCCAGGCGCTTTGACGTCACTGCAGATCAAGTTTAGACTAAACCAGTTTTATTAGAATTAGATCCCAGTGACGGCTGTGCAGGATTGCTTTGGGATCCATACCTTTCCACTGACTCCAGAACATCAGCCCTTTTCCATAATAAATCATTCATGTGTCAACACTGGGGCTAAAATCATGGCGATGTGACTAAGGATTACAAGTTTTTAGCCCAGGGCATATCTGTGGCACTACATTTTTTTTCAAATAATCACAGCTTATTGGGATCGGGACATAGCCTAACTGATTTTGATTATTTTGCAGTTGTCTAGCTCTAGTAAACACAGATGTTGCCAGTGATAATATTTAATTAGGAGTTTGTTGCACCGAGGTCACGCGGACACTTGGTGCTGCTGCTGTGCATGTTGGTTCATCAGATATGCTTTGATAAACTAATTATTATTCAATGTCAACGTAACTACCATGAAAGAAAAGTTAACTATAACGAAAGTTTCATGGGAAAAAAAAGACAGATATAATCATATCAACGTTTATATCTAACATTAACACTCTGCTTCAGTTAATTTCTGAGCATTTAGCCTCTTTAAAGTACACTTTTTTTTTATTTGTCTAAAAAAAAAAAAAAATACTTGAAATCAAAGAATCATTTTAGTTCATCAAATTTGGGACCTCGTATTAATCAGATTCTCACTATATGAATGTGATAAGATTCTAACAAGAATATATATTTCAAAACTGAAAAACCAGCAGGTCAAACTCATCTTTATATATTTCACTGTGTTTTATCTCACTTATGACAAATGACTTAGACTCAAAAACAAGTGAACGGAGGTGCAGGGTCAGTCTGGCCAACCACGTCAACTGATAAATATCCACAAATCTTTTTTTTTTACCCATTAAAAATCTCAGCGCAAATACTACAGCTAATACACCCAGAAAACATGTACATGGTATTTTATCCTTGGAGAAAATGTGTTACAGCACATTAGATCTCCAGTCTTCCCGAATATTTAGTGTAACGCACCTTTATAGTGAGTATGATGCAATTTAACAGCACTGAAATGACCATGAGGCAGCAGCATTGCCAGAACAGAATTCAGCGTTTAGGGTCCTTTTCTCTGCCACGACTGAAGTATTGATCTAAAAAACAAAAACAAAACTAACGTGTCATGTGGACAAAAATCACCGCCGACTCGAATCTCACTCGTGACCCTCGGCTGCTCCCGTGTTCACCACAAGACTTTCTCACCAGTTCACCAAATTTGGAGGAACATTCAAGTCGGCTGATGCAACACGAGCACGGTGAGCACGTTGTCCGGAAGGACGGCTCCATTCGATGTCACTGGCCGGTGTTCCGCTAACAAACCTGATCAAAACACCGCGTTACCGGACACGGAAAAACAATCCGTACTCACAGGCGTCGCTGACCGGACCGGGTGGGTTCCGTCCGTCGGGGACGGAGAACGACAGCTAGCTACGTGGCTCTGCGCGGCTCTCGCGTGCTGCCTGTGGTGCCTTCACGACGTTATATCCATAACAGAGACACACGCACACATCCGGAACTCATGCCCCCACTGCTTGTACCGAGGACGGTTTTAAAGACAGCGATGATGGACGCTGTCTATACAATTTCACTTTCTCACTCAATATTGCGCCGGTAATTTTTTGCTACGTGATGTTATATCATGCAACTCCAAATAACGTACCATTATGTGCTTTAGTGAATGTATATTTTGCATCAATAAAGCGTTTACGTTCATATATAAAC
>KV751332.1:13157956-13171241 GCA_001698575.1 Mola mola | reverse complement strand
CATTTCATTCATATCTTAAACATTTAATTTATTTTAGTTTAACATTTTTGTACAGTTATTCATTTTTAATTGTGAAACTCCCAGTGAAGTTTACTGTTTCAGTACTTTGTTAATATTTTGGACAATAAAGGCTTTTGTCACATATCTTTTCAACAAGTGTTTGATAACTGCATTCGAGGGATCAGTGCAATAAACGTGTGTGTATATCTGTTCTGCCTGTGTATCTATCCACTGAGAATAAGTATATGAGATTGATACAGGCTGATATGTTAGTATCGGATTTTTTTCCCTCCCTAACATTGGTATTGTTATCAGCTCCAAAAATCTAATATCAGTCGGGCTCTAGTAATGAACTTATAGAGAGCCCGACTGATGATGCACAGTCATGTAAAGTGGATTAACACACTTAACTCATTACAAAACTAGCATTTTTATTTCTAAGTAATCCTTCTGCAAATTACGCTATTTTTTGCAAATTATGCTATTACGCAACTCATACCACTTTATAACACAGCAATAACACAATAATGATCAGTCTGCTTAATTCTGACACTTGTCGTTATTGCTCACTCACCTTACTGTCTCTTTCCAGCTCAGTCTTTAACCACTCAAAGTCACTGTATCTTCTTCTCACACAGGAATCCTTCAGTTTGAAAATGGGAAGGTTTGTCTGCACACACAGCAACAACAACAACAACAAAGACAGCCATTGATTTATTCTTAATTCAATCATCTGCACATTGATTAAAGTACTAGAAAGCTTGATGGAAAATCAATAGCTATCATTGAAATGCTGTTGTTTCAATGATGAAATATCAACTGACATTTCACTAACTGTGACTAAGTTTTAATATAGATGTTAAGCGGTAGAAAATGGATGGATGGATGGATGTTATTATTGTAAACTTTATGATTTAAAGGTTGAAGGTCAGTCACGTGCTCACTCTTTCTGGTGAACCCTATCTCGTCTCATCTCGTGAACTGAGTGTACTGTCACACACCTAAAAAAAGGTGTGGTGGAAAAAAAAAACAAACAAGTATCTCCTAAGCTGATCTTACTTACTGGAGACTGACTGTTTGGATCGAAGGATTTCAACACATGCGTGTCATCAACACATATCCAGAAATGTCCAACCAAAAGCCCAAATCCAAAAAAGGTATCACACATAACCATTTAGGATGATTTCGAAATGCAAAAAAAAAAAATGCAGTTGCATAAAAAGGGTGACAGCTGATTTAAGTGATCCCATCATAGCAGATGTCTTCTTGTGCCAGAGGATGGGTGACACTTTGATGCAACTTTCCCATGACTCACCGTTGTAATGGAGAATAGAAAGTAAAAAACAATGCTTTCCAGGGATGTTGGGCTGGGAGGTTTGTCAGTTTGGCCCTCAGCACTATTTGGACATGCAAATAAACATACATCATGTTTAAAAAGTTAAAGCCAACTTTGATCCCAGAAACTGTTGGACCGCACAACATGTTGTGTTGTGTTGAAAGAAGAAGCCAAATTTTAATGTCTCTTTTAGTTTTAGTTATTACGCAACTGTTTGAACGATCTTCCTGAAAGTGCTGCCTTGAATTTAGCTGTGTCAGGGAATTCAAAAACCTCACTTTTACGAGCTTATGCTAACTGCCAGCCTCATAAACTGGGAAGTTACATTTCTTAATGCTCTTACAGGTTAAGTTTACAATTTCAATAATTACAATTAAAAAAAGAGCTAACATAATTGTGCTACAGTCAACCAATGACGTTTTTAGAATTATTTACCTACATAACGTTGTACCTATATCAACTTTATATGTGTGTCCAACATTTTTTGTAAATTTATGTTGCAAACTTAAATAAAGCAATGTTTAAATTAAGTTACTTTATTGACAGGTAAAGTCTGCTTTCAAGATAGCATAACTAGCTAGCTACGTTATAGTTAGCTTCATTTGGCTGCTTTAACTTTATTAAATTACAATATTAAACCTAATAAGGAAACGTGGTTTAAAAAAATGAAATATGCTACCACCGCTTTCGCGGGGGGGGGAAAAATCTGGTTAAAACAATTTCTAATCTGACAGGCCAGCCTCCTTAAGTAACTACATAAACTAGGCCGCTGACAATCCCCGGTCATCGATTTCTACTGAGGCGGCATCTCGAAGCGCTCCAAGCGCCTTGCGTCAGCGTCACCACCCCGCCGTTCCTTCGACACAGCGGCTAAACATGCTAACTGTGGCACAAACACAGCAATTACCGGTCAAGTTACCGAAATGAAATTAAATCTAACGCCGCCACGAGGTGTTTCGTCGTGCAGTTAGAACACCTACCCGCATACGAACTTCGTAAACTGTGTAGCGGTTCCGTCCAACACCGATGATTTGTGGGTTAAAAACGTCTATTTCCAAGAAATTGCTGGGAGGGCCGTAAGCATCCGCCAGCTCCTGGGGCTTCGAAATCAACCGGCGAGTGTCGGCCACCTCTGACATTTTGTCGGCCTGTTTTTTTCCCCTCCTTTTTTCGGACGACCAAAGGCAAGTTAGTGACTAATTGCACATTAAAAATCTTAGAAAGTCATCTGAGGAGCTGAGCTGAGCGCGACAGCGGACCGGTTCAGCTAAGGAAGTAGCTGACTCGTATCGCTGTGTTCTCGCGGGGGCCAGCCGCCCTGCGCCCTTCACGTCCCCAATCTCAGAAATGCTTCGGCTCAGTTCCGCTCCCTCTGACGGACAACCGGATGGCATGACAGGGAGCAGCCTGCCCCGTAACCTTCAGCTCAACATATACAACATTTCAGCCACGTTTTGTGTATTTATTCAGCAAAAACAAATATGGCAATAATGCTGTGATCATGTGATGTCAGAAGGTCGGACTTTCCGAGTTGGGAAGTTTTTTCCGACTTCGTTTTGGGTTTTT
Source organism: Mola mola (assembly GCA_001698575.1). Taxonomy (NCBI): domain Eukaryota; kingdom Metazoa; phylum Chordata; class Actinopteri; order Tetraodontiformes; family Molidae; genus Mola; species Mola mola. Next base: position 13,168,339 of record KV751332.1, on the reverse strand, counting down.
TTCCCCACCTCCTACTGATTATTTATTAATAAATGTTCATAAATGTTTCTAAATTTTATTGACAGGGGAATAAAAGATAATGAAGAGGATGGGCAACATTCACTCCCAGAGAGAACGAATTTGTGTGATTGTTTCTGAGATGAAGTGGGAACATCATAGACCCTTCAAGAGTTGAAGGGTTGACGTGGCCGATAGCTCTTCATGATATAGGTGATTAACATTATCACCATGTGTCGCATTACGTGTGACCCAAAATGATTTAAAAGAAAATATTCAATCATGGGCATTGTAAGAAATTAAAATGTGGGTGGGTCCTCACTACACCAAACACAATTAAATTACTGAGCAAATTAAATACAGCAAATCCAAACCTCTTTGGCGCCTTCTGGGCAGCCGATGGGACATAAATCTGACGATTTATGGTTGCAATTGTTGTCTGGCAATAGGAAAAGAAATTCAGTTGCATAATTGGCTATTTGAACTTGGTCGTAATAGTGATATTGCTTTAAAAATAAACACCATGGATTCATATTCTCCAGCTTCTTACCTTACAGAATTTTGATTTCAGGCCATGTGGTTAAGGAGTTAAGGTTCTTGAATTATGTGGATCATGTTATTTTAAGTGTTTTTCCTCAAATAAGGGAACGTTGACAACTAATTCAGAGGATGCATGCATGTAATATAGCAAATAAATTCAAATCCAACCCAAAGAACCTCAAAATCTCACAAAATTATGCTGTGTTTCATAGCTTTATTAATGCATAAAAAATTATTTACTAATGTGTTCAAAATCGGTTAGTTCTTAACAGATTAACAGACTGTAAAAACTCCCCTCTTCTAAATAATGCAGTTAAGAATATAATAGTCTATTAATGCATGATAATCACTTCTCACTCAAATATGTTTTCTTTAAGGTTTGACAAGCTTTTCTTTAACCACTAGTGAAGCACTGTTTCACAGTTTATGAACCATTAAGAGCTGTTGGACAGTTGTTATGTTTTTGTCTCACCCATTTACAATAAAAGTGCTTCTTATCAGGAGCAGCACTGAAATCTAATGAGCGCATCTTTGGCCTGTTTTCCTCCCTCCCACCACGAGTCATGAAATTCCATCCAGCAGTTTTTGTGTAATCCTGCAATCAAACAGCCGACCATTAAAGGCGTGAAAACAAAAGCCTCCGAGGCGTTTCGACCTAAATGTCGGTCTGTTATTGATGGAAATGTCTTTTTACAACAAGTTTTCCTAAAACAGTAAAAGAAAAATAACAAATGATATCAAAAATACTTCAAATTTCTGCTTGAATTATGAAATATACCTTTATTAGAATGAATATTGTATAATTATGCACATGGAACTCATTCATTTCATAAAATGTTTACAACCCTGATTCAAAAAAAGTTTCTATTCTGTATAAAAAAGTGAATGTGAAATTTGCTCAACCTCTTTGCTTTACCTCATTCCGCAGGTAAACTGGTGAATTATAACAGTTGACAATATGGGATGTCCTCAACACGTCTGTTTGTATTGATATTATCACTACATGTCCTCAGAAATGGTTTGTAAGACTAATGTTGGTGAGCAGTTTTTGTGCAGGTGAATGATTTTTGTTGTTGTCTGCACAGCGCTGCAGCATGTTTGGAATCAGGGTTGCACACAATGTTCAGAATATGAAAAGTGATACATCTATTAGTTCCATATTGCCAAGCTCAAAGGAAGTAGAATCATAAAAAAAAAAATCTAAACTGCGGATAAAGAAAATTAACCCGACTGAAGCAAGAAATTAAAGCAAAAGTCATTTTACTATTTAAGCATACTGTAGGGATATTATATTCTCTCACGCACGCTTACATATTTATATCGGTGCGTCTTAAGTAAATGAGCTGAACGTTCAACACATTCTTTCAGTTATGAGCCACAGTGATGAAGCTCCTTCGTGTGGAATGCAGAACTTGTTTCTAAGAATTTAAAGGAACTGGATGTTTTAAATGACCTTCGTCCGATTTGTATGTATTCTCTTGTTGTTAAAGTGAAAAACTCTGTCATACATTAAATGGCCTGACCTCGATGGTTCACGTTCAGGTGTTTTATTTGAAAAAGTAGGCCTGGACTGGACTGAATCACCTCCTAAACAGGAGTCTGCTCTGCCTCCTCACATGTGGCCACGACTGTTGAGGAGCTGCTGAGGCTCTCGCAATCGGCCTGGGAGACGGGGCAGTACTCGCGGACGGGACAGGCGCGCTCATTGTAGTTGGGGTTGAAACTCTCCTTCAGCCCTTTGGAGATTTGAAGCCAATCCTTTATTAAAAAGAAAAAAAAATGCATGAGTGGATCCCCCTGATTGTGAATGCAGACTGAAATTACACCAAGTGGAATAACTTGTGATTATTATCATTATTATTATTATTTGCTTTTAAAGCATCATTCTAAAGTGTAATTTTCATTTTTATCCCAAACTTGCCAGTCAAAGTTCCTTCAGCTGTACCCCATTTGTTTCCCAGAGTTGATTAGCAAATGTTAGCATGACAGGGCTACACTAAGATGGTGAAATACATTTTCATTAGCATGTTAGCATTTGTACCTAAATTATAGATTTTAGAAGCAATAACTATTCTTTGTAATAGTATATTTGCTGTCTAACTTTCAGGTAAGTCTCTGCTGGCTGTTGCTGAGTCTCAACTCCGAACTAAAGGTGTCTGAGGTTTTGCCTTGAGGGCCCCTCAGCAGTGGAACTCACTGCCTCTGAAACTTGCAGAGCAGTGGCATTTTTTAAAAACACTTCTTGAAATATATCATTACAGAAAATCCCTTCAGTAATTTTATTTCTTAATCTACATGAATCTATTGGCATGTCTCGTTTTGTTGACATTTTATTACCATCAGGGGCCCTCCCTATAAGCCAGCTAAGCTGCTGGCGACAGTTTCATGCGTCATATGTTAAACTGACTGAACAATTTGCCTGTTTTCTGACCTGGCAACAGGTATTTATCATGGGGCAAGCAAGGATCATCATGTTTGTTTAACCCAAACTGGCCCATAGCTGGAGTCCCCCATCTGGGTCACTGAGTGACTCTCGGTTTATGAGTTGTTGAAGATGTTAAAAACATTTAGCCATAAGACCAAAGCTGTATGTTGGATCATCCTCTAAACATTTTAATTAAAACTTTAAATCAAAGTAGTCCTACTTTGAATCAGGTTAACAAATTAACCGTTACAAACCTTTGAGGACATATTTACCCCATAAACCATAATTGCATTCTTTAAGCCTGAAATTTTACAAATTTTCCTACATAGGTATTATTTTTTGCAGGGTGAGGGTTATAACTGTATGTGGCATATTGCTCTGCAGATAATGGCCTCCCAAAACTTAATCCTGCTCGGGGCCCACAGATGTCCAGGACCACCCTTGGAAGATGCACATTGTCGGCACTTCTAGGTTTGTGTTGAAAACTGTGGTATAAATGAAGTTGTACTATTATTATTATTTGTATGTGATGCGAGCTGTTACTTTGATGACCGAAGCCCAGCGCGACATACACAAGCACGACTACAACTGCGGTCTTGTCATCCAAACTGTGTTGTAAAACCCCCAAATAACCTAAAAATCATACTTCAGTAAAAGTAAAAACAATAAAATATTACTTAGGTAAAGGTAAAAGTCACTTGTACCCGGTGTACTTTTATTACTTTCACTGTCTTGTGTTTCTGCATGATTAACACAAATGAGTTGAGTGTCTTCTTTCTTTCTTTTTTTTTTTTTAGTGGTAAAAAAAGAGTTTTGTTGTTCCTAAAAGATGGGGATGTAAATAGGGGTCTTATCATTAAATAGGTCTAATGTTTCATTACTATTCTACTATTCTATTACAGTGATAGAGGTAGATTGTTTTGCTTTGTTTAAAGTTTTAGTTTAAATACTTTATTCTTGCACTTATGAGGATATGGACACCTTTTTGGGGTTGGGGTGTGTAAAATACAACAGCAAAAAGTATTTTTTTTCTGAATGTATATTGTGAATATAGGCACTACAATTCCATTTTGTTTTATTTGTATTTGCCTTTCTTTTAACATGTAAATACATATCTGTTTTGTTTATTTCTATTTTGATTATAAAAGATTTAAAGAGATATTTGGGTGAAAGGATTAAAGTATCTGAAATTGAAGGTACACAAGAATCAAAAGTGCATTTCTGGCAATAAATGTACTTAAGTATGAAAATGACAATAACAAACATATTTGCATTTTAAAACTGTATTGATTGTAGTGGAGTTAGGAAAAAAAAATCTGCCTCAGAACACAGTGGAGTGGCAGAAGATGAAAATAAAAGCTTAAGCACAGTCCTGCAGTAATCTTACATTACATTACTGCATTTATCTCCAACAATTGCAGCCAATATAAAGGAACACACGCTTTTTGTGTTTCAGGGGAGAGTTTCGGCGAGAAACCAACCTGCATGTCGTGAGAGATGAGCGACGGCTTGGGAACCACAGGCAGGAAGATGATTCTGACTCTGTGTGGGAGGCAGACACACGATCAACAACAGCTCATAACCTCTGTTTCCTGCTGCTTGACCAGATTAGGGACTGAAGGTGTCGCACTCATTTTTTTTTCTTGTCTAAAAGGCTCCTGTACTAAAATTTACTCGCATAAAATTTATCACGGGAAAATAAAAATATCAAGATATCCCCATCTAGATTTTCAAAATGATTAAAAGTGCGTTAAAAACAAATGATAACAGTTTCAGCTAAATGTTAATGTATGTTGCCAGATTATAACTTGATTGGATTAAATATGGTCTAACCCACCTTTCATGGTGCAGCAACATTAGGGCCAAGAAGATGAAGGTGAAAGCCCCCACCACATAGAGGACTGTGGTCCACACAGACATCGAACCATTAGTCTGCATAGTATCTGGAAGGGAGAGGTGAGCTGTACTTATTTCATAATCCGATAAAACAAACTTTGCTCTGATGTTTATTCATGTGCTATTTGGTGAAAAAGTCCAGAATTTATTGGAGGTCAAAAAAACCAAGTGCAAATTTAAAGGGGGTCACCTGAGGTTTTTACTGCTCTGTTACCAATACTATACAATAACTGTCCGAATATCAAGCCCTCATGTTGGAATTCTTACATCTTCCACAGCAGAAACTAGATTTTAATTGTAATAATTGCATATTAACAATATAGCGACACTCATGCTAGTAGCAGCAGTGAAGGGCGATTATTTAAAGGAGTCTTAGCTTGCTTCTGAGTCATCCCTGCAGCCAGGGGGCGGTAGAGTGAGGCAGTGATTGGGCTACTGAGATTGTAATGTGAGCACTGGCCTTATTTTTTTAGCTCTCCGAGGTTGGGATTGGGAAGGCCGATTATGTGTTATAACTCTGCAGAGTTAATTATGTTTAGATGGTCCTCCCTCCCCCGGCTCGGATACGGTGCGGATGAACTATTCAGGTTTTCTGAATCAGAAACCCTCAGAAGTGATCCCAGTCTGGCTCTCTTCATCAAAACACAGCACTCGTGCAATGTTGGATGCCACCATGGTCATCCATAATTCTACTGCTGTGGTCTCTCTTAGTTTCCAGGAGAAGTCTGGGATTTCAAAATGAAAACCCTGCTTTTTTTCCCCCCAGTTTGCGGTTCTACCTGTGCTGTTGTTGGATCCCCAGAACACAGATTCACTCCATTCGCTCCACATAGAGCCTCCGCACATGTCCCCCAATTTACTCTGCACCTGTAGCTCATAGAGGGAGTTTTTGGAGGGCAGGTTGATGCAGTAACTCTGCATCCCGACACTTCTTGAGAAATTCTGCGGACGATGAGGCAGGAAGAGTTAAAACAGCGGACAGGAGACAAAGACAGGCAAGAGATGGAGCGATTGACATGTCTCTTTAGTTGTTGCCTACTTCCCAATCCCTGTTATTGGTCCTGTAGCGAATTTTGCTCTCCACACATTTTGGAGCAGTCTGGTTCCAGTAACACCACAGGTTGGAGTCCGACTCCATCTTCACCCTCACGTTGGTGGGTGGATATAACTTGCCTGGAGACAGTGTACAATGTGAGGGCAGATAGCCTGTTTTTTTCTTATCAACATATTAGCAGTGGCTTTCCTTCGCTGGTGTTAATGCTGCACCTGATCATAAAAAGCTTACCTTTCGATTTAAGCTGATGATCCTTCAGAAAAGTGTTGTTGCCGTGCACCAGTTCGGTTTTAAATGTGCGAAACCTGTTGCTTCTATTCGACATGGGCTGCTTACATCCAATCCTTATGTTGTTCTCTGTCAGATACATGGGGCACTCCATTCTCTTCTCTTTTGAAAACCTGAGTAGAGATCACTACTTAGTCATTGAAATGCAGTACAGCAAATGATTGAAGTGTAGTGGATCACTTACAAGTTGTTTAATAGGCAATATCACAGGGCACACATCTCATTAGCCTGAAAAACTAATTTCATACATTACCAAGTTTTACTGCTTGGTAACAATTTACAATCGGGTACATTAATTATGCAGTAACAAGCATTTACTAACATTCAATTAATGTGTGGCGGCATCACTAACAGTCCTCATATTAACTAAGGTTCTTACTTATTCAGCATATATCCATACTATTAACATTAGTTAAAACAGTAAATATCAGTTAAATGATGCGACGAGAAACATTTTGACATGGACAAAAATCTAAACCTAACCTTAACATGAAATAAACATTTATTAATGCTCTTTCCAACCTTGACTTTTAAGTTTAAAACATATCCCTTACGCATAAGAGCACTGACATTTTGATTTGTTTCCTCCTTGTTTCTCTCCTCGGTTTACCTTTATGTGTTTAATCAGCGTCCTGTTATCTATTGAAAGCTCACGTGTCCAGTTTTCTCCACCCTCCTGTATTTAATGTGCTCCCTTTGGAACATTGTTACGAGTCTTTTGTGCCAGTGCTCTTCCCTCATGTTTTTTTTAGATGAGGCTTCCTGCGTGTTGGATGTACTTGACACTTCCAGATTGTTTTCTTGTGGTTTTGGACTGATTTCCCGGTATGATCCTTGCCTGCTCTACTGCTGTGACTTTTGATTTACCACAATAAACTCCACTCTACTGCCAGTTCTCTCTGTCACTCTCTCCCGCGTCTGCATTTGGGCCCAAACCCTGTTAATTCTGTCTCTGACGATGTCACCGGTAGCAGTACACATGCAGCGATCTACTGGGGATTTTAAACACCTCTAGTTTTTGGCCTTGGTCTCTTTTGACTATTTTTCAATAATTCTGATTTTGCTGTCATATAGTAGATCAAAATGTTTGTCATGCTCATTTTTGGTTTGGTTTTTACAAACGCAGCTATATTGACCTCAAAATACAAAAAAGCAATGCTTTTTTCACTATCCAAAAACACAAACACTTCGAGGCAACAGTATGACAAGCAACAAAGGAAATATTTAGATGAATGCAGTATCTTCCCCATCTCATGGTGCATACTTTTATCCATGTGTAAATATATAATCCTTAACAAAATGTCTTATCTGTCATCATCATATTCTCCAGTTTCGTTTCGTCCCTCAACACCCAGCAGAAACTGGAACAGAGTTTGGAATGAAAGTTTCCAGAAGCTGACATCAGCGCTCTGCGTGCTTCTGTTTCTATGCTGTGACAGCTTATCGATTGCCATAATCAGTGACTTTTTGGATCAAAACAAATACCCTAAATGCTGCTTTGTCCAGTTTAAGGGTAAAATTAAAGGATTATGTCCTTTGAATTCGGTCTAATTCTTAAATTCTTTTCACAGTTTGGTAAACCAATGAGCTCAGAGGATGTGTTTTGTGGTGCGAGTTTGTTACGGTTTACGACCAATCACGAACCAGCCGTAGAAGATGTAGTTGACCTCTGGAGTCCCCTGCCTGTTCCAATGACAGTGGACGTATTGCAGATGCATAACCAAACAGTCCACATCTGTCACAGGAAGAGCAGAGTTGATACCAAAATTATGAGTGAAGAAAATGACAGTAGAATCATACGTGTATGTAGACACATAGCCCGCACACCAACGCAACACAAACAACGAGGAAATGGCAGCACATCGACATCAAAGGGAATTTACAGAAAATTTCCTATAGTGCATTTGAGTTTCATAATAAAACCGCTGGCCGTATCATATTTCACATCAGATCTAATCTCCTTTTTTAGCTGAATTTTTTTTATACTTTCAAAAATATCATTAAAAAACAGTTACATAGTATAGATTTTGTTTATTATCAATTGCTAACTAACATTGTAGATATAAAAATAAGGGGAACAAGAAATCGGAACCAAACGTAAATCAATGTGATCAGTGCTGCCGAATTGCCCTCAAACGGCTCAAACACATCAAAATAAGAGTTATCTTTCATATTATTGTTTTAACATAATATAGACATTTGAATTAGTTGGCTTTAAAAAGTACTTACCGAGTGGTTCTTTGGCAAACACATTGCCGCTCAGACAAAGAAGCAGAAGCAGCCACATTGGCATTGTGGAACAAGAAGAGGAAGCGTGTCTACCCCTACATATGAGTATGAATGTGCCTCGTGATTCGTTTCCTCGTTATATTCTTGCCTATCGTAGATGTGTTTCCTGTCAACGGAAGTTGACAAGATAGTAAGCTGTAAATCAGCAAACCTGCAGTCGGTTTATTTAGTTGGCTGTAGCTGAATTTACTTTACAACTTAACTTAACTTCCAAGCATGTAGTTTTACCAGAGAAAATAAAGTGGATTCGGTGATGAGTAACACATCCAACCTACAACATTAACTTGTGCAATTATAGTTAATTATTAGAAAGAGGGCGCCTAATATAAATTGTAGTAATAAAGTGCGAGTTAGCACTGATGTAGCATAAAATGTTGTCTTACTTCCCTTGAAAATCTGTCACATACTGGAGCATTTCTTCAAAATATACAGTAATATAACAATCCCTCTGTATTTGAGTGAAATTTTGATTTTCTTGATCGGTATTGTGAGTATTTTTGTTTGTTACAGAATGCGTACAAAAGTTTTTTTTTAAAATTGAAATCAAAGTGGGTGCATGTATGGACATATCATCTGTGTCCATACATGCACCCACTCAGGGTTGACACATCTGGCCAATCAGACAGGACTCAGAGGACAAACTTCAGCACTCCTGAGTATTTGCTTTCAGTGAATTCTTCAGAGAGGAAAAAGGAGTTTTGATTTTATTTGTGACTCTGGGACTTCACACTCTCATTTGTGACAGTTGGCTTATCTAAGTTTATTTATGAGGAGAAAATCACCCCAGTAGCTTTGTCTTTAACTCCCAAACTTATTTTTTAATGTCGGTCAGACGTTCCTGTAATGCTCACACACAGTGTTGGCTTCTGGTGCCATCCATGTCTGGTTTTGGCTCTCCCACAGAGGTATATACATATATATATATTCATATAGCCTTCAGTGTGGTGTGAATGCAAAGATATTTAGTACCGCGAGCCTTTATGATCAGCATTAATATCAATTTTGCAGTTTCAGATTAAATTTTCTAAATATATTTCCAAAAGTATCATTCTATACATATCTCTTGTAATTTTTGGTAAAAGCATAACATACTTCAGATTTTTTCTACTAAAAAAACAGAAAAAAAAGAGCGGAAAAAGAGCAGTACAACCATACACACACACACACACACACACGCTGTTCATTTCAGTGTTCTTCTGACAGGTGCAAAACCCACAAAAAACAAAATTTGGAACGGCGCACCCAGACCTACATTAATGATATGACCTTTCTGTCATGCACAACATAGACTCCAGTCCTTGTTTGAAGGGTAGACACGATGCTGATTGGGATCCATTGACAACAATGTTTATGTTCAAGACAGGAACAGTTTGCACTTATACCTAATACAAAAAGAAACAACAAAGTTGTACCTCAGAGTAAAATTCAATCAAAAATCAAAACCTTAGATATATACGAGGGTACTTAGAACAATTTAAGTTGATTCACAGGCAGACCAAGACTGTCTTAAAAGGCATTTTCATTGGCTTCCTCAAACCAGCTTCCCAACACAACAACAACAACAACTTCCCAACACAAATTCCAGTATAATACAGGTGAAACAATACTACTGTGTCTTGTGTTTACTGTGTCATCTGCACGGTGCAACCTACTCTTTAAAGTCAGGTAGAGAAAAAAAAAATGATATGGCATGTCCGTTAATTCACAAAGAGCTAAAACGTATAAACTTTCAAAAGCGAGATAAGCTTTGCAACATTTGTTAGACTTTCTGCCAATTAACTCAGAGGGAAGGAGGGCCTGGGATGATGATGTGAGGAGGCCTAACAAACTTTTGGTGGAATCATTTAATTATTTTTTTTTTTTTTTTTTTTTTGCAAACATGTGTTTTGTTATT
>KV751332.1:13146230-13156628 GCA_001698575.1 Mola mola | reverse complement strand
CAACGCGATGGACAACGTCGCGACGGAGAGGCTGGCTGAGGAGAGCCACCGACAGGACAGTGCCAATCTGCTAATTTTCATAATGCTCTTAACGCTCACCATTCTGACAATATGGCTGTTCAAACACCGGCGGTTCAGGTTCCTGCACGAAACGGGACTGGCCATGATCTACGGTAAGGCCACCGACGTTAGCTAACGATAATGTCACTCAGTGAACTTAGCGCCGCTGTTAGCAGGCTGCGATGCCCTCATCTAGTCAAACTTAGCATTAAGCTAACCTGGCGGTTTGTTCTGTCCACAGAGGAGTCTGCTTGTTTGTAATCATACTGTCACCGAGCGGGCTTTTCACGCTCACAGGGGATATTATGTAAAGGTACCGTCTTCGGCCGCTGATAGGCTTCTGTCCTGATTAGATTGTATGGCGATACTCGGGTCTCGATTCGATTTGTATTGATTCTTCAAGTCTTGTGATTTGGAAATACTGATTATTGCAATTTTGTCAAGGAAAAACAAGAACTAAAATCATCATAATAAAATCTGTTTAGCACTTTTTAAAACGGATTGTTATAAAGTGCTTTACATCTAGAACATGCTCATGCCCACTGAGTTAGTGCATTAGACAATTCATTCATTCATTCACCACTGCTTATCCTGTTAGGGGTCGTGGGGTGGGGGGTTTGGAGCCTATCCCAGCATCATCAGGTGAAGGTGGGGAACACTGTGGACAAGTCATTATTTAATCGCTGGGCTGACATATAGAGACGAACAACCATCCACACTCACATTCACACCTACGGGCAATTTGGAGTGACCAATTAACCTAACCCCCAGTTTGCATGTGTTTGGACTGTGGGAGGAAGCCCGCGTAGCCGGAGAGAACCCACGAAGGCATAGGGAGAATATGCAAACTCCTGACCTGGGAATCCGCCTTACACCTTCTTGCTGTAAGGTGACAGTGCTAACCACCGCACCACTGTGCCGCCCACAATAGAAAAATAAGAAGATAAATAAAATTAGAGTGATTCTTTCAGGGGAGACACAGCTGTGCAAGAAGGTCTTGGGTTCGATTCCCGGCTGGGTCAGAGCGTTTTTGTGCAGAGTTTGCATGTTATTTGGCGACTGGTGACTTTCCCATGGTTTACCCTGCCTTCCCCCAGTGATGCTGGCAAAGGCTCCAGCTCCCTGCATGAGTGGTAAAAGATGGATGAAAGATTGAATCTTTCAGCTATTATCAGCTGTTTTGTCAGAAGCTTTGACTTCTGACATCCCCTCGTTGGAGATTTGAGGAACAGCTCCCTCTGATTAAAAACGTCCTTATCAGAATAACGTACTGTAAATGTAAACCATCTGACATTGGATATCATGTTGTCATCTGCACTACCATGAAAAATGTATCGATATATTGGGATTCTGGGCAGAAAATTATTTTTTAAAATCAACTTGTCGCACAGACGCACACACACACACGTTATATTAATGAACAGTATTGGATTGTATAAAATTCCATTATGCAGTCTTTTTAGAGTTTGTCTTCTGTCCGATTTAAAAAAAAAACAAAAACAAAAAAAAAACAAAGAAAGTAAAATACAAGATTACTAGAAGATATAATTAATATTAAACTTATTATCCTCTTTAAGTAGTAGAACTGATTCAAATGCAAGACAATACATTGCCAACTATTTTGTTTAGGGATGCTCCGATACAGAAATTCTGGGCTGATAATGATTCTGATGTTTAAAATAACATCTGATATCTGATACCTTTTTGTGGCAAAGAAATAAAAAAATAAAAACCCCAAATTAAATAAAACCCCGAATCCCATTGAGGTATGAAACAATAGCATGCCCCAGTTATGAAATACTTGTACAGGTGTTTTAAATAGGGTATTACCCAACCATAGACAAATGATAAACTCAATTTTACAAACTGAGTTTAATTTATTTTTATGAACGATGTAATTGTTATTTTTGGAGCCTGACAGATATATCAGTTTGGCAGATGATATCGCCCAGTATTGTCCTATCACAGATATATTGGCTTTTATGTTTTCAGTATAGGTGGATATAAAAAAAAAAAATAGGTTTTAAGAACACAAGATGTGGTGATTTATATTAAATTTCCAGTGAAGGTTTCTATTTCAGTGCTGTCAGTTAAGACAATAAAAGTTTATTTTTAATCCGTCACATATTCTGCTTCTGTTTCGTGTCGTCGTTACAAATGTTAAATAAACTCATTTGAGGGATCAGTGCAAAAAACTTGGGTATAGCGGGCGATATAGTTATATCAGCACTGTTTTACCCCTGAAACTCAGTATTGGTATCGGCTCCAAAAATTGCAAATCACTCAGGCTCTAATTATGATTTGCTTCATATCTTTGGCCTTTTTGGCCTTCACTCCTTCTCTTCTCCTCCTGCTCCCCTGAAGGCTTGTTGGTGGGCGTGATCCTGCGGTTCGGGGTCCATGTGCCCCAGAGCACGAGCGACGTGATCCTCAGCTGTGCCGTCAATGCCAGTCCTGCGACTCTGCTGGTCAACGTCAGCGGACGATTCTACGAGTACACTCTGAAGGGGGAGGTCAGCCGGGGCAAAGGCCACCAAGTTCAGGACGACGAGATGCTGAGAAAGGCAAGAGGATGGACGGGCGGGGGGGATTGAGTGGAGGTAGCCAATGGTTTCTTTTGGGATGTTTCATCACAACCAGCATTTGAAGTATAACCAGCTGGAAGCTGCCAGAAAAATATGGCACATGGATTAATTTAAGGGTTTGTCAGTTTGAAATAAAAGCCTGTATTAACATAATCTCTGCTATAAAATGTTAAAAATGTGGGCAAGTAGATGATATTAATTTTCCAGTTTGCATACACGTTAAGGTCTCTGCAGAATGTTTGTTAAAATGTGTCAGATTAAACACAAAACTACCTGAAAATTGGTATATAATCTTTTATAACCCAACGGCTGTTTTCAGGTGACTTTTGACCCTGAAGTGTTTTTCAACATCTTGCTGCCTCCCATCATCTTCCACGCCGGTTACAGTCTGAAAAGGGTAAGAGGCTTTAAAAGATTATTTCTCCCCATACAGCACAATGCAAGCATGCTGAGAGGTTTTTATTGGAAGACTGATGGCGTTAGAAAGACTTAATTAATGTGTGTCCCTGCTTCTCTCAGAGACATTTCTTCAGAAATATCGGCTCCATCTTGGCGTATGCATTCATGGGGACGGTTATATCCTGCTTCTTTATTGGGTGAGTTGTCTGCACTCTGAACTAAATTATATATAGGTGTATCTTTTACCCTTAGACCGCAGTAAGTCGAACATTTTGTCTAAACTTCATCTGATCCGTCTTGTTTAAATCCTTCTTCACTCCTAGACTGATCATGTATGGCTTTGTGTCCTTCATGAAAGTTGTGGGGCAGCTGGGGGGAGATTTTTACTTCACTGACTGCCTCTTCTTTGGTGCCATCGTTTCTGCTACAGATCCAGGTACGCAGTGCCATAAAACAGGTTTTGTTATGGTCAGACTTTTACTTAACATGTCTGTACATGTCTATATTATGGAAGCTGACTTCCTAAAGTCTTTCTGTTTGAACTCCTTTCCTGCTCTATGTTTTTGTTTCTCAGTGACAGTGCTGGCCATCTTCAACGAGCTAAAAGTGGATGTGGACCTGTACGCTTTACTGTTTGGGGAGAGTGTCCTCAATGATGCCGTGGCCATCGTCTTGTCTTCGTAAGCATTAATTACACACTCCAGAAATCCAGACATGCATCAACAATATGTACAATCTAAGAGTTGTTATTTGCCTTCTCCGGTCCATACTGCCAATGAATAGATACCTTCATTGTGTCCTAAAAAATACAGTCCCTTTTTGTGCAAAAACAGGGCCTATTTGGAGTTGTTTTGTTGAGATATGACCCCCCCGACATTCCTGGATTTATGGATTATGCAAGGAACAGTCGTATAGATTACACATCATGTCCACATTGCATACCCATGCTTGTGTATAAACAAGTGTACTGTGCTAAAGAACAACTCTTCCAACTGTTCCCGGGCCAAGGAAGTGCACAGTGTGGAGGACTCACACTAGTAAAACAAACGACTTTGTGGAACAAAGTGAGGACTGTGGATTTCATCCCCTGTAAATTGAATTGCATCCTGAAGGGTTATTTTCATTGCCACTACAGACAGGTGAAATAAATTAATGTCCAATAAGTCTTGAAGACTGAAACTGTTCCGTCAGCACCCTGTACTGTAACAATCCAACTTGTGGTGACTGGCAAATTCAGCTCTTTGTGTTGTACACTAGACATGAATGGACACTAATCATACTAACATCAGTCATCTGTCATTTCACTGCTTGCCTTCCTTCACCCATCCCTGCCATTCATCTTTACGTATGTATGCAGTGTTCTCCTCCGTTTAGAGAAGCAGGGTAGGCAGGGGGCTGGTTCTACGCTCCGCCCAGGAGATGATGGCCCATTCTGGCCAGAGAGGGTAGAGGAATGGCTGGGAGAAAACCAGACATTGACTCCCCGGTGGGTGGGCGGCTTGTAGATGGGGGGCTATTGCATGCTGAGTGCTTGAGTCATAGGCCCTGTTCATACCAGGCATTAATATCCATCCTGAGTGATCCACTGTATATAAAGATAGATGACATGAGAGCTCCCCAAAAGTGAAGCCAAAGCATTTTCATTGCCCCCTGGTGGTAGGCTGCAGTTTAGATCATAAACTCGTCCTCTACTATTATATCAGGGAGGCCAAATTAAAGCTCAGAATACACCTCAAATAATCTTTTCCAAAAGATGGCTTCTGTCTTTGAGGTAGTTCTTATCACAGTCAAGTGTTCATTTTCCTGAACGGACTGGTTTGAATTTATTATTTCATGCCATAAAAGTGGGTTGAAACCTTAATCGTCATTATCATCAGCAGCAGCTGATATCTGCTTGAGACTGGATGGGCAGGTGTATTGGGTGAGAATTCAGTGTCCCGGCTCCACTGCCGGTCAGTACTGCGCACACTCTGGTGTTAAATTATGTCACCAGCGTAAGACGGCAGCACTTGTATCATGGATATTTAGGCTTCATTTTGTACAACTGAAAGAAATGGCAATGTGTCATCCATCTTTATGTATGTCAATGGCACATGGACACGTGGAAACATTCCTGTGTGCATGACAATGTGTCCGGGGCCATGTGAGGGACCCTCTTCCCTGATGCCTTCTGTACACATGAAATTTTTCAAACAATGAACAGTAAGCCAGTAAATACCTTTTTAAAAAATTCAGAAATCATTGTGAAATGAGTAAAAGTTAAGATAAGTCTTTTTAAAAAATCTGAAAATTTATTCATTTTTTTGTTTACATTCTTTGCATGTAAAACATGTCTGTCTGTCCCAGCATGTTTGCCTCTACTGTTCACTGTCCACTTGTTGAGAACAGCGGACATGTTTACAACGATCAACCACATCATTAAAACCACTGACAAATGAAGTGAAAAACAGTGATCATCTTGTTACAGTGCTATGTTCTGCTGTGAAACGGGTCCTGGCATTCCCGTGGAAGGTACCATGTGTGTACCACGTGTGTCACCCACTGAAACATTATTGCAGACCAACTCCACTCCCCCACAGTATGATAATGTGTCCCTTCATGGGCTGTGATGGAACCACACAGGATACTCTCAGAGGTCCCTTGTCCATGTCCTGACTGGCCAGAGGTGTTGTGGCAGCAGGAGAGGGACCAGTACAATGTTAGGAAGGTGGTTTTAATGTTGTGGCTCATTGGTGTATTTGCAACATGTATTTGTGACTGACAACATGTATTGCAACGCCAGGTGTGAGCTGATGTGCTTGGGACAGGATCACCCAGGAGGATGTGCCAGTAGCCTTGTCGTGTTAGCGTTCGATCGCAGACCCATTTGGATGATGGCTGTCTTACCTGTAGCTCATAACCACTGCAGCCCTTTCTTTGCATCACTTTTCATTTTCTGTTCCATGGTCCCTGCAAATGATAACAGAGTACTATATTTAATACGTTATATGTTATTTTGTTCTTCATTTAAATATAATCCTGCTTAATATTAGTGCTCATCATATACTTTGTTGGTCTTGAGGTACTGTTCTGTACTTGTAAGAGCTATCAATTGATTAGAGTCGAGAGATCAATTAGAATGACGCCTGTGAGACTCCAACTTCCACTCTTTTTATGACTGTGAAACCCAACTCCAGTCCATGTGCTAGACTATTTTTGTGGCTTGTTTTTTTATGAGATAATCAACATCTTCAAAACTGAAACAAAATCAAATGAACTCCTGGCTGTTAATGTCAGCAGATATTGGAATTGGGTTGCTACAGGTTTGAGGTGTTGCCTGAGTTTGCTAAGAAAAACTTTGCTTTTATTATTTGACCATTTTTTTTCTTCTTGAAATCTTAGTTCCTATTTCCATCTAAACTATTCTGCTGTGCTCTTCAGCTCCATTGTGGCCTACCAGCCTGCCGGAGATAACAGCCACAGCTTCGAGGCCATGGCCTTGTTGAAGTCCTTTGGCATCTTCCTGGGTGTCTTCAGCGGGTCCTTTGCTCTCGGGGTGGCTACTGGAGTCATGACGGCTTTCATATCCTTTCACCTGTTTTTAACTGGCCATGCACCAGTCTGATACTACAGGGTGTAAGTGAGCAGTTTGAACCAAAAACCACTGTTGTGACTGGTTTAGCTGTAGTGTGTAATTTACCTGCCGCCGCCTCTGGTTTCACTCCTTGACTTTAGGTTTTGTTCACGTGACCAAGTTCACAAAGTTGAGAGACTTCCCGTTGCTGGAGACAGCTCTATTTTTCCTCATGTCCTGGAGCACCTTTCTTTTGGCTGAGGCCTGCGGGTTCACAGGTACAGCTAAATCTCACTTTGTGTTTGTCTGTATCTTTGCCTAAGCACAACAACAATCTTAACAACAATCTATGCAGTAAAACAAGATAACAAGACAACAACGATAATAGCAAGACTAAAGTGCATCAAATGACAAAAGTTGGAGAAACAAAACAAACAGAACACAGAAGTCGGCCGGGATATTTTGATGGCAGACTGAATCTGTCATACAGCAAAAATATAATTGACCCAATTAGTTTGGATGGTTTGTATGGTTTAAGGCAAGTTCTGTTGATCCTTCTTCAAGCTCGTGGGTATTTTTTTTGACTATCTCAGGTTTTCTTCTTCAAATTATCACTACAAATTGATTAGTAGTCAGCACTGTAAGTTATTAAGGGTAAACAATAATCAACAGACATGCACCCATATGCTACAGTTGAGCTACAGTAAAAATTGTGTCACTGTCCAAATACTTATGGACCAACTCTAGATGTCAATGAACAGTGTTGATGTTGGTTTATCACAGTGTCACTGATAATTTTCAGTTAATGTTGTTTCATTCTTTTAAAACGTTCATCCAGCTGCCTGACTTCCTGTTTCACATCATCGTTAAGGTTTATTTTTACCGTTGTTGAGGCTCGTTTTTGTTAATTTCACCTGAAAAGGAGTCCTTATTGAATAATCACAATTTTAGCACCACTTAATAAACTATAAGGCAGGTGATATTTTGTAATTTTCTTTCAACAAAACAAAACTCACTGACTCTTATGTAGAGTCTTCTCAAATCCTTTCATTTCTGATTTTGGTATTTTCATGAGGTTTGTCACTGTCAGTAAACCCTATTTAACTTTTTAGGCATCTGTGTTTGTATTCAGGTGTCGTAGCTGTGCTGTTCTGCGGGATCACTCAGGCTCACTACACCTTTAACAATCTCTCCCCTGAATCTCAGGACAGGACAAAACAGGTGAGACTGAATCACAGGCCTTTATTGTTTTTTAGCAAACCATGTTTAAAACAGTTTAATCATTGCCCTGTAGAAACGTGCACATTTTGCCAAGACCAGTACTACTACTAATGACATATTGAAGATGAGTACCTTTTTGTGTGTAAGATGGAAAATGGAGAAATGCTTTCACAGAAATTACTCAGGAGAGGAAGCCTTGAAACATAAAGCAAATGTCAATAATATGTATATTTTTTGCTGAGTTACAGACAGTTCTGATGTCATTAACGACATGATGGTGGCGTGTCCTACAAACACAGCTCTATATCATATTCTGTATAAACTGGGTGTTCCCAATAAGACGAGCAAGCAGGTTGACACTAAATGTCATTTACCCAAGACCCATATTATATTACCAAATGACTTGGGCAGTTTGTGGGTTATCCAGCACAGCACAGCAGAGTCAGCGTCTGCATCTGTAACGACTGAGGTTAAACACTCAGTTTATACTACTTTGTCTGCCACAAGTAATGTTTGAAAGTAAGTAGGAAGCATATTTTAAGGATTTTCACAGGAAAGTAAATGTAAGAGATTGTTGTGAACAGGTACTGATAAAGTTGTCCTCACTGTTGTCTATTGTGGTTGTAATATTGTAAACACGGCACATTTATTTTAATATCTGTTGAAGGAACTAGAACACCTGCACACCGCTGGTCACTTTTACTCACTTCATTTCAATCAGGAGAGATTGATTGATTGATTGATTGATTGATTGATTGATTGTATGTATGTATGTATGTATGTATGTATGTATGTATGTATGAATGAATGTATGAATGAATGAATGAATGAATGAATGAATGAGACAGAGTAAATATAATAAGGTAAGGGAGTAAAGTCTTTGGCACTCTGACTCTACAGGGAAGTCATTGAGACTGACAGCTTTCTTCTTGAACAGCAGCACTATAGCGCCCCCCACCTGGAGTCCAGACACATGGTGGTGATGACTGCTGAGACTGGAAATGATGGAGCAGCTGGAACACCCAGGGCTGGGTGGAGATGGGGAAGTGGAGGGGCACGCTCAGCAACAGCATGAAGGAACTAGGCAGAGAGAGAGACATATTTAAAGTACCCCTGCGAGATTACAGGGTAACAGTGCGAGTGTGGCGCTGATCTATCGGATAGGTGAGATGAGCTGATCATGGAGTGACAGCCCAGACAAAAACAGATGTGATATGAGTGACATGAGAGAGAAGAGGGACTGGCAGGAAGATAGCACAATTTAAAATGGTGAGCATGTAAATAGTGTTCCTGACTGAACTTTCGCCAGCGCTCCATTTAGCTGGAAGTGTCCCCTCTTTGTCGTGCTCAGTAGGGCTGGGTATCGCTGCTGACTTCCAAATCGATTCACAAGGTCTCGAGTCATTTTGATATAATTTGGCTAGGTTAGGGATATTTCACTACAGTACAAAATCTATAACAGAAAGCACAAAGAACTAATATTGTAATTTTTTTCAATCAACCCTCTAACCTGGTGTTTAATTAAAAATGTCTGTATTAAGAATCAAAACAAACTTTTTATTTAACATGACAAGCAAGTGCCGATAAGTGACGAGTATGACACAGTAGCGTTGGAGTCTAGCGTGACGTTTGACATGAGCAGCACTTTGTAAACGATGGAATAAACATGATTAAAAAAAATTATTTACCGTCCCTGTCCTGTGGTGGATGATCTCATCCTCTATTCTTATCAAAAGTAGCTCTCCAACGTCGCATTGGCTTCAGTTTTGAAATATTTCCAGTTGTTCTTTGAGTTAGCGGTTAACTGCTGCTAGTTGCTTTTAAATCTCCCAGTTGTGGGTCACACTCAACTAAACACACAGTCTATCCATTCAGACGGTTGGTTCGGCTGTTACTACCTCTGCGGCCGTGTCGGAGGGACAACAGTAAAGGCTACAGACTGTAAAAACTGATTTTATCAATTGATATTGGATCATTCAATTGAATATCAGTTTTAATCAGAATATTTCTGTAACCCAGCTCTCGTGTATAACAGCGAGTCCCACTTTGGCATTTATTAAATATGGTAAAATTTGACAGTAGCGAAATGTGAAATTGTCTGCCAGCTGAAGTGAACCTGTGCAAAGCTTTAAGTATTTTTACCTGCGGTGTGTTCATTGTTTCTCTTCCCCATCAGTTGTTCGAGCTGCTGAACTTCCTGGCAGAGAACTTCATCTTCTCCTACATGGGTTTGACTCTCTTCTCCTTCCAGTCACACGTGTTCAACCCTTTGTTCATTATCGGAGCCTTTGTATCCTTCCCACTACTTGGTGTCAATCTCGAGAGATGAATAAACTATCTGTACAACTTCTTTTTTTTCCCCCCCAGAAATAAAGTAAATGTTATGACACCTCAGTCACTTGCCAATGCTAATAACAATTTCATTGAGTATGTGTGTTTTATAGGATTCTTTTCATTGCTTAAGGGAGCCCAAGAACAGAACTAGCAAATCCATTTAAAAGACAGATTAGATGAGACGGAATTTCCCAGCTGGCCACGATTATTATTTTCCTTCCAAAGCTGTGCTGCTTCACAGCGCGT
>KV751332.1:13129178-13145897 GCA_001698575.1 Mola mola | reverse complement strand
AGGGCGGCAAACATCTACCCTTTGTCCTTCCTGCTCAACCTGGGCCGCAGGAACAAAATCGGATCCAACTTCCAGCACGTCATGATGTTTGCAGGTATGGATTTTCCAAATTACAGCTGGGACCGTGCTTCATTAAAAGTGGAACAGAGCCGATTCAAAAAATACCCAAGATATTAGTGTGCAGAGAGTTTAGACCAAAAATGACCCTGAACCCACAAAGTAATTTCCTTTTTACTATCCAGAAAATGTGAGCTGAACTTGCCAGCAAATATGAGGGAGTTGGAAAAAATGAAACCACAAACAGTAACATTAGGCTAAATATATTTTTGTGGCTTTTTTCGGGTTATACAAGATTAATGGAGTTTCTTTTTTCTCCAGGTCTGCGCGGTGCAATGACCTTCGCCCTTTCAATCCGAGACACAGCGACTTACGCCCGGCAGATGATGTTTTCAACCACCCTCCTCATCGTCTTCTTCACCGTGTGGCTCTGTGGAGGCGGCACCATGCCGATGCTGTCTTTCATGAGCATACCGTAAGGACAGACAACTCATTTTATCTCTTATATGGAATGTTTTCCTGTTCAGTTTTATGATGCTATCTTTTTCCTTCCAGGGTGGGTGTGGACTCTGACCAGGACACCTCTGTAAGTAACTACAGTATGATAAATATGTTTGGTTTTTTTTTCTCAAATTGGTTGAATAAAAAATAACATTTTAGTAATAAAACAGCAACTGACTAATAAGTGTTGTGCTCAGCAGAGTTCAGCCGTGTTGGAAGGCTCGCTGCGGAGGAACAACAAGCATGAGAGCGCCTGGCCCTTCAGGATCTGGTACAACTTTGACCACAAGTATCCTTAAATGCAAAAATCACACGTCTTCAGAAGTGTGCGCGCTACATTCTACTTTGGACACCAGAGGGCGTTCTTCCCATTCTGTAAGTTCTCTGCAACATCTGTATGGAGGTCTCCCAACACTATTTCACTTGTTACCTCTACCAAAGAGGTTATGTTATTGATGGCATTTGTTAGTTCATTTATAGGTGAGTTTGTTTGTCAACAGGATAACTCAAACAGTAAGGGATGGATTTTCTATGGAATTTTCAGAATAGGTCATCACTGGGCAAAGGAATTACTGATTAGGTTTTGGCGGTGATCTGGATCACTGATATGCAACCATCAAGGAAATTTCGTTTTCATAACAACTGATGAACTACTGTACGTATCAACCCAAATCCACAACCTACAATTCTGTTTTGAGGGTCACGTGAATTGGACAGCACACTAACGCTGAGCTGGGAGAATGTTTGGCAGAGGTGTTGGCGGCCTTGGCGATGGTCTGTGCTCCCGGAGTACTCTCGAGTTGTAGAATAAACCCTCGCTGTATCCAAATCAGCATTAAATTGATGACCAAATGTTTTGCTATTCCTTGACAAATGCCTGCTCTGCAGCTACCTGAAGCCGCTCCTGACACACAGCGGCCCCCCTCTCACTGCTACAATGCCTGCTTGTTGTGGACCGGTGGCCCGTTGCCTCACCAGCCCACAGGCATATGAGGTTTGAGGACATGACGTTATATAGCACACCTAAAGTCGCATGTTTTAAAGGCTCGATCAGTAACTACAGTATCTGCAGTCTCTGTGGATATTTACACATAGAATGGTTACATTTATGAGCTTGATATTTTTGTGTTTCAACAAACCGATGTACGTACTGTACATACTGTACCTATTGTACCTCAGTGAACTTTTCAGTGATGTAGTCATTCCATCTTCATTCCTTTCCCTTCTCATCACCCCAGAATGAAAGTCAGCTCCACGACGAGGACTCTGACTTCATCCTGAACGACGCCAGCGTGAGCTCCATGTACGCCGACGTCACCGTCAGCACGGATGCCTCCGGATCGCGCACCATCAACCGCAAGCGCTCCTCCACCGCCAGCACTGGAGGCGGCCCCTCCGATGAAGGTCTGGATCGTGAGCTCACCTTGGCAGAACAGGAAGTGGCGATCAGGGGTACCCGCCTGGTCTTGCCCATGGATGACCCAGCGCAGGCACAGATTGTAAGAAGGAACCGTCGGGATAAAATTTGTTTCAAGAGACACAAATCTTCCAGCTCGATATCAAAGTGGCATCAGTTAGTTGATTTGTTTGGAGTTTTGAATTAAACGGAACCTTTTTTGAGTCACATAAGCACCACCTGCCCTTCTAAGATGGTTTAAACTAGTGTCAGCTTTAGGCATGCTTGATTCGACCCACCATGTGGATGCATTACCGTGATCTTCAATGTGAATGCTTTACATTTGAGGTAAGGCACTGTAAAACAAGCGCACCTTGAGTTGTAAAGGTTACCTAAAAATAATGCGAGCAGCACATTTACTGTCCATTTCAGGAAGCTAAACAACGAGGCTGTAGTTTACCATCGCTGTTATTTATGCTCCCTGTGTCTGTATGAGTGATTCCTAAATGTTTTAGAGGCAGTTCAAACTTTCCTCTGTGCTGAATTTGCTCCGGACTAAAGGACCCTTCAGGTACTTTCAAGACGACCTACAACAATCACAATGTTCTTTGCAGTTAGAGTGTCTGGAGTGTTAGCGTCCCTGTCAAAGTTATGGATGGTGCAGGTGCATTTGTTCGTAACTAGACAAGGATAAATTCATCTGTGATGGAACAGCATTAGCAGATTTGAATTTAAAAAGACATTAATTAGAACATTAGAATAGCCAAAAAGCTACTTCCACAACATTGTCCAGGGGTCTCATAAATCATATCATACCTGTATGATGAGTATAAACTTGGTATAAGTGATATTCCTACTGGTTATGTATGCTAGTTTAGCCTGTATTCAATTGTGCATGAGATTTACGAATCTGCCCCTCTTTACAGTCTAGTCTTCAGAAAAGATGATTGTCTCTTTTGGTCCATTTTGACTGAACACTCCTTAGTGCTGGTGTTATAGAAGCTTAAATCACAAGGCAGGTATGTTCACTTGAACTAACTTGAGATTACAGATCGCAGGCGTTTAAGTTACAAATGAATTTCATAGTTTCAGCACCTTTGCTGTGTGAAATGGAAGCATGCCGTCTGAGGTTCAGGAACATTTTTTAGAAATGAGGCCCCAGGAGTGTCTCCACTCCTTCTGGTCATGATCAGTCTTTCCATCAATTTATTTAACAAAATGATTTATTCTCTTTATTTATGTATTGATTTGTTGTGTGGTATTCATGATTATTTTGCTCTATTGAAAAATAGAACTACTTCATAGAGAAAGCAGCTTTTCCTAGAGGAAGCACTATGACTTTCCCACCACAAGGTCCGCTGGTCAGTGGGGACATCACGAGCGAGGTGGACAGTTACACTTTACTAAATGTGCATGTTCAGATTCATACCTGGAAACTAGAGCTTCCCTCTGTGTGTGCGAACAGTCAGAATGAAACTGTTCAAGTGTACTGATGTGGTTTTTAGGGCTAATGTCTGTTCCTGGTTTAATCAGTGTAAAAAAAGAAAAGAATTACTGCCATGTCTTTGTGAAGTTTCATCATCATAGATAACTTAGGGCTGGCTGAACTGTTGTCAATTAAAGTGCCTACTGAGAAATTAAATTACTTAATTGTACATATTGATTTGAAGTAAGATTATCTTAATTTTTATATGACTCTGAACCCTTTGATTGCTGTTAAGTACGGTATTATTAGTGACTGCCGGTGTATTTAAAACAGCCCAAAAGAGCGTACCAACACTACTTTCATTGGTAAGAAATAAGCATCACTAATAATTTATTGGCTATGATCATTTTGTGAACAGTTTAGTAATTGTAAATATTATGTGGCTTTTTAAAATTCGTGACTAAATTTGAACGCAACAAGAACAGGCAACTTTTTTTTTTTTTTTATTTCGGATTTTAATTTGCCAGTAAGGTCAAGGTAAAGTTATTACAAGAGTACCCCAAATGTATTGGTGATGCAGTTTACCGTTTTGTCCTGTTATTTAAAGGGTCAAAATGTTTTGAAGGTATGAATTAATTAATGGACAAATCACATTTCCAAATGTTGAAATGTTTGTTTTGTGTCGAGTTTAACACTGGTTGTCTATTTAATCTCTAACTAGTATTTTTAATAGGAGTTTGTGAAGATATGAACTTAAGTGAATTCCTTTTTTTTCTTTCAGGAAGGTACCTTTTGTTTTTTTTGTCTTGGTTTAGATTTCAACTAATCATTTAAATATTTAATTACTTTGAATAGACATTTAATGTTTGACATCAACAGTAATCTTATAAATACACCTGAGACTAAAAATGTGAACATGCTTTTGTTTCTAATGTTTGTGAAAACTGTTAATGACAGTTGCATTTGTGAAAAGTACACCTGCAGTGCGTTTACATGTGAATCTTCCAAGTGTTAACTTTAATGTCAGATTTCATATATTTTTCCCTGTGTAGCTCTGAACATATTACTGATGTCTCCTGAGTCAGCATCTGGCAGGTGTACTTAAAAAATAAAGCATCCTTGAACATTGAATGTCTCTTTCAACTTACTATCATTATTTCACTCTACATAGCTACAATCATGCTACAAAATTCATATTTTCCACATTGATACTCAAGCTTTAAGATGCAGTGGGAAGTAAATAAATGGGCTGTTTTGTTTCCAAATCAAACATTTTCTGCTTGTTTACAACCTCTAAAAACTAAGTTGGCAACATCTGATAGTTGAGAATTTACCTTTTCTGTTACTTCAAACTTGCACTCCATTACATTTTGCAGACATATGTTGCACTTTTACTCAACTACTGTACATTTCTTAAATACTCTTGTTACTTTGCAGATTCCAAGCTGCATCAGAGCCAAACTTAGAGCCTTTTTAAATGAGTTATTTTAATTGGATTTAAAAATAAAACAAAAAACACTGATTCTGAAAATCAATATACAACATACAAGTGCATCTCAAAAAAGTAGAACATAATGTAAAATGTAACTTTTTTTTAGTAATTTAAGACAAGAATCTAAAATACTATATTTCTTGAACTGATTTTGAATTTTAGAAGGTTTCATTTCGATAATTATTGCTCATACAGTTACAGTGAAATATAATATTTTAAGTGTTTTGTGCTTTTTTTTTTTATCTTTTGGCCATAATTAAAACAAATAGTAAAATGCTGGAAACATTTTGGTTTACATGTCAGGAGACCCGAACATATTAAATGTTTTTGAGACACTCATAAATGTTACAATACAATATGTGTATTTATACTTACTTGTACAATGTAAATCCTAATTTGCTCTCTCAATTTACAAATTTATTAGTTTTGTATGATACAGCCAACATGAAAGTCTTTATGCCATTTTGACCTTCCTGAACATTTCTGTGTATTGTACAGTAAAATTTGGTGTCCTGGCTGGACTGGTTTTAACGACGTACTTCTGATTTTAGTTTGACGTTTATTGCCAGAAAATTATTTACTATAAGTACATTTGATATCGGGTGCATTCAGACTTCGACTCTAGTAATATTCATATTGGTGACCTCCACTTATTTTTTTTTAACATGATAAATATGTCATTTTAAATTCAGTGACACAAACACAAGCAGACTTTACTTTTATTTTGAAGGCGAATTCAGGCTTGACTTTGAACTTGCTTTTATTTTGAAGGAGACCTTGTGTCACGCTCGACGCAGCCGCAAACGGCGGCGCTTATAATGCGCGAGGGGTCGCGTTAGAGCGGAGTTCCGCTGCTTCCAGGCCGCCCAGAGTGCGCTGCTCATCCCACCGCGGTCATCGCGCTGAACCCGGTAAGATGCCCGTCCTGCGTGAGTCCGGCAGATTCTGCAGAGCTGCGCTGTGCGTGCACGTTCAATGACGCGCGCTGAAACTCAGAGCCGCACGCATAACCTTTATTAAACCGCAGTTAATATGCGACGATTAGACAATTATTGATTTAATTAACATCCAGCTCGTGGCTGATGTCCTGCGCAGCTTCGCCTCGCTGACACATGAACAGTGACACGTGACTGTCTGTCACCCTTCATGTGATTGCGCATCGTTCACGTGCACAGCAGCATTTTGATAGGGAGGAAACTAATCTTAAAGTTGTCTGGGGCGTTGGCTCCGTGTATGAGCTTCAGTTACATGTTGAATTGTGGAAGTCTGGGCTGCTCCTGAAATCTGTTTCCAGTTAGGAGGTCTCTTTTTTTTTTTCTTGTCAGTGATTAAATCACTAAGGCAAAACATACATCGCAGAGGTCAATTAAAATTCCTGTGCTGCCAGTATTCACTGTCCTGCGTATGTGCGTGGATCCTCGAAAGTGATGGCGTCGGTTTTTCCTCTATTGTTTTTCTCCTAATGCTTATAAAGTCAAGGTTTGCATGGGTGACTTATCTCTTTATTCCTTACACACATGCAGGGGTTTAGGGTGTAACCAATCACATATGACATACCTGATGCTGTAGGAATATTAGTCTTAAACAGGTATTTTTTTTCAGCTAAATGGCCAAAAAAAAGACTATAAAGTCAGATTAGAGAAGGAAACATGACGCTGGAAATTTCGAAATGATGCCTTCACTGTCGTCATAACTGGGCTGAAAAGTTGCACCACCACTACACATTATCCACCCAGCAGAAGGCTGTAGAAAAGTTTTAGCTTCAGCCTGCATGTTAAAGAAATTAACATGATCTCATTGCCATTAAATGTATCAAAAGTTCATAAAACGTTATACAATCTGTCCGATTCTGTCATGGACACTCCCGTTTTGTTGTAAACTCAAGTGTTGATATAAATGAAATATAGCCAGTCTGTTTTTCTTTTTGTCGATCCCTAAAGGTAAAGCCCACATGTGTAGTGGATGAAATTGGTTTTCATATTTCGACAACCTGGCGGTTTGATTAAGAAACTTGGCAAGCGTCATTAAAGACTGTTGTGAGATGTTTGGGTTAATCTGTTTTGAAATTGCTGGGAAATGAACAAGTTGATTTGTATTATTTGATAGAAAGTAAAAGATAGACTTCTGTATTCTTGGGGCATCTGCTGTCCAACAGTTAAACAGTGAAACATTACAGAATGTATCAATTCCATACGTACTTCAATGTAAGGAATTATTACTTCAACTGCTTTAGAAGATCAACAACTCTCCCATTTCTCCCTGATAAATAAAGCCCCGTTTCCACCAAGCAGTACAGTTCAGCTCAGTTCGCTACCGTACACATTTTTTTGTATTTCCGTTATCAAAAGCTGTGAATGGTACTCTTAAAAGGGAACCGTACCGCGCTGGTGTCGTCACCGTTTGCTTAGGGTGCCAACAAGAGCTAAACGTACCATAAAGGGGAGCCAGATCCTCTGCAGTCTGCTGATTGGTTGACATAATCGTCACTTATCGGCAAAAGTTTGGCTGTCTTTCTCCTCATGTGTGCAGCCTTTTCTCAAACAGAGCCGGTCTGCTTTGTGCAATAAACAGCCGACAAGGAACCACAGGAAATGCTGATGTCCTCCATTGTTTCCTTTGTTTGTTGTTACGGTTGCTTCGGCGACTTTATTAGAGGGATACACAGTGTTGTGAATCTATAATATAGTAATACTTACAAAGCTGGTGCGGTCATGGTACTCGACCACCTCAGGAAACAGTATAGAAGCCCGTGGAAACGCATGCCTGTAATGAACCTCTCCATTCCCAAATGTACCACTCTAAACTGAACTGATGGTACTGCTTGGTGGAAATGTGGCTTAATTGCAATTGTATTGGTGGGGGGGGCAACTAGTCTTGCTTAGTAGCATAATAATAACGTGACATGTTTGTTTCATTTGTTCTTTCCATTAAAAAATCAAATTGTAAAAACATTTGTGGTGTTGTGGGACCTTTTTGGGTCTTGTTACTGTAAGGTTGGAAGCTTCAGCTTTGGAGAGAGCCAGATTAGCTGATCTACGATCCTTCGGTGGTTGTGGAAAGCAAACACAAGAGTAATAATGATCTTCTTGTCTAACTCTGAGGAAAAAAATGCAAGTAGTATAATGAAATAAACAAATTGAGGACTTGAGTAACTTGACTTTGATTTAGCCCTACAACCTTGAAGAAAACACGCACATATATACAACATAATCGTCATCAAACCTCCCAAACCCTTCAGGTAAAAAGTTAAGAGTTAAAAAGATCATACAACGACTTGACTCAGCCAACCAGTGCCAGCCAGGAACCAGTTCCTGGTGCTTTTGGTCAGAATGCACCCACAAGTGAATCGATTGTTACACAGACACTTCCATCTTTGGCTTTTGTTTCAACATGATTCAGGCACAAGTTTTGTGTGATCATTTATGATAAGAATCTAGACAAATTCTCCAAAATTGGATTTATGAAAGGAGATTGGAGCAGGTTGGAAGACATCCCATGGAGCTCCAGTGTCTCACAGGATTATTTTACCGTTAAATGTTGGAGCTTCAGTTTTGCTGCAACAAGGCCACTGGGGTTCCAACGTGGGGAGTGTTTCCTAACTCACACACACACACACAAAATGTTGGATACTTACGGGAATGCCCTGACAGACACCTTGGTTACCCAGTTGAGAACTGAGGAAGGAAAAGGACAGAAGACAAGTGCAGAACAAATAGGGTGAGGTAATACAGATAACCTGCTGAAAATACCGGCTCTGTCCTGTCAGAGCTGTACATGCTGTGTTCTTTCGAGTTGAAGTACACGACTAAAACTTGTATTAGTTTTATTCCACAGCCTGGAATGTGACCCACCAGAGCCAATCAAAACAATCATCTTTCTTTGCGGGCTAATGCTGACTGCAAATGTTTATCTGAACTCACAGTTTCAACTACTGATGTGTGTTTATTTTCGAGAGGGTTTGACTGGAATCGAGTGGGAACGCTCCCAGGTTGATACCACTGCCTGATAAAACTGGATCAAATGAGTATTTGCAATGAGGAGCTCTGATCCTTAGGAAGGTTTAGCTGTTCAATATCCCAAATCATAAGTTTGCCTCAAGGGGCTTCACAACGTGTCAGGCCTAAAATGCCCCTGTAAGGGTAATGAAGAGCTGCCAATATATGTTGGACGTCCAGACCGTTCACTGTATATAAAGATGAAAAACATTAGTCCGCCCCAAAAGTAAAAGCAAAAGCCAAAGTGTCTAAATCACCCCCTGGTGGCTGGTTGCAGTAAAGGTCATAAAACCCATTATCGTCAAATTTAATTAGGCAGGACTTGGACCAAACTAAAAACTTACTCAGATTTTTCCTAAAGATGTTTTCTGTTGTTTCAGGTTGTTATCCCACTGATATGTGTTCAAGTGTCAATTGTTCCTGATCAGATTGGCTTCAGTTAGTAATTTTATGCAAGAAAAATGAGATGAAATGTGATAATTGGTTGTTTTAAGCACAGGCTGTTGCTCCAATGATGTCATGGTCACAGCCATGCATGAACGTAGAACTCTCAGACTTTCCATTCAGTTGTGTAGGTTTCCACGTGATCTCTGACCACTTGTTTCAACAAGCATATTTATTACTGTACAGCAGCAATTACACCATAATATAGATGTGGGTAACTTCTTCAGACGTTACTGCCACATTTTGAGGTGCTTACTCATCTTATTACACACGGGCTCTACTGTTCCATGTACATATTGTATCTTGAATACGCACAAGCGCTACTCTCTGACTGTCCATCACTGCCTGTCCAAAAAAGTCATTTCTGATTTTAATATCTCATTGGAAAGTCTTTAGCTTTGAATATGGCAAGCATTCACCATGGCATCATTTCAACTGGTTTATGCAATGTGGCAACATTTACTTCCATCCAGAGCTGCATTTTGATCATGGGAGATTCAGACCACATTTCCTCCTTGACAATGACGGTTCAACACTAACCTTCCTGGTTTAATACTGGTCGAACAGTTGTTAACCCAGTTTTAGTAGTTTTGGAAATCTCCTTAATTGTTTTCTTTGCTTGATGCATGGCAATAATTTGACCCTTCTGAAACAGAGGAACATTGTTTACACGACCACTGGATGTGTCTTCCAACGTTGTTGAGAAATGTGAGGGTACTCAGTGTATCAGTAAGAGTTAAAAAACGTATTCCTAGCTGAAACATTTTAATCACTGCGGTAGTTATCCAATGGAAGGCTCTTATCTAGTTGCTTAGTTTAATCCAGGTGGTGACTTTTTGGATGAGCTGTGTACTTTTGTCAACCTAAAGCAGTTGTGTGTGTGTATATACACAGTTATCCGGACTCACAGCTGAGTAATTACTGAATATTTTTGCCTGTTTATGAGGGCAGGCTTACTTACAGGTATTTGCATTCTGGTCTGTCGTCTGGTCACATATCAGTGAATCTCCTCTTCTACAGTGGATTTCTTTTCATAAGATAGTTTAACATCATTGTGGATTTAAATTTGGTGAGAATCTATTTTCATTTTGAAAAATAAAAAGAATTAAGGTAGATGAGTATTTTTGCTTTTTATAAAAGACACACAATGCATTCAACAACTTGAAATTACATAATTTTACCCATAACTACAGAGCAAATTAATCAGCATTGAATTTGGCAGTCATTTAAAACATCTGATGAAATAAATCCAAACTTCACAGATGGTGATGTTTGCAGGGTTTCCTCTGCCTCCTTATTTGTCCTTATTTGTCTAGGTTTTGAACTGTATATGTAAATAATTTGATTTGACGATGGCACATTGGAGTGCTGCAGAATATTGAAAGACTAATCAATAATAAAAAGATTTGTGGGTAAAGCCTTTATTTATTTTTACTTGGCTTGCTCTTTTTGAGAATAAAAGAGCACCAGAACATAACTCGTCAGTCATGACTTTTACACAGAGTTTGAGAATGATGTTATTTCAAGCAAAGAAACAATACATTCAAAACTCAAATGTGGATTTGCAACTCAGAAATAACATGAACATGCAATGAACATTTTCTACATTAAGTGCTTTAACCCTTAAACTATTTATAAACTGCCAGGAATTCTCATTAGCTAGTTGACATTTTTCAACCAGCTGCGGTTCAGTGATTGAGTCGGTGATAAACAGTAAGAGAACCTGGATATGTAGAAGAAGAAAAAAGTTCAGCCAGAGTTAATGATATGTGAATCTGTAATGGGCCGTACATTAGAGAATTGGAAGTGTGGCTGGACTGTGCCAACTGTCCTGATGGAGACTTCCTGTTTCTCAGTTTTCCACCACATTCTTCAGCGATAAGCTCATGCCAACACACACAGACACACAGATGTTGGGTACAGGCAGACAATTCTTAAAAAAAACACACCATCTAACTTGGGTTACAACGGTCCCAGCTGGCTTCTTTCCCTTTTCATTTTTCTCTCTCCACCTCGTCCCCCAAAGTGTTTTTAAATGTGTCTGATAGTCCTCCTCTCATGATGTCATCTTGCCTGCGTTTCATGATTTTTATGCCACAGATGGACCTCAGAGTAGCAGGCCCAGACTTCTGAAAAACAGAACTGAGCTTTTATTGTTACAGTCGGGTGGCTAAAACTTTACTGGGAAAGAACAAAGAGGAAAAAACCTGGAACCTACAACATGCATTAATAATTCAGACCGAAACCACCAGATGAGTATTGAAATCTTTGGAATAAAGCAGTGGCAGACCACAGGACTCTACACATCAACACAAGCTTGTTTTTGACATTTATGAGGACACTGCACATGCTGAACATTCATTTCCTGCAACATTCATCCAACCTGAAAGCATGACGCAGTGACATGTTTCTTATTGTTAACAAATTTCATGAAAGGACCGAGGGGCTGTTTACACAAACAAATTCAACAGAAAACGGTAAACAATTATTGCATTTTGGCCATTCCTTTACATGATAACAGCGTTCTGGGTGCCTGAAAGTGAAAACTTTTGAAACCGAGTCTGGCCGGAGTAATGAATTGTCTGTTAAGACTTCAGTACAGCCAGAACTCAGCCAGACACACCAGAAAGCAGCATAAGCTCCAAAGATTTAGCTCGGGATGAGCAGCAGGCTGCCAGGTTAGCTGTTTAGGACAACAGCAGTTGTCTGTGGTGTGTAGCTGCAGCATGTTAACCCCAGTCGAGAGCAGCAAACACCACACAATAGTAAAATAAGTAATTTTTTTTTTCTCGGTATTAGACTACAAACTTGTATTCACCAGTAGATAATTGCCATTTTCTTAATTCATATGATATTATCCAGCCATTAAGTAAAGTTGTAAGGCCAAAAAAATCCCAGCATTAGCCACATTTTCAGTTGTTCTGCGAATCCATGTACATGTGCATCGTTTTCACATCATGAACACAGATTTCTTTAATGCAAATTAAATGCAAATGCTTTTTTTTAGTAAGAACATTGTTGTATAAACATGACCAGCAAGACCAACAATGAATTGATGCTAACAAGAGATACATTTATCAAAGCTTACTCCTGCTTCTCAGGGCTGAGTTCTTGTCCTAAACTATAAATCAACTAATGCAAAATTTACTCCTGCTTGATTTGATTTGTTGAAAACAAGGGAAATGCAGAATGATGCCAAACTTTACCTTTAACCATAGCTACTAAATGTCCATAGTCAAGCCTTTGCATGCAACAAAAAATTAAGTCTTCACAAATAAATGTAATGGTTTACTCAGGACCTCAGGTGTGTTAATCTCCATGAATTTATGAACATATTTACATCCCCATAGTTACACAGAGTCCTAGGCTGTGTGGCGTTCCAGCCTCCAGCATTGACTCTGTGACACAACTTAACATCACATTTATTCATATCCATGGCACTCAAACAACAAGAATTTTGTATTGGCAGCTTGGCTGCGAGAAAACTATGTACGTGCCGTCGTGTCCAGACACAGTGAGAATATATATTGCAGAAAAACAAGCAGCAACACTGTCCTCAGAGCCGACTGACGTCAGCATGACCCGATTTGCCTTCTTCTAACCTGTGTGAACAGTGGCTCACTTCCTGTCAGCCATTGTTTGCCTCCCATCAGATAACATTTTCATGATGCTGGCAGCCAAACATCATTACTAACTGCTATAAAAACACACTCAGCAATGGGCTATCTGCCCAGAGACAGTGATGTTACTTCACCCAGTCAACAGATAAACCAGCTGCCGCTTTTTCTGTTAATCAGTAATGAATCAGAAGGTCACTGATAGGAAGATAAATGTTCATGTCGTATGACATCACTGTTTGTTCAGGAGTCACGAGCACAAAAGAATGAAGTTATTTAATCAACTTCATTAGTTGATGGTAGCAGCTTTAACCTTAAACACCAGGTTGTCTCTAGATGATAAATGTGAAACAATTGTTTACATTGTTCTGCTTAATTAAAAACCTTTACTTTTTTTTTATAATGTACTATTAGCTGCAGGTAGGAATTTGTTTCCTCTGTAAAAATTTCAGATAAAAATGTTGTTTTCCTTGTATATTTTACTCAGTTACTGGAGTTGGAGAGTTGCATCATGTCTGTCTTTTTTTTCTGGCATTAAGCACAATATACAGGAAATACTGGTGATGACTAAGGCTCATATTATACACCGACTAGTAAGTGAAGATAGAAAGGGGGAAGAAAAGGCCCAAAGAGTTACTGAGGTGTTATCCAAAAGCACAGAATAATTTGGCTTCAAATTGTTATTTTAGTCCTGCTTGCAGCGTGACTTACAAACACTCTCAGTCAGTTTGGTCCAGACTGAATCCTCTCAAATATGTCGCCAAGAATTTTTGGTCCCAAGTGAATAATTCCTAATGATAGTTGATGACCAACTAACTGCAAAACTAATGAAAACTCATGGTTAGTAGCAAATACTAGCATGCTAACATGCAAATAAAAGTTCTTTTGTTGCTGTACTAGCTTGAGCAGTCAGTTTTCACATCCAGGTTACATGTGACATCCTACATCATCACACCAAAGAGTTCAGGGGCCAAATAACCAGTAAATCTTATGCTAAATGTTGTCGTATGAATTTGATGTGTAATGAAAGTCAGATCAGAATGGGCTTTATGCAAAGCAAATATGATCCTAAGTTCACAACTGTGGGGAAAGATTCTCATGGATCACTTAACTGCATTCCATTTCACCCTCAGTTAAAACTGCCCATTCCCTTAAGATTTTGGTTGGTTCTCAAGGGACTCCAAGCCCTGTGCAGTCCTAGCTAAGATTGTCATACTTGCTTGAGTAAGTCAACTATTATTCCTTTAGACTTGGATGGTTTAACTCATGCGATCACAAAAGCTATCAACTGATTCAATCTTGATTTTTCACTGTGTCCAACCCAGTGGACCTGACCTGAATTTGACAATCCACATCCCAGCCCAAACCTAGAAAACTTGATTGCAACAGAGAAGGGTGTGTTTTTATTTAGACTGGAATGAAGGCTTAAAGTTGACCCTTGCTCACTCTGGTAATATGTTACTTCAGTGGTTATGACGACAGACTAAGGATGAACGCAAAAACTAGATCTAAAGCTAGACCTGATCTTCAAATACTGAAATTTAACTGAGAGTGGACATCTGTAAATTCTGTCAAAAGCAGTACATACGATATGGCAGAAAGGATTGCGGTATTCCATGAATATAACACCAAGAGTTACTTTCCACCAACTGTGCTAACTGTGCCACAAACTTTACTCACTGGGAAAGAGACGAAAAAGCCCTGAAGCTGTGGTAAGCATTCCAAGCCCGACAACAAAGGTCCGTAAAAAAATGTTTTATTTTGATCTAATCAATGCCCCTTTTCGTGGCCCATTGTCTACTTTATCTAGGTCCAGACGCATGCCAAAACCTGTCCTAGAGAGTTACATGGCAAGAATAAAGTTTACCCTAAAACCTTAATGCAGCAATTATACGTTAAAAAAAAAAAAAGAACACAAAACCAAACAGACGTTGCAGTGGTGAAATATTTGAACAACTTGTAGTAGGAGTCTTTGATGTAAAGATCATGTT
The DNA here is from genome assembly GCA_001698575.1 of Mola mola. Taxonomy (NCBI): domain Eukaryota; kingdom Metazoa; phylum Chordata; class Actinopteri; order Tetraodontiformes; family Molidae; genus Mola; species Mola mola. The sequence goes on along the minus strand of KV751332.1, from coordinate 13,130,978 downwards.
ACAGACTCTGACAGACTGCAAAAAGCCACAAGTGTAGTTTTGATTGATAAAGACAACCATTACTGAATCATCGTTCCCGTCCAACATGAATGGAAATCATCAATAACAACTGTATATATGTTGTGCTTCACTACATAAGAGAACCCTTCACCACCAGTTTTTCAGAGATTTTTGGATTTTTAATGCCAGGAATCGAATGATAGTTAATGCAGTCGAAATTTGTGGTCACAGCAGTCCCTTGCGAAAACCAAAACTTCCTCATGAATCTGCGCTGACTTACCGCCCCAACCAGGAGAATGCTATAGTTTGTGGTTTGGTTGGTCTGCTAAGGGAGTGGCCCATGTACGAGGTGTACAGTGAGTGTGTGTGTTGGTTGTGACAAAGAGTTGTCCACGTTCCAATCTAACCACATTACTCATACCAGGCGTTCCCTTCATGTGTTCATCTCACGCGGCTCCCTTTAGAAGAATTCCTTGCAGTCAGTCACCATGAACTTGATGCCGGCCTAAGTGTTTTCACTCCTTTTCCGCTACATTTTTTTGTGTGTCAAGTTGTGTTTTTGCCATCATACTGTCTATTTTTTGCCATTTGAGATCCTGACTCTGTAATCACAACTCCGATCGGAATTATGGTGGTCAACATGGTGATTTTGGCTCTATCTTTAGGAAGTTTAGGTGTGGTTTGTGTTTTAGGGACAGTGATTTTTGGACCACTGTGTGAGAAAAAAGCTTCATAAGGATGTTAAAGCACAGTTATGCCTGAATAAGTAGTCACAGTCTCCTATGTATTTTTGGAACTTGTTTCGGGTAGGTGGGCAGTAATGAATCTTCAGACCCTTTCTTCATAGTATTTTCCATTACATGTATAAATCCTGCATTTAAAATCACACAAAGGAAAGGAAACACACATACATGAATTATTTTTTCTATAGTCAATAAAAGTAATAATATTGTATATTTAATTAGTTAAACATTAACGTGTAAATGTTAATATGTAAGCAGCCTTTTTTAGTTTGACTCTTAACAAGTTTATACACTATTACTAGGTAATTAACTTCATAAAGACACTATTTGTATTTTTTCTTTTCATCTGTTTTTGATTGACAAGTAAAAAAAAAAAAATCTACAATATACCTGAGAGATGTAGATGATTGAGAAATAAAATAGGATAAATTGAAAATACTGAAGTACAACAAATGTGTACTTAGGGGCAGTATTTGAGTAGATGTAATAAATGAGGTTATGGAGATCAGCCTTACTTTTTCACCTTTAAAATGTACTGCAGGTCTTTCTGTTATGAGTTATCTTAAATTTGTACCTGATTATTATCGGATTAAGTATGTTACATACTGACCTAATGTATATTTAAATTTCAAGGATTTATTCTTTTAAAAAAATATGTTTTAGGAATAGATTTTTTTGAACTGATTTTGACCGTATTTTATTTTGCTTGTTATGTGTTTACAAGCCTGATTTTGATGAAAGAGATCAAGGTTTGAATGAGCAACCGATTAAGAAACTGAAAACAATAAATAAAACTTTGATAAACTTCTGAGAATATGAAACGCAAGTTTACTTATTACTGATATTATCGGCCTTTAAATAAGTAAACTTATAGACCAGCAAACCTGTTAATATTTCTGGAATGAAGGTATATGTAAAATGCTAGCGTCTAATTTAAAAACTAAAATCATGATTTTAAAATAAATGAATAAAGATTGAATAAAGATGATAAATTCCACCATCAGAGTACTTGTTTCAAACTCAAGTCTACGGACACATCAAACTACATTTTTTGTGA